>BLSH010450956.1:176777-199580 GCA_018402905.1 Glandirana rugosa | reverse complement strand
TACTTATAGAGGATTCGGACGTGCCAAATCCTCTATAAGTGGGACGTATGTCGACGACCGTAGTCGCCACGTACGTGAGACTTCACCTCTAGTGAAAATAGTCGCCGTCCTCTCCACATGGGGGGCAAAGGCCAGTAGAGGTGGCCGCCTCTACTAGCCAAGGAGAGGGGGGTCACAGGCACTCGGTTCACTCGCAGACTTCGGGAAGTGAACCGAGGTATTGTTCCGTCCCGCCTTCTCTGCAGTGTTCATCACAACTCGCTTGGGCCTGACATTGCAAGCCCAGGCATGGCTTGAAAGCCCACAGGCACCGTGCCTGGGCCTGGGCCTAACCCGAACGATTTTTGAAATGTCCGGGTCCGGGTCCGTGCCACGGACACCCGAAAGTTCGGTACGGACCCGAACGTTACAGTCCGGGTTCGCTCAACACTACTTGTGACGTCTCTTCCGCCCTGCCTTGTTATGGAGCCAAGTGAAGGGCTTCAGACGCTCACTTGGCTCACGGACACTGGGGGGAGAGGAACCGATCATCTCCGCCGGTGGAGATGACCGGAAACGGGGGGTACACCTCTCCTGCCGCTGATAAAAGTGATCTCCACTTCAGAGTGCATGCACCGCTGATGCCAGCAGCTGTATGCAGGGTGAATATCTCCTAAACCGTGCAGGCTTAGGAGATATTCATTTTACCTACAGGTAAGCCTTACTATAGTCAAACAATATGCAGCACTTTAACAAGGTAATATAACAATAAAAAAATCTGTATAATACAGCCCCATATTTATAATAATGTGTAAAGTTGTGATTGAGAGCAAAAGTCCATATAAAGGAAAGTTCTTCCAATATACAATTGACAGTAGTATTAAAAGTAGCAGATATTAACGCATAGCATAACATCCATCCATACGGTGTCAACAGGTGCATATAAAATGTGAAAGGTTGTAATCCATATAGAGAAAAATTCTTCTAATACACAGTTGCCAATAGTACTATCAGTTCACCAGAAGTAGCAGATGTTAACGCACAGCATAACATCCATCCATATGGTATCATTAGGTACATAAGGACAACTCCACACGGGAACCTTCACCCAAACAATGCAATCAAAAGCATCATTCGATAGTTAGGACTCAATCCTCTTCGGTAAATGCCATAGGTTGGGGGATAATATCCAGAACACCACACTAGGTAAAAAAGCTCACCAACCAGGAGCCCAAGAAGATTCATATAGTGTAGTATTTATTGACTTTAAAATTTGCAGCAGTATTAAAACATAGTAAAACATAAAGTAAGTGCACTTACATTGTTATCCGCAGTTCCAAATGCATGGAAGCGGCAGCGAGATATCAGCAAATAGACGCCTCCCGACGTGTTTCGTGCCACGCACGTCATCAAGGGAATGCCTCCGATGTTCTCAATCACAACTTTCCACATTATTACAACTATTGGGCTGTATTATACAGATTTTTCATTGTTATATTACCTTGTTAAAGCGCTGCACATTTGAATTAAATATACAGTTTACAAGAGTTGTATAGTCACCTTCGGTGCTTGCTGCTGATGTAGGTGGAGCGCTCGCTATATATATTGCTATTTGAAGCCTTATTATAAGCTTACCTGTAGGTAAAAATAATAAAGCGGGGTTTACAACCACTTTAAAGTCCAATTTGAAAACTCTGTCTATTGGCTATGTAGGATATGGTGCCGTGTAACATTACCTAAAGTGTATTTATGGCCAAAGTTTTTCTTTTACATTTTGGACGTAATTGGAAATGATTTGAACCCCTGACAGGGGTTTAAACTTTTTCTGCTCTATTAAACTAAAAGGAAAAGTACATATACTTGAAGCCCTACCGTATTCCATCCAAGATAGAGAAATTAATTTTTGATAGGGCTGATTTTTAATTCAGCATACATGAATTGATCATGTATGAAGAATATCCCAAAAAAATGCATCTGCAATGTGCCATAAAGTATATTGCGATTTTTCAAAACACACCACCGCATAGAAAAAGCACACAATGTGAGTGTATCATCAAGTACAGATTTTAATGGCTTGGATTTCTTGGACAGAGAACATGAACTAGAGAATGTCTCTTACTGTACTTTATTAAAGAGAGAAAAAGTACATTTGGACAAAGTCCAAACTGCGTCAGAGAACACAGCACTTGAGCTCCATGAGGAGAATAATGTACTGCTTGACTCAATATTGTGTTCCATCCAGAACTTCCAATTATATCCGGCTCATTGCAAATTATCCTCAGACAGGGGACAGAGGGAATTATATAAAGAAATTAAATATATGAACAAGAAAACCTGAAGAGGCTATGTCCTACATCAAAATACCTGTGTAAAAGGGCACTGATGAAAGTAGTTTTTTCCTGAGTCATAAGTCACTTGCACAGGGCTGGTGCAAGGATTTTTGACACCCTAGGCGAAACCTCATTTTGCCGCCCCCTTGTCTCCACCCCTGACTCCAACCCCTTTTCCCTGCCCAGCCTGATCAGCGTCAATGAAATGCAGCCTGATCAAATTCAGCCTCACCTGTGGCCATCAAATACAGCCTCACCAGCGGCAATCAATGCAGCCTCACCTGTGCCCATCAAATACAGCTTCACTGGGGGTGGGGGCGGAGGGGAGGTATTTGGCAGAGCAGTCACTATTTCTTTATACATTTGCAAATGTCATGTGATAATTCAATCTCATTATCTCAGTCAGACAGTGTCAGTTTTTACATGAATCAATGCAGAGCAGCCATTAACAGATCAACAGTGGCCAGGCGCCCTAGGCAGCAGTGCGCCCTAGGCGGCCGCCTACTCCGCCTAGTGGTAGAGCCGGCCCTGCACTTGCATCTATCAAACTCACCACCCTTCCTTTATATTTGTGTGGGGGAAGGATTATCCTCCTGCAGTCTGCAAAGTTGCATTTGTGGTTTGCAACAGCAAAACCTGCACATCTGTGTTTCTGAAGCCCACCTCTCGTACAGTCATAAGTAAGTTTGTGAGGGCGCCCTGGTGTATCCACAGCTCAGATGCAAGTAGTTGTAACAGACCTTAGGGCAGCTCTTGGAGAGGAGAAGCAGCTCTGGAATGAGGATAAGAGAAAGAAAAGCGCCTCTAAGTATAGTATTAAAGAATTTATTCTGCACACACAGGGTTAAAAATCACTTACAGAGTTTCAGGAAATGCAAGCATGTATAAAACAGTGGCAGGGTCCTATGCCTCCATCTTGATGTGGGAGCAGCATTCTGAAGGATGAAAAAGCAGAAACAAGTGCCTCTAAGTGCAGTATTTAACAGAAGATCATGGCACATAAAGAGTCAAAACTTACTAGATGATAGAAGTATGTAGGCATATAAAGTGGGAGGAGGCAGGTCTCACGCTGGTCCCTCTATCCGTCGATATCATAGGAAGCCGGCCAGCAGCTGTCACTATTTTGTCCAATGTTGTGCTGGTTGCAGGGGATGCAGAGTTTTCAGCCTAAGTTCCTGGTTTTCCGCTGGAACGCACAAGGTGGATCTGTTGACGTCAGTGCAGGGTGGTGGGCAGTAACATGTTTCTGCTTTTTCATCCTTCAGAATGACTGCTCCCACATCAAGATGAAGGAATAGAACCCTGCCATTGTTTTATACATACTTGCGTTTCCTGCCACTCTGTAAGTAGTTTTTAACCCTGTGTATGCAGAATAAATTATTTAACACTGCACTTAGAGGTGCTTTTCTTTCTCTTCACCTCGTCTACAATGATATCCGTTTGTACAACTGCAAATTGAAGTGCCATGGCTTGAATGTATGTGTGTTCTATCACCCAGACAAGAGGATGATGAGGACAGGTAGCCACAGAGGAATACAAGCAATGACGTAGTGCTTTATAAAAGTTGCAAGTTCCAAGTCACACTGGGAAAAATGCTCCAGACAGGATTTGAGTGCACAAATGCCTGCAACAGTAGTTTAGTTTGGGTAATAGCAGTGAAATCTTCACATGCAATACTCAATAGGTCAATAAGAGTTCCACTGGCTATGGCAATGATTGTATTTAATACTTGCTTCAGATGGTACCACTTCTATAGGGACCAAAGCCTGATACTCTTATAATTTTTGATTACACATTTTGTTTTTTTGTTTTTTTTTTTAATAAAAGTGAGTGACTGGGACTGTAGGAATCTCTTAAAATCTCACAGCTTAAATTATACCTCTAACAGAATCAGTCAGACTGGGGCTTAAAACCTTACCACCAGTTGTAGCGTCACTTGCCACCTTTGCCTGCCACCAAATGCAGCGTGTCACTTGCCACCATTGCATGCCATCAGATGTAGCATGTCACTTGCCACCATTGCCTGCCACCAGATGCAGCTTGTCACTATCCTGCCACAAGATGCAGCTTCCCACTATAGCCTGCCACCACAGCCACCAACAAATGCAACCTGCCACTTTTTCAGAATTCAAGGCTAGGTGGCAGGTGCGTGAACTGTACTCCCCCCCCCCCCCTTTTTTGGTACATTGCACATCCCTGAAAGGGACCCTCCTGTCTGTGTGATGGGGGATTGGCTATGCTTAAAGAGCATGTGTTAACCACTCTTATTAGGGGGTCACATTCCTTCCAGTAAGCAGAGCATGAGAGTGAAGGGTGTCACCTGGCTTTCCTCAGGATCTCTGTTGCCATTACATCTTTGGGACCATTTTGATTCTATTTTGGACTTTCTTCACCACTTATATTGTTTTGTCTCCTGGACTTTTCATATTTAATTTTTTACTTTATTCATAATATAGGAGCACTGCATTATTTGCTTTGTTAAATATATAAAAAAAATTGTATCCATTTGGCTGCAATAGGTTGTGGATTGTATGAGGAAAGCATTGTGAATACATTGAGGATATAAACTCCAGGCAAGTAGTATAGGGTTGACAACTAAGCCCATTTATCCAAAAGGCCAAAAGTCTTAAAAATGAAGACCCCGTACTTCTCTGCAAAAATCTTCATGTCTTCTATTAATAGGAACAAATACTCTTGCAAGATTGATAAATAACTGCACTATAGACCAGCATCTCTGGATGCACAGGTGGTTGAAGGGGTGTATAGGCATGACTGCTTAGTTCTGCCTTATACATTTAAATAAGTAATAGACCCTGTTTTATTTTAAAGTAGAGCAAAAACCAACCTTCATACAACTTCTGTTATGTGATTCTGTGCTACACAAGTATGGGAATTTTTACACATACTTCTACGAATGTTTGCCAATGACTGTTTATACAAGGCGTCCAATGTTATAGGCTTAATAACATTTCAATGAACATTTTGTTGTAGTGAAACTGTGAAAGTCATCAATTAGGACTGGTGCTTATGCCCTGAACATTACCCTACATAACAGAGCCCCCTTGTATCTACATATCTCTAGTAGCCTAGATATGGGCTTATACCTAATGAAGGAAAGAATGCAGCAATGAGTGGTTCCAGAGTATTTTTGGCTGGCGGAGAGAACCTCTAAATAACTTGTCTCATTAACCCTTCTCTGCTGTTCCAGCTGTGAAGGAGGGAGGCCCCATGCACTTTGTGCCATAGACAAGAGAAGGTTGTTAGTTCACACACTGCTGATAATTTGCTTAATACCTCAATTAGAGCTTTATGACCTCAGTACAGCTTATCTGCCTATCTAGTGCCTGACTTTTACAATTTCAGCTATCAGTAAATTATCTGACTTTTATTGCTCTCCTGGAGGGCATTTGTGCCTTGGATCACTTTGTTTCCCTTTAGCTTTGACCAAGAGTGGGGAAAAAATAGTCAATATCTACAATATACTATTAATTTCAGAACAGTAGTTTTAAAAAATAAGTGCAATTTAAAAAAAAGTGTTCAAGTAGAATTATGGACAACAGCAAAAATAACATAGATGAGCTGCCCTGTAACATGGTTTTATTGCCTGTTGATCACACTAGTAGATTCATTGTTTTTCCATTTCCTGCAACACACTGATCATTCTGCAGTGAAATAATTGCAGTGTTGTCACCCTGTGGAAGCAGTAATTCTAAATACACCTACAGTTTAAATGGACTTTAAGTAATTAAAACTCAAATTAAAGTCCAAGTCCAAAGGCTCCTGAGCTGAGACCAGCATGCTCACTTTTTGGCAATAACATGTTGATTTATTTAACAGACCCACAGGAGTCTCTAGATAGATTATTATATTATGAAGTAGTTTACACATTTTTCCAGCTTCTGTGTAAACTGAGAGAAGTCTATCATTTTCCCACAATGGATCTGGATTTGTTGCCTCAGATCCCATCTTTTTTTATCAATTGAAAGTAATTGATCAATTTTGGTATTTAGGCATTACCATACAACAACCTGTACAACAATACATAACCTTGACTCCCTAACACTTAAGCCTCGTACACACGGTGTGATTGTTGTATGACCGCACGTCCAACTTTTCACAAAATCGGCTGTCCGTGATTTTGTCTAGCGTACTGACCGGAGTAAAGTTATCAATCGACAAATGCGAAAGTAGTGACGTGCTACGAGAGTATAAAGAGGAAGTTCAGTTTTCGTGCGTCACCCTTTGGGCTCCTTCCGCTAATTTCATGTTTACAAAACCGAACACTTCCGGCTCGTTCCTGGGTTCCGAACATGCGCGTTTGTACTTACAACTTTTGTTTATCCAACTTCTGTACAGACAAGCCCAAAATCAGATGATGCCTTGTTGGCAAACAAAAGTTTTCTAGTCTGCTCATACAACTTTTTTTGGACGATAATTCTAAATCGGTTGTCAAATGGAGCATACTAACGGTGGGATTATCGGACGACAATTTTAGGCCGATAATTGTACCGTGTGTACAGGCCTTTAGACCTCATACACACTATTAGATTTTCTGCAGATGTCTTCAGATTTACCAAAACCATGTAGTCCAAGGGCCTGCCTGATTGCATACAAATTGAAACTCTTAAGGTTTGACCTCATATTATGTGCTTTTGGTAAATCTGAAGACCAAAATCTGCATAAAATCTAATAGTGTGTATAGGGTCTTAGGATTAACATACACACTTGGTCCAAACTGCCCCTGAATCCTCTGGGTCATATATTTACTAGCATTTATAGGTAAAGCTGATCCAGGGATAATCCAATAGCCTCTCGGGGGATCGGGAAGGAATTTTTTTCCTCTGCTGGAGCAAATTGGATCATGCTTTGCTGGACTTTTTGCCTTCCTCTGGATCAACTGTGAGTATAGGATTGCATATATGGGATTGTATGATTTTTTTTTTTAACCACTTCAGATCTGCGCTATAGCCAATTGACGGCTACAGCACGGTTCTGAATTGCCAGGAGGTTGTCAATAGACATCCTCCCCTTTTGCGCGCTCCAGGCATGCTCTTGCCGCCGCTGCACACCGTGTGAGTGTGCCCACGGGTCGGGCGGGCTCGATGTCCGCCGGAGACCCGTGATCCCTTCCCAGAGAGCCAGAATGGGGAACCGCCGATGTAAACATGGCGGTTCCCCGCTCTGTGATGGGGGTATGACAGATCTACTGATCCCTGTGATCGGGATCAGTTAGATCTGTTATGTCCCTGTCAACCCCGCCCCCATACAGTTAGAACACATACAGGGAACACATTTAACCCCTTGATCGCCCCCTTAGTGTTAACCCCTTCCCTGTAAATTACATTTATACAGTAATCAGTGTCTATTTTTAAATCTGATCGCTGTATAAATATCATTGGTCCCAAAAAAGTGTCAAAAACGTCAGACATGTCTGCTGCAATATCGCAGTCCCGATAAAAATCGCAGATCGCCGCCATTACCAGTAAAAAATAAAAATGCCATAAACCAATGTCCATAGATTGTAAGCGCTATAACTTTTGCGCAAACCAATCAAAATACGCTTATTGCGATTTTTTACCAAAAATATGTAGAAGAATATATATCGGTCTAAACTGATGAATACATTTGTTTTTATATTTTTTATGTTTGGATATTTATTATAGCAAAAAGTAAAAAATATTGTTCTTTTTTCAGGGTGATCAAATACCACCAAAAGAAAGCTCTGTTTGTGGGGAAAAAAGAACGTCAATTTTGCTTGGGTACAACACCGCACAACCGCGCAATTGTCATTCAAAGAGTGCAAGCACTGCAAACTGAAAATTGGTCCGGGCAGGAGGGGGGTTTAAGTGCCCAGTAAGCAAGTGGTTAATAGGATATTTTTTTAATTAACTTTTTCCCCCTTTTATTAGTTGAACTAGACGGACATGTGTCTGTTTTTCAGCCAGACTAACTATGTAACATATGTAAATATGTATAAATATCTTTAAAATTATATTTTTCTTCTGTTTGTTTTTCTGTATGTACTGATTAATTCTCTGATCTATATACAGTGGGTACGGAAAGTATTCAGACCCCCTTAAATTTTTCACTCTTTGTTATATTGCAGCCATTTGCTAAAATCATTTAAGTTCATTTTTTCCCCTCATTAATGTACACACAGCACCCCATATTGACAGAAAAACACAGAATTGTTGACATTTTTGCAGATTTATTAAAAAAGAAAAACTGAAATATCACATGGTCCTAAGTATTCAGACCCTTCGCTGTGACACTCATATATTTAACTCAGGTGCTATCCATTTCTTCTGATCATCCTTGAGATGGTTCTACATCTTCATTTGAGTCCAGCTGTGTTTGATTATACTGATTGGACTTGATTAGGAAAGCCACACACCTGTCTATATAACACAATACAGCTCACAGTGCATGTCAGAGCAAATGAGAATCATGAGGTCAAAAGAACTGCCTGAAGAGCTCAGAGACAGAATTGTGAAAAGGCACAGATCTGGCCAAGGTTACAAAAAATGTCTGCTGCACTTAAGGCTCCTAAGAGCACAGTGGCCTCCATAATCCTTAAATGGAAGACGTTTGGGACGACCAGAACCCTTCCTAGAGCTGGCCGCCCGGCCAAACTGAGCTATCGGGGTAGAAGAACCTTGGTGAGAGAGGTAAAGAAGAACCCAAAGATCACTGTGGCTGAGCTCCAGAGATGCAGTCAGGAGATGGGAGAAAGTTGTAGAAAGTCAACCATCACTGCAGCCCTCCACCAGTCGGGGCTTTATGGCAGAGTGGCCCAACGGAAGCCTCTCCTCAGTGCAAGACACATGAAAGCCTGCATGGAGTTTGCTAAAAAACACCTGAAGGACTCCAAGATGTTGAGAAATAAGATTCTCTGGTCTGATGAGACCAAGATAGAACTTTTTGGCCTTAATCCTAAGCAATATGTGTGGAGAAAACCAGGCACTGCTCATCACCTGTCCAATACAGTCCCAACAGTGAAGCATGGTGGTGCAGGCATCATGCTATGAAACCAAAATCAAGAACACGGGGACATGACCTCAAACTAACTGGGGGGAAGTTCAAAACTAATCTTAGAAAGTATCATTTTACTGAAAGGGTGGTTGATGATTGGAATAAACTACCAACAGAGGTTGTGAGACAGTCAACAGTAAATGGCTTCAAACATGCTTGGGATAAACATAAATCCATAGTCAGACAACAAGGTTAATGTAAAAAAATAAATAAATAAATAAATAAATAAATAAAAAAATAAAAAGGGGCAGACTCGATGGACTACTCAGTCTTTTTCTGCCGTCACTTTTCTATGTTTCTATGTTTCTATGTGTTTTTCAGCTGCAGGGACAGGACGACTGGTTGCAATCGAGGGAAAGATGAATGTGGCCAAGAACAGGGATATCCTGGATGAAAACCTTCTCCAGAGTGCTCAGGACCTCAGACTGGGCCGAAGGTTTACCTTCCAACAAGGCAATGACCCTAAGCACACAGCTAAAATAACGAAGGAGTGGCTTCACAACAACTCCGTGACTGTTCTTGAATGGCCCAGCCAGAGCCCTGACTTAAACACAATTGAGCATCTCTGGAGAGACCTAAAAATGGCTGTCCATCAACGTTCACCACCCAACCTGACAGGACTGGAGATGATCTGCAAGGAGGAATGGCAGAGGATCCCCAAATCCAGGTGTGAGAAACTTGTTGCATCTTTCCCAAAAAGACTCATGGCTGTATTAGATCAAAAGGGTGCTTCTACTAAATACTGAGCAAAGGGTCTGAATACTTAGGACCATGTGATATTTCACTGCAAAAATGTCAACAATTCTGTGTTTTTCTGTCAATATGGGGTGCTGTGTGTACATTAATGAGGGAAAAAAATGAACTTAAATGATTTTAGAAAATGGCTGCAATATAACAAAGAGTGAAAAATTTAAGAGGGTCTGAATACTTTCCGTACCCACTGTACCTACACGTGAATTCAAAGTGATAGACACAATCCTGAGTTATTTTCTTCATCTAGAATTTCTAGAGATACCTTGCAAATTACCCCTGGTGGACAATATGGCCTTGCCTAACCTTCAAGGATACTACTCGGCATCCCAGCTTGTTTACACACACATTGGTGGCTCCTACCAGAATATAATAACACTGCTACAGCCAATATAGTCACCATTTTAACATCCTTTGAATCTCTATGAAAGTTATAAACACCCTATTGTTTATGCAGTCAATAAGGCACTTTGTATGATACTCTAGGGTTGATCTACTAACATTGAAGCAGACAGAAAATTTTCCTCCAAAAAAGGATTTTAAAGGCAATAACAGACCAAAATGATTATGCAAACCAAAGCATTTATTAATAGGAAGTAAAAAAGGTGTTGCATAGTACAAACGGGAACAGACAATGTTTAAGCTACCGATAAAAATTATTGACAGAGGGGATACATAGGTATACACAGTACAAAACATAAAACCATGTTGACATGGGCTGGATGTATGAGGGAGGAGCCTCCTGAGATGGTGAAACTGGAGAGTATCCAACGCATTTCGAGATTTCCTTAGGCAGAAAATAGCAGCTCTTCTTCAGGGATCTCAACTAAGAGGAGGGATTCACATCTCATGGGGCAGAGAGGAAAAACCCCCACACAGCCTGGCTGACCATAAGACAAGACGATGGAGAGAAGTGGAATATAGGGTGTGCATATACAGACCGCTGATAAAAAGATCAAAATAAATGATCCAAGACGAAGATTGGCTGGGACAGGGTCACTGTAGATATATATATCAATCATGAATTGTGGAGGTGGTGGGTAGGGAAGCCAGCAAAGGGCACATCCAGACCTCCATGCAGGGAATCCAATCCCAACAACGTCCCAGCAACTTGGGGGACAGGGACGAGAACGACCACACCAAAACTCTGATCACAGTAGCCACGACGAGCAGCATGGAGGCTGCAGCAACACATCCCGTCAGCACGGGGCCCCCCGCCAGCACTGGGATACCTTGCAAATTACCCCTGGTGGACAGGGGTATGGCCTTGCCTAACCTTCAGGGATACTACTAGGCATCCCAGCTTGTTCACACACACACATTGGTGGCTTCTTCCAGAATATAATAACACTGCTACAGCCACTATAGTCATAATTTTAACATCATTTGAATCTCTATGAAACTTAGAAACACCCTATTGTTTATGCAGTCATTAAGGCACTTTGTATGATACTCTAGGGTTGATCTACTAACATTGGAGAGTGCAAAATTTAGTGCAGCTCTGCATAGAAACCAATCAGCTTCCAGTTTTTTTTGTCAAAGTTTAATTGAACAAGGTGAGAAGGTAAGAAGCTAATTGGCTACCATGCACAGCTGCACTAGGTTTTGTACTCTCCAGTTTTAGTAAATCAACTCCCTCTGTATTCTTCATCTTGTTAAAGAAGCCCTAATTGATTATAAGACAGCACATTCTCTTAACACTCCCTAGCAGCATAATCCACAGGTGAGGGCATTTTTTGGGTTTGCTATGGTGTCCAATATATACATTGTTATAAATGTGAAGGAACCTATAAACCCCTCCTCTCAGAAATTCAAAGAGAATGTGGGATACCTAATGCTAAGTAATTTCTTTACTTGCAAATTAGACATTCCCCAAGCTGGGATTAGTTGGGGTGACATTAACCACCTACAAATTGCTTCTTTATTAAGGGCACCATAAGCTGATATCAACATATTACTTAATATTACACCTACCAGGTCTGTCAGAGAATGCCTGGCTAGCCATACTGGGACCACATATTATTTCCATTACATCTTCCATGGATAAACTGGTTCAGTTCAGTTTACACAATATACACCACACACACCCTATAAATTATTTAAATTAGGCAAATCGTCTGCCCCATTTGTCCTAAATGCCTGACATCCACAGGAACATTTTTTCATATGACTTGGGACTGTCCCAAAATATGCACCTTCTGGTCTGAGATAACCAATTCCACTGTTAATCTTCTAGGTCTGTCCAGTATTTGCAATCCTAAGTGGTATCTCCTGGGATATTTTGAAGACTTGGATATGCCTAAACGTAAAAAACTTCTTTGTCTATTCTTTTTTTTTTTTTAACGTGAAGAAACTTAAAACTATTGCTTGGGAATCCTCTGATCTCTGATGGGGCACCTGTGCCTTCTGCCTGCACCTAGTCTTATGCACCAGGATAAATTCCCAGTGTGTATGAGGTCTAAATGCACCATTGAGGAAGAATTTTTGCTCAGAACAGACTCACTATATAGACAGAGTGGCAATTTTTAAATTATTGTGACAGGATTACATAGACATTTTAGGTACAAACATCCATATCCACTATCAACTCACAAAGTGTTCTTAAAGCTAAACGGAAATAACGGCAAAACACATAGATGAGATACATATACTGTAAGAAAGACGTTTTACCTGCTAAAGCATTTGTGTTTCTGTCCATCCATTACCCACATGTATGCTTCCCTGCCACACAGCACAGCCCCAATGTTTCTTTGCTGCAATAAAGTAACGCTTTCAGGTCTTGAACCACCTCCTAGCCTGTGACTGAATTGTGAAAGGAAAAGCAGCAGACTCATGATCTTATCTCCTTGTCAATATGCTCTCTCATGCAATCAGAATGCTCATTGTTAGCACATCAGCACTGCAGCACTGATTGGTTCTGTGTGCTGTTTCTCCCTCTCCCAGTCTGAGCATTGCTTTACAGGGTATTGTAGGAGGCTGACATCAGGTCGGATTTAGGTACTTATGTATGCATTTAAAAACTGCATTTACTTTCTTAATAAATACAGAGTTGCATTAATTTATGTCTTTTATATCTGCCTGGAGTTCTGCTTTAAAAGATTATTAACAAATTTGTGAACTGCCATCCTGCAGGTGGGTCATTTACTACGTCTGTCTGCTGAAACAATATTTTGTCCAGAAGAGGGGAGCAGCAATGGGGGCCAAGTTTTCCCCATCGCTAGGGAACCTCTTCATGCGATGGTGGGAACGCAAATATATATATATAGTCCAAATAACCCATTTAGAAGCAATATATGTATATTCTTCCGCTATATAGACGATTTGATCTTTATAGTGGATGAGGAGTTAATGTCCTTACAAGCTCTTTTGAAATATTTTAATGACAACAACATGAATCTACAACAAAGGTTCATACAGATTTGTTTAGAAAACCACTTTCGGGCAACACGCTATTAATGGCTAATTCAGGACATCCTCGTCACACTATAAAAGGGATTCCAGTGGGGCAATTTTTGAGAATCCGGTGGATTTGCAGTACACATGAGTCCTATGTTGAACAGAGTCGAGCGCTATACAATTGATTTTTAAAGAGGGGATATACACACTGGATACTGGATAGGGCCATTGGTATTGCTAACTCTAGAGATAGATCCGACCTTTAAAAAGATAGTCACACAAAAAAGAAAAAGGAAAAAAGGAAACAAAACTCATATAATAAAAACAAATGAACTCTAACCACTGCTTTTAGTTTAGAATTTAGAGAAATTAAATTAATTGTACACAAATATCTGCCCTTATTGTACAGTGACCTGATTGTGCTGATTTGTTGAGGGAAGGGATAAATATGGTATCCAAACGTGCTCCATCTTTGGGCCAATATTTATCCCCTAGTCCTTATAAATCAATCAAAAAACAATCTCCTACTTGGCTTTACTTTAAGGGCAATTTTTGATGTGGCTGCAGGGATTGTCCCTGTTGCAGCCACATCATTGAAGGGGATACTGTGTTTTCCCATGTATCAAACAAACAACATAAAATACAGTCTTTTTACAATTGCAACACAAAATATGTGGTGTATATCATTACATGTAAGATCAGCCATATTCAATACATCGGCCGTACGACTAGACGTTTAAAAGATAGATTTTATGAACACCTGTATAGTGTTGGAAAAGATAGGGAAAAAACGACCAATGTGGGGAGACACTTTAACTGCTTCCCGACCGCGCGCCATCTTTTCACGGCGGCAGTCGGGGAGCTGGGCGCGAATCGACGTAAATAAGCGGCGATTCGCATTTTGGCCATCAGGGGGTGCGCACCCGCCGCACTCCTGAGGAGTGTGCCCGCGACTCGGGCGGACCGCGATGAGCGGCTACAGGGAAAAGAACGGGGAACTGCCGATGTAAACACGGCGGTTCCCCGCCCTGTCAGTGGGGCATGAGAGATCTACTGATCCCTGTCACTGGGATCAGTTAGATCTCTCATGCCCTTGTTAGCCCAACCCCCCCACAGTAAGAACACACCCAGGGAACACTATTAACCCCTAGATCGCCCCCTGCAGGTTAACCCCTTCACTGCCAATGACATTTACACAGTAATCAGTGGACATTTAAATTTCTGATCGCTGAATAAATGTCATTGGTCCCAAAAAAGTGTCAAAATGGTCCGACATGTCCCCCCCAATATCGCATTACCGCTAAAAATCGCAGATCGCCGCTATTACTAGTAAAAAATAAAAAAAAAATAAAAACTCCAGAAATGAATTCTCACCATCCGTAAACGCGGCCACTTTTGCGCAAACCAATCAATAAACGGCGATTGCAATTTTGTTTATCGCAAATATGAGGAATTATATAATTCGGCCAAGAACGGTGAAAAAAAAAGTTTTTTTATATTTTTTTTTTGGATTTGAATTTTAGCAAAAAGTAAGAAATTTGGGTTTTTTTGCAAAATGGTCGCTCTTCTTTTGTTTATAGCGGCGATAAGAAATGATGCAGAGGCGATCAAATACCACCAAAAGAAAGCTCTATTTGTGGGGAAAAAAGGACGCAAATTTTGTTTGGGTACAACGTCGCACGACCGCGCAATTGTCAGTCAAAGCGACGCAGCTCCGAATCACAAAAAGTGCTCTGGACCTAAAGCTGCAAAACCTTCCGGTTGGTAAGTGGTTAAAGATGCCCATGCAGGGGATCTTACGGCCATGGGGGTGCAAGTTGTGGAGAAGATAAAGGTTCCCAGTAGATGGGGTAATATTTTTAAACATCTTTGCAAAAGAGAAGTCTTTTGGATTTTTTACTTCCAGACGCGCATGCCAGCTGGCTTGAATTATGAATGGGATATCACTCATTTTTATGAATGAGTGGCCCCTTATACTATAAGAAATTCCAGTTCCCTCCTTTCTTTTGCCCCCCCTCTCCTTCTCTTCCCTCCCTTCCCTTCCCCTCCCCCTTCCCCTCCCCCCTCCTTTTTTTCCCCTCCCCCTCATTCCTCCACTCCCTCTTAGAAAAATAATAAAACACAATAAAAACATAATATGATTCAATACAGTGTATGTGACCAATAGCTCCTTAATGTGACATCATGGCATGATCCAGCCTTATAGGCAGGACATGTTTTATTGTTTTTTTCAATGTTTTCTAAAAAAAACATGTTCTTTCCATACAATATGTGTAAATACACATACATATATGTTTTTTGTTGGCATCTGTCCAAAAACATATTTGTTTCAAATGGCTCTTCTCTTTAAGAACGAATGTTCTTTTTTGTGCCATTAGATTATATAGATGTTTATGTGAGTGTATATTTGCACTTGTGTGCGATTTATGTTGTCTCTTTATACACAAAGTATTTTTTTTTTTTTTATTCTAGTTAGATCATACATAAATGTTTTTAATTATGTGTCCATCTGTGTTAGTACACTCAGCTGTTTGGGGCGGTACCTTTGCATGGGTCTAGCCATAAATAGCTGAGTCTTTACATTTGGCATTTGTAATGACTAAGCTCGGAGTTACCGAGTGAAACACGTCTACATACCTGTACCTACCTGTACTTGTACCTGTACATGCCATTTTGGAATAAACTGCAAGCTGAAGAAAATATCTGTGGAGTGCCGCTTACCTGTCTTCTTGTGTGCATCGTTCGCAGTGGCGAGCCGTAGCAGGCACCCCCGATTTCCATCAGGTTTACCCTTTAACCTGGAGCTGTGTACCCTTTCTATCATAGATGTCTGCTGAGGTTAGCCAGTGTTTTGTGACAGTGAAATGTGTTAACTGTTGCTTCTTCTAATAACAGCTGAAAAATAAAACAAGCTAATATAAAAATGTACCCTTTGATCTAGTTATGTATTCATTGCTACATCTTTAAATGTACATTTAAATACTGCTAGTATAAGTACTAAAAACCATATTATATCCGCTTCCCATGGTTCCTTTCTTATCAGAACTGAAAGAGGGAGGGACAGTAATGTAAAGCTGGCCATACACTAGAAGATTTACAAATGTACGTTTGTAAGAAAATTCTTATTGGTACAATGACTTGACAAATGTATTTCAAAATTGTATTTGCTTTTAATATTCAATTTTTGAATGAATGTAATTTCCTGAACGAAAGTCACAAACACTTAGAAATGTGCTTGTTCAAGGAAAAAAATTCTCCTTTGAATTTTCTTATCACTGCAGTCAAAAATGAAAGTCAATTTGACCCTTCTAATGATTAAAAAATCAAACATTCCCAAAATAAAATTAAAAAAGAATTGAAATTAAATTTAAATTCTTCTAATGTATGGACAGCTTAAGTCAATAAAGTTATTCTACACTGCACTGTGCTGTTAGTTTAACCTGTTTTTTCTGTACCAGAAGCTTGATCACACAAGGGGTGCGTAGAGGTATGACCACACTAGACATCTACGAAACTAAATTCGGACTAAATTTTTGTTATTCAGAGATTCGGATGTATCCGACTTACCAAATCACAATAGTAAGGGAATTATCCGAATTTGAAAATTAATTTTAGTTCAAAAGTTAATTCTAATTCAAAAATGAATAAATACAGTAAGGTGTAAAAGTGAAATAAGATGATGATTCCTACTTAGGCTGCTTTATACAATGGAATAGAAAATAAAAGAATAGAATAGAAAAAAATACAATACAATAGAATACAATACAATAAAATAGAACGAATATAGTTGTCTTCTCAAATTTTGAATTTGAATTTCGAATTGTTTGAAAATAATGAATATATGAAACAAATCCGAATATACAAAATTCATTTAAAAAATGAATCATTCTAACATAAAAAAATGACAAAATGAAATTATTAACTTAATGAACGAATCTGAAATGAAACAAAACAAACTTTCTTATCATGCACATCTCTAGACCACACAGTTTTACATTTTTGGAAGTTCATATACTACGTTTTGTTATACTTTACTTTACTCATATAAAATCCTAGTTTTACTTAAAAAAACATGCATGTATGGGGTACTGTGGGGTTGATTTACTAAAACTGGAGAGTGCAAAATCTGGTGCACCCCTGCAAAGAAACCAGCTTCCAGGTTTTATTGTCAAAGCTTAATTGAACAAGCTGAAGTCAGAAGCTGGCTACTATGCACAGCTGCACCAAATATAGCACTCTCCTTTTTTAGTAAATCAACCCCACCTGTGTGTTCACTTTGAATGCCCATACATGTGCAAGGCGAAAAAAAACGGAATACATTGACTCACATTTTAAAATATGAGCATTCTCAATTTCTTCAATAAATCAACCCCAGTGTGTAAGCTGAACACACTGGGAAATGTTAAAAGAAAGCCGTAGCACTGCTCAGTTATTTTTGACAATCTTTGTCTAATTAAAGAGGAGTTCCACCCAAAAGTGGAACTTCCAGCAATTGTGACCCCCTGACATGCTACAATTGGCATGTCATTTTTTTTGGTGGGGGGGAGGAGTGGATACCCAGTTTTCATAGGTATCCAGTTCCCACTTCCTCTCCTGGTGCTGCGGCGCAGGAAGGAAGTTCACCTCACACCCCCTCCCTCCCTGCAATCTTTCTGGGACACATCACAGGTCCCAGAAGATTGCATTCACAACACGCAGCGAGGCTCACGCATGCGCAGTGTGCACCCAGCTGTGAAGCCTCAGCCGGGTGCCCACACTTGCTATGCCAGTGCCACGGAGGCGAGGGGGAGAGGAGTGAGGCATCAGGCGGCCGCATCGCTGGACCATGTGACAGGTGAGTAGCCATTTATTAAAAGTCAGCAGCTACACTTTTTGTAGCTGCTGACTTTTAAATGGGTGGAACTCCACTTTAAAATTCATTAGAGCTCTGTATATGACCTTGTGAATAGACAAGAATAGCAGAAAATCTAAATACCCAGACTTTTTACAGAATAGTAGTAAATGATGCCCAATTGGTGAAAAGCAGACTTGAGCAAACCCCCTTTTAGCTGCAAGTGATAATATTAACATGGCTATAAGAGGTAAAAAAGATGTTAAAATATGTTTTGGTCCAGAATATAAATACAACGTATTTGTATATGCATTCAAGTCAATGCGCTCCAAAGTTTCTTGCTCAATGTAGAATTTTTTATCTAAGCATATCTATGATTATAATGTAAAACTGTATATTCATTTTCACATTGTATTTTAATTATTTCCAGCCTACTCCCTTAATCTGAACAATCTTGAAGGTTGTAAACTTACTTTGTGAAGATGCCCACACATTTACTTCTTTGGATTCTGTGACCCTTAGTCACAATGCCCTGTGAATAGGCACTGCTGTGTCACACATTTCACAGAGCCTGCCTTCTAATCGACATAGGTGCTGAGAGGAAGAGTTTCAGGAAGCGGAGTCAGTACAGGAATCACTGCTTGCAGGCACCCAGGTACCATGGGACATGTAGTCTTTGGAAATGGAAAGTAAAGAAGCTGTAAAGCATGCAGGGAACCCAGGAAGTTGTGGGAAGAAATGACCAGCAGACAGGCAACACTCATAACATGGAAGAAGATGTTTCAAGTAAGTTTAGATTAGATTGTGAATATTAACTATGATTTGTATTGTTATTGCAATGCTTGTGGCGGGGGGCTTGATGCCCCCTAGTGCGGACACAAAGGAACTGCACTTGCTAATCCCTAAACACTATGCAGAAGTTGGCGGTCATGTGAATTCAACATTACAGCACAACTCCAGACTTAGAAGCGGGCAGAAACTTAGACAGTTAACTCCCTGTAGTCCATGGCTGACTTCTTTACACTGTTGGCACTTGAACTCTTCAAACACACTCTGTTAGAGAACACCACACACCCAAGTATGCAGCATTTAGGAGCCGATACCGCAGAGCCTGTACCCTATCTCCATCCATCCCGCAATACCATCACCTCTCTCCAAGTGACTAATCCAATATTGCTACTGGATACAGGAAACACTCTCTCTCCATTCTCCATGCTTGCTTCCCCTCTAAATCTTTCTCTCTCCCATGACTCCAGGCTGAGTCCCTAGGTACTCTGTCCAGTCCCAGAAGTCCCAGTGGGGGACCGGTCTCTAGTGAAGGTGCCAAGCACAAACTCCTTTCACTACCATAGTGACCGTCGCCTTTGCCATGTCACTTGTCTCATGGCTAATTGGTTGCTTTGCATGTGATAAAGACACTGTAATCATTGGCGATGACATTCTAGCTTTCTCTGGATAGCACTCTGTATGTTGGACCCATGTAATGTATCTTCCCTCACTCAGTACCCTTTGTAAGCCATGTTCTTTTGAACACGCACCCCTTTAAGAGACTTCAGACCAGGAAAGAAGGTGGACAAATAAAGATCCTTTACTGAGGTAGTTTGCAAACAAAGTAATAGTTCCAAAGACATCTTCACACAGTTTCCTATACACAGCTCTTTAGTGCCCCATAAAAGTGACTGTACCTTAGGCAGATGGAAAAAGTCCATTTCAAGCAATCCTTTTAAGGCAAGAGTTCATTCAGGCAATAATTCCATAAGAGGCAATATTAGTCCCTTAGAGTCCAATGATTTTGCAATAATCCATAAAGGCAAAGTCCATAACTGCCATTTGTAAGTCCATGAGGGTCTCCAGGCTCAAGACCCCATTGGGAACCCCAACTGGGCTCCTAACATTACCCCCCTTCCCACGGGGTAATCACTCCAGCAGAGTAATAGGTACATTTTGGAAGTATTTCCCCAGGAACTCCACGCAGGGCATTTCAGCCCTTTTTATATGCTCTGCCCTGTAGGGAGCGGTAACCTTACTAAAAATGGCAGGAACAATGTTAACCCTTCCTGTTCAGTTACCCCCAGCTCATAGGCCAACCCAAGGACATTAAGACATTGTAACATTTTGCACCTGGTTGGCCCACTTAACTTGAAAACATGAACACAGGCAGGAAAAACACATTAAACCTGCCTACATGCTGGTGTTATAAAATTGTATGTGTATGCAGTAACCATTGTAATTTACAATGTGTGACAGTACGAGACTCTGTCACTGTGGAATTTGTCAGTTACAGCAGTGGTTCTCAACCCTGTCCTCAAGTACCCTCAACAGGCCATGTTTGCAGGTTTTCCTTTATCTTGCACAGGTGCTTTAAATCAGAGTCAATGGCTTGGTATTTTGGACAGCTATTTTGTCTAGGAGAAATTCCCAAAACATGACCTGTTGGGGGTACTTGGGGTGAGAACTGTTAGCAGGGTATTGATATAATGCGCTGAAAGCTTCTTGAATGCACCGAATACTTTCATGGAGGAATATCAGAACATGTCTTTATCATGGAACAGGAAGAGGATAACAAACGAGTACACAGAGAAGCAATAAGGAAGGTAAATCCTGTGATTACATTAAACACACTATAACACTGCAGTGCCACCTGCTGGTATATAGAGGTATAATGCATATGTATAGTTCACAGTATATAAAGCTACTATGCTGTTGCTCTTCCAACACCCCTTTTCAACAGCATGTGCTTTGTCAAATTACATTCAGCTTCTTCTGGATATAATTATGACATTCCTTCCACAAAGGCTTGGCGAGTGCATCTGCAGTCAACTCCTCTGACAGGCAGTATTGAATGTCAATAACACCTTGCTCTTGATTGTCCCTCAGTAGGTGATACTTGACATCAGTGTGTTTGGTCCTGGGATTGACCCTTTCTGATTGGGTAAGCTTTATACATCCCTGGTTGACTTCAAAAATGGGAATTTGTTTTGACATGTCTATCCCAATGTCCACAAAAAGTTGACAAATCCATATTGCTTCTTGACATGCGTACACTGCTGCTTTGTACTCTGCTTCAGTTGAAGATAGAGTGACAGTTGTTTGCTTTCGACTAGACCAACTTATGGTTCCTTCCCCATACTGGAAGATAAATCCACTTGTGGAGTTGCGGTCTGTGCAGTCCCCGGCCCAATCAGAATCCCCATACCTGACCAGTGTTGGATCTGATGTTGCTGGTAAACGTAACTTCATCTGAATTGTTCCTTTGAGGTACTGTGTCACTCTTTTTATTGCATTCCAGTCACGCTGACAGGGAGCTGAGACTTTCCTGCATAGTATGCCCACTGCTGCAACTATGTCTGGTCTTGTCAGAGTGGCAACATATAGCAGCTTACCGATTGCTCTGGGATATATGTCCTTGTTGGGTAGCAAGTGTTCTGCTTCATTGCTCTTTTGATAGCCTGGTTCCATAGGGGTTTTCACTTCCTTTGCTTCTTGCATATGGAATTGTTTCAAGATTTCAGAGATTTTCTGAGATTGGTTGAGAAGATAACTTCCATCTTCTTTTCTCTCTATTTGGATTCCCAGATGTTGGTTCAAGTACGCTGTGTGTTTTGACAATGTATGATAGCTTCTGGGGTGGTATCCCCTTTGTAGTCCGAGTGGATCTTCTGATTTCAGGCAGTTCACCAGGATCTGGTGGGGAACTTGATTTAGGCATTGTGAGTTCCACCTCTTGTTCTGACTCCTGCACAGGTTCACTTTGGTCAACTTTTTCTTCTGGGTTTGCCGGGTATATTCACTTCATAGCTTTCAGGCATCGGTGTTTCTGGCTCTCATCAAAATTAGGGATGAGCCGAACACCGCAAACAGGCAATACATTTGTGCGAACACATGAACCCTGTTAAAATCAATGGGACTCAAACCTGAAAAATCAAAAGTGCTAATTTTAAAGGCTTATATGCAAGTTATTGCCATAAAAAGTGTATGGGGACCCAGGTACTGCCCTAGGGGATGCGTATCAATGCAAAAAAAGTTTCAAAATCAATCTTTTTTTTCAGGAGCAGTGATTTTAACCACTTCAGCCCCGGAAGGATTTCCAGCTTTAGGACCGGAGCCCTTTTTGCGATTCGGCGCTGCGTCGCTTTAACTGAAAATTGCGCGGTCGTGCGACGTTGTACCCAAACGAAATTTGCGTCCTTTTTTTCCCACAAACAGAGCTTTCTTTTGGTGGTATTTGATCACCTCTGCGTCATTTCTGATCGCCGCTATAAACAAAAGAAGAGCGACAATTTTGCAAAAAAACCCAAATTTCTTACTTTTTGCTAGAATACAAATCCAAAAAAAAAATATAAAAAAACATTTTTTTTCACCGTTTTTGGCCGATTTATATTCTTCCTCATATTTGCGATAAAAAAACGCAATCGGCGTTTATTGATTGGTTTGCGCAAAAGTGGCCGCGTTTACGGATGATGAGAATTCATTTTTGGGGTTTAA
>BLSH010450956.1:158729-176601 GCA_018402905.1 Glandirana rugosa | reverse complement strand
GTAAAAATTTTTTTTTACCGCACCCCAAGGGGTATTTTAGGTATGGTCTGAACTTCCCAGACCATGCCTGAAACCTCCCCTGGGGCGCGGTAAAAAAATGTAAAACGACGCCCCAAGCGGAATTTTAGGTATGGTCTGGACTTCCCCTTGGCCGTTATGTAATGTCGGCACTCGTTAAAATTTACTGTTAAAAAGGAAATGTTTACATTAAAACGCCACCGTGACAAGATTTGTAGTGTGTCTACGCGGTGAAATGTCCGTATGATTCCCCTGGTGGGTCCGTGTTATAAATTTCCTTATAAAGTAAAAATAGCGCTCACAGTGCGCGTTATCGCAGCCGCCGTCGTATGACGGCGATTTGCGATAACGAACCACCTTGTCGCCGTCAACCTGCGGTTGGCGGTCGGCAAGTGGTTAATAATGAATAAAGTGAAAAAATAAAAATGAAATATTCCTTTAAATATTGTGCCTGGGTGGTCCCCTTAGTATGCCTGTAAAGTGGCGCATCTGTGTGATGTTTAGAACAGTGCCACCGCAAAATTACATTTGTAAAGGAAAAATTGTCATTTAAAATTGCTCACGGCTGTAATGTATTGCCGGTTCCCCTTCAGGTCTGGTATGGATTTTAAGGCGAACCCCGCAGCAAAATGTAAAAAAATGGCGCGGGGTCCCCTCCAAAGTCCGTACCAGACCCTTCAAGTCTGGTATGGATTTTATGGGGAACCCCACGCCATTTTTTTTTAAAAATGGCGTGGGGGTCCCCCCAAAATCCATACCAGACCCTTATCTGAGCACCCAGCCTGGCAGGGTAGGAGGGGAAATGAGCGAAATGCCCCTCTCTGAACTGTACCAGGCCACCTGCCCTCAACATGGGGAGGGTGATGGGGAGAAGGGCCTCATCCCCACAACCCTTGCCAGTGGTTGTGGGGGTCTGTGGGCGGGGGGCTTATAGGAATCTGGAAGCCCCATTTAGGCCCCCAGATCCCCCATGTGAATGAGTATGGGGTACAGTTTACTACTAATTCACCAAAAAAGTGTCAAAAAAGAAAAAATCACAGGAGACAATTAGAGACAAGTCCTTTATTAAAAAGGAAAAAAAAGTGTCCCCCATTGTAATGCATCACCAATGACAACGCAGACGACCTGAAAAAAACCCCAAAACAGCTCCCCCCGACTGCTGTCTTTTGCCATTTGACAGCTCTTATAAAGGCTAGGGAGGGGCCATCCGCTGATGCAAGCGAGTGACCCCGCCCCCTTCTGGCATCATAAGGGGCGAGGTCATGTGACATCACATGATGTCAGAAGGGGACGGGGTCATGCGCTTACGTCAGCGGGTGGCCCCGCCCTAGCTTTTATAAAAGCTGTCGAACGGCAAAAGAAAGCAATCGGTGGGAGCCCTCCCATTAGGGAGGAGCTGTTTAGTTTTTTGTTTTATTATTTACTACAAGAAAATGAACATAACATAATCCCAATAACCTAATCACCTCTCACTACAGACTAAATATAATGAATGGAATACAATACCATAATACTATTTAGTCATGATTTGCTGAAATACAAAGTAACAAGCAGAAATTACAGGGGTACCTAAATTAATATGTAACAAATCTGCAAAAACAAAGAAAGCTGAAGTGTTTGTGATGATCTACATCCTGTTTTCTTTCTGCCTGAAATGAGATGGGAACATTAGAGTAAATGTTATGAAAACAAGTCAGTCATAGTCCCTGCTCAGCCTATTTGGGTGTACTGATCTCCATCTGTTGATCCAAACTCAAATTGAGATCTCCCCTTGTCCTCAGTCTGGGCACATCATCTAACAGTAGAAAATGCAGATCGGTTTCCACGCGTCCACACTCCCCAAAATGTTTAGAATCACCAGATTTATTTTCCAGATTAAGTGTCTCTTTTAGGAGATATGATCCTTAATTTATTGAGTAATCTCTGCAACATAGATTAACTTGCAAGGACAAATCACAGTGCAAACTACATGAGAAGAAAGACAGGTGTAGTGTTATTTTATCTGATGGAAGGAACCTGCAGTAGTATGTATCAATGAGCTTCCCTTGAGTATGAGTGACCACTGAGCTCAAGAAAGGCAAGGGATCAGCCTTATGGTACTATAAAAAAGCCAGTTTCTTAAACTTTCTTGGTTTTGGCAGAAGGCTTCAATGGGAACCAATGGTAGCTCTGACATTTCAGGATATTCCCATGATAACAAATGCCAGTGTTTTCTAATTAATGGCAGCATTTTTTGACTCAAGGGGTAATAATGCATTGAGAAAGAATTTCTCATTTAATCCATCTGATCCGTTGCTGTTGACTATTTTTCCAATGGGTATACTCCTGATTTCTGATTCTAGCAGGTCCAGGGGTACCCTCTCTTCTGAAACCTAGACAGCATTACTTTTTATTGCATCTCTAATCTATCTTTGCCACTCACAATGCATTTAACCCTTAGCAGTTGGCTATAGACCATGAGCAAACCACATGGTGAGGATGAAAACTGGAATGCAAAATGTGGAATTGTAACTTTTTTTTACACTATTTGCATGTTTTTTTTTCAGGGTTTTTTTTTTGCTATTTTTTATCTATTGGCTGTAATCTAGTGGAGTGTCAAGAAGGGTGGATCAGATTCCAAATAAAGCATTTTTTTGCCATTCATTAAACAGAAAGAGATAGGTTTGGCCAGTGCATTTTCAGGTTTATGTGGAGGGAACACAGGTTGTTGGATTGTCCAATGTGAAGATTTACAACAAATGAAGGATGGTTGAATAAATTCACACTTAAATTACTAAAATACATTTATTATTGTCATTAATTTATGCATGTATCAAGATTGAAATTATTTTCAAATATTGTTTATATGTACTGTATGTAGTTTCACATATAGTGGCAGTGTGGATTTTTTTCATTTTAAAGCTGCATTTTTTGAATGTATGTATTTGCATGTTTGCTTGACCACTTAGAGCCATTCTAATGCCCGTATCTGGTCCCATGTTGGATAGATAGATAGATAGATAGATAGATAGATAGATAGATAGATAGATAGATAGATAGATAGATAGATACTGTATATAGATAGATAGATAGACAGACAGATAGATATGTAGCACTGTACATTGTTACTGTAATGCAGATCTTTATTTTGACCACAAGATGGTAGTGTTCAACAGCTCTGTTTAATACAAGTTTCAATACAGGAGTGCAGGATCGCTGGAACTTTTTTTACAGTTTGGCTGAGATCAAAACTACATAACCCAGAAGCCTTTGCCAGGGGGCGGGAGTATATAAAAGAAAAAGCCCAGGGCTCAGTAATGAACAGAGAACCCAAATCTTCCGGCAGCTCCTGCAGGGGTAGTCCTACAGCTAGAGAGACAAATAAACCATACATTCCCTTTCGTTGATGCTCAAATAACAGTATTCAGTAATGGCTAACAGTCATTCAAAACAAATGGTGTCCTTTGATGTAATTCCCCTTCAAGAGTAATTACTAGAGTTGCCCTTTAGGAAGCTCTCCGGACGTCTAGCCTGAAATCAGTGTGATTCCAGATCGGTATAATGAAATTGCTCCTTCTCTTCTTGCAGTTATAGCTCTGCAGATCTCAAATCCGTTACTTATGCAATAATTACCCATGTTTGTCAGTGGCCTGCTAGCCTTGGAGACTGACATGTAAACTAAAAGAAGTTCATAACTCTTTTGGGATTCCACCCTGATTGTGGCTGCATGTCTGTATCTAATAATGCAAAGCTCTCTGGGAAGCCAGATTGGATGAAAGCCACTTTATAAATTCATGTTATATTTAGAAAGAGCTATGCAGCTGTGGTCTGCTGTTACCTAATGAGACAAAAGGAGTCCTTTAATATCCCATCTTTCTTTATTAAAGAAATGATTTCATGGCCTGTAGTGCCCCAAGGCAGCATTCCACTTGTGTAGAGTGAGCATGCGAGCAGTCCTGCAATTATTTTAAGTTCATAACTTTCAGTGCCTCATTAAAAAGGGAAACCTAGGTGGGGGTTTTCTGTGTTATGGGAAGCATTAAATCTTCACAGTGTTTTCACAGTTCAGAAGCTACCTACAGAATGGCTCAGCTTTAGCTTTCAGTTATTTTACACAACGAGCCAAATAAATACACTGAAATGTGGCAAGCCACAGTACTCTTATGCTATCTGGGAAGGTTGCTGTTGTATGGCTTTTAAATCTTACAGGAATTAAATGCATACCTGTCTGCCTTTTTAAAGTTTAAAATGCAGCCCAAGAGCAGACAGCACAATGTACCAACTATTACCTTCAAAGCGGAACTATACTCACCTTAGTTGTACAATAAATAGATTTATGAGACTTTTCAAATATGCACCTCATGAAGTCATTAAATAAATGAGGAATCCATTCATAAAATCAATACCTCTTTTTATTATACATCATATTAGAATATCTAATATATATTTAGTTATTACATACGTGTCAGATCAAACAGTTGCACATATGAGAAAATTCAATGTTGATATGTTGTTCATATAATGACGGTGCACTAACAGATGGGCAGCTCTATTCTGAACCAGCTATAGGTTGGCAAGGTGCTAACACATAGGGCGTCCGTGATGACGCCCTATGACGAGGGTGAAACGCGTTGACGTCATATCTGGTCCGCCGCAGCCGTCTATGCCACTTCCGCTTCCAGTGGTAGGAGATTGTGGAACGCACGCCGTTGCTGACACTTCATTGCACACAAGGCATTTTTTTATCTGCAATCTTGTAAGTAGAATTTTTATTTGCGCAATAAAGTGCCATCTGTTTCAGTCTACACATGAGGATGTTCTTGTTCATTTGAGGCATCTAGATGATACCTTTATGTGTGAAGATTGAGATACATTTCGGGTGTCCGGTTGTCCTGCTGACCTATTCCAGTTTTTCCTCACCGATGTTAAGTTTGTATGACCTCTGACTGAAAAGCAGTAGGTCCACGTTTTTTGGGGAGTGGGGACACAAAGGGGGCTCTGACACCTTTTCTGCGTTGTACTTGGAATGAGATTAGAGCACTTTATTGAGCACCTTCAAGCACAAGACACTTTGAAGATTATTGGCTTATCTATATGATTGTCATCATTTATTTTTAAGCTCCAGCACTTTATTATTTGATTCAATTTACGGACTGATTTTCTGTCTGAATTTATATATTCTTTCTCATGTCCTATTCACATTGACATTTATTTATGCATTTTATGTAGTGTTGTTTATTGTGTACATTGAGGGGGGCGCTACCTATTATTGTTTTATTTACAGCAGATTTTTATCTGAGTGGAGCTGCCCCCCAATACACATATATATATTTTTTTTGTTTATATTTTGATCACTCATCTCCCACCACCAGAGGAGGCGCTGTTTATTCATTTGAGCAAGGTGCTAACACTAGTTGTCTCCCTTGTCCTCTCCATTTATGGATCTGTTTTTAATGGATGCTGTGGATTTGGGACTTTTATATACTTTTATTGGAATTCAGAGTGATATATCATGGCTGGGAAAACACACTATATTGTTAAAAGTATTGGAACACCAGCCTTCACACGCACATGAACTTTAATGACATCCCAGTCTTAGTCCGTAGGGTTCAATATTGAGTTGGCCCATTCTTCGCAGCTATGACAGCTTCAACTCTTCTGGGTAGGCTGTCTACAAGGTTTAGGAGTGTCTATGGGAATGTTTGACCATTCTTTCAGAAACGCATTTGTGGGGTCAGGCACTGATGTGGACGAGAAGACCTGTCTTGCAGTCTCCACTCTAATTCATCCCAAAGGTGTTCTATCAGGTTGAGGTCAGGACTGTGTGCAGGCCAGTCAAGTTTCTCCACCCCAAACTCGCTCATCCATGTCTTTATGAACCTTGTGCACTGATGCGCAATCATGTTGGAACAGGAAGGAGTCATCCCCAAACTGTTCCCACAAAGTTGGGAGCATGAAATTGTCCAAAATGTCTTGGTATGCTGACACCTTAAGAGTTCCCTTCACTGGAACTAAGGGGCCAAGCCCAACCTCTGAAAAACAACCCCACACCATAATCTCCCTACATTCAATTATTTGGACCAGTGCACAAAGCAAGGTCCATGAAGACATGGATGAGGGAGTTTGGGGTGGAGGAACTTGACTGGCCTGCACCTCAACCTGATAGAACACCATTGGGATGAATTAGAGTGGAGACTGCGAGCTAGGCCTTCTCGTCCAGCATCAGTGTCTGACCTCACAACTGCGCTTCTGGAAGAATGGTCAAACATTCCCATAGACACACTCCTAAACCTTGTGGACATCCTTCTCAGAAGACTTGAAGCTGTTATAGCCTATGGACTAAGACTGGGATGCCATTAAAGTTCATGTGCGTGTAAAGAAAGACAGGTATCCCAATACTTTTGAATATATAGTGTACCTTTCCTTCTAAGTACACCTTGGATCTCCCTTAGAATATAAGGCGCTCATCCTATATGTGCCGGGTATATTTAATCCCCACGTTGGGACTAATATAATTTAGATATAATTTAGCATTCTTTTGTGATTTAGGTGCATCCATTCTGCTTGATCTGATCTTTTGGACATTCTAACAGGCATATGGTAGGGAGGTTCATAGATACCCACCTGTTGGCTGTGTTATTGGGCATGTCTGCTTTTAGGTAAGAATATAGTTTGTTTTTTCCCTTTCCCCCTTGCCATTTTGATCTTCATAGATGGACTGATATTGTTATAAGGATCAATATGAGAATACATCCCAAGTCCTTAAGAAGCAAAACGTCTGCAAAACACAAATACTACTCATGACTATCAATTATCATCATGGGGGGATGATTTGCAATTTTCTCATATATCTAACTGTTTGATCCAACTTGTTTTTAATATCTAAATATGGCAGATTCTAATATGATCTATAATAAAAGGATGCATTGATTTTATGGATGGATTCCACATTAATTTAAAGTGATACTAAAGGCAATTTAAAAAACAAAAATAAAAAGATAACAATATGTCATACTTACCTGCTCTTTGAAATGGCTTTGCACAGAGCAGCCCCGATCCTCCTCTTCTCAGGTCCCCTGAATGCCCCCAAAGCAAGCAGCTTGATATTGGGGCACCTGAGCAGGCTCACTCCCAAGCCCCTGCTCTGTATGTCCATTCACCCACAGAGCCATGGCTCAGCCCATCCCCTCTCTGTCCTCATTGGCCAATGTCTCCCGCTGTTGTCTCATGCAATGAGGATGGAGAGTTTCTGGAGAGCCGAGGCTCTTATGCACTTTGCTGGATCATGATGGGGCTCAGGTAAGTATTAGGGGGCTGGAGGGCTGCTGCACACGGAAGGTTTTTTACCTTCATGCATACAATGCATAAAGGTAAAAAACCTTGAGCCTTTACAACCCCTTAAATTACTTCAAGAGGTGCATATTTGAAAGTCCCTTATATCTATTGATTATGCAACTATTGTTTAATTTGGCTTGATGCCCTCCACGGTGCAGTGTCCATGAGCACCTTCAACTGCGAACATCTTCGCCCGGTCTTCCAAGTTTCGAAATTCAGCAATTTTGACTGACCAGGTGACCTCGCTCCAGCACATGCACGGGAGTTCATTCAGCTTGGCAGATGCCATAATTGTATTGTGAGCTGCACGTGCATAGCTCAGTGTACATTGCGAACAAGCAGGTAAGAATACTTTAATGCAGAAGAGACATAGTATAAAAATCCCGCCTGATCACAAATATTTATTAAAGGATAAGTTAAAGGATAAGTTCACCTTTAAAAAAAAATGAATGCATATATGTATCTTGCAGGGAAAAAAGGAGTGCATTTATTTTTTTTTTTTACAGGATTCTACAAAGCTTGGTACCTGCAGTCAGTGGATCATGAGTGCAATGTCAGGCTCCTGCACACTTTACCTCCATGTTTCTTTCCTCCATATATATATGGATTTTTAGTTAGAAAGTTGGAGGAATAATGAATAGACTATGATGAATGAATAGTCCTTTGAAAATTACAAGTCCATGTACTGCGGTTGTTTATTCATTCAACTGCAGTTGTTTATTCATTCACAAATCTCTGTTAATGAAAAGACACGGCTGTGTGGGATGATTGTCCCCAAGTGACTCAAGCTAGGTACACACATAAAGTTTTTCATCAGGCTGATGAAGAAGGTGTTGTTTGCCTTTCAAACGCGTCCCTATTGGCTATTGCACCCGCTGGGCTGACAGTGCACTCCTGACGGTAGAAGACTACCCCTCGCCCCCGGACTTTAATCCCGGTTCCATCTCCACAACGGCGGTCCTTACACACCCTGGCATCCGTACTCCACCCAGTGATCCCACACACTTCAGCTGGACAAGGGTGACAAGGAATCAGATCCTCCTTGGATCTCAGACTGCTTTTTAATATCTTTTATATGTATCTTTTGACCATAATGTCTTTTTGTCGTGAATGGATTAAAGCGGTTTTAAAGGCTTTTTTTTCTTAAAATAATAAACATTATACTTACCTGCTTTGTAGAATAGTATTGCACAGAGTGATGGCTTACCGTCTCTTCTTCAGGCCCTGCCTGCACTCTCAGCTCTTCCTCTTCTCCGAGTGCCCCCTCGGCAAGCTGGGTACTATGGGGGCACACCTACCTTTTTTCAATAGATCTAAAACGTCCGAAAACACTGGTGGGCCGAGCGTTTTTCAGTCATTTTTCAGCGTTTGAGAGTTTTTACAGCTGAAAAACTCCTCTCTGAACCCACTAGTCTCGGATTTTTTTTACAGGCCAAAAACGCCCCTGCCAAAACAGTTGATAACAGCCTATGTGTGCATGGACTCATAGGATAACATGATGGGGAGTTTATTGAATGTAGAAAAAAAAACATCTGAAGCCAAAAACAGCAGCTGTAAAAACGTCCAAAAACGTCCTGTGTGCATGAGGCCTAAGTGCCGTGTCTTTCTGCTGCCCCATTCCTCTGTTATCAGCATGATAATTTCTGACAAGCTCTCCGACATAGGAGATAAAAGTAGCTGAAAAATCGTGTCGGGGAGGGTGGTTAGAGGTAGATTAGCAGAGAGCTGGTCTATTCACAGCACAGATCTGCAAGTTTCTTCATTCCGCTGCCTATGTGGAGAGGGGTGTGTGCCCTTCCTCCAATCAGCTCTCACACAGTGTATGTCCAGACTTCCCTCCCACTGCAGAAACAGGAAGAAAAATTTCTGACACGACGTGCACTTTCTATAGAATGTAGAAAGCTGAAGACAGCAGATATATAAGTAGGATTGCCACCTGTCTGGGATTCACCCGGACAGTTCGGGTTTCAGTTCGCCTGAAACCTGGACACAATATTCAGAGAGGAATGTGGCTCAGAACAGGGCCTGACAGGAGGGTGAGGGAACACTATGCGCGCCACATGACCATTCTCTTTGGTGCGCCCAAAGGTGTCCCAGGTCTGCTACAATCCTATGGTGCATGTTAAAAAATTTTTTTGGTGTGCGTCGCTAAAGTGTTGGGGTTTGGCTTGAAGAAAAAGTGTCAACCCTATATATAAGTAAAACATATGTAGGAGGATTTCTTTCATCTCTGTGTATCATCTGAAGCTGCTCACTTCACTGGGTATATAGAGGGTTTACATCCACTTTAATGCAGGGAGCCACTTTAAATTCTGCTTTGTCATTTCTTTTTTCAAAAAGAAAGTAAATGTCAGTTGTGTGTACATTATATCTGAAACAACTTTTTTCCCATCTAAATGGAGCAGAAGAAGAATCAGCACTTTGGGCATGCAAATACACTCATGATGATATTAATATTATTATTATTATACAGGATTTATATAGCGCCGACAGTTTGCACAGCGCTTTACAATATTAGGGCAGACAGTACAATTACAATACAATTCAATAGAGGAGGAATCAGAGGGCCCTGCTCGTTAGAGCTTACAATCTAGGAGGGAATAGCAGTAAGCCCTTGGCAGAAGCTGCAGCATTCTTGGAAGAAGTAATCCTTTACATGTACATTCTGGATTTCCTGTTTTGTGCATTGTCCTGGGAATTCTCAGCTGTCGATAGCTGAGCAGCAAAGCACACTGTGCTGTATCTTACCTGATTGAACTGGCCAACCACATGTTTCAAGGTGTTTGAGTGGTGCATCATGGGGGATAGATTCAAAGGCTGGCTGATTGGTGCATTTCTGAAAGATTTTTTTAGGGCTTTTTTTGCCTGTAAAGAAAAAAGAGAGTTAAAGCTTTTGTTTAAATGTTTGCTGTGCATGCGATCTAAGTGGCCCTGCCATAAATGGAGTACAGGGGCTTGCCAGGAGTTGCTATGCTGTGTATAGGACACCAGTGCCTTTCTCTATACATGTTCCAAATCAGTGGCTGGAGTTGCAATGAAGCCAATACATAAGAAACATGTTATACCTACCTGCCCTGTGAAATGCTTTTGCACAAAAAAAAAATAAAAAAATGCAGCACTACTCCAAACCAATCAAGTGTAGGTGCAAGACACCCTAAAAAACATATAACGTAAAGTGGAAAAAATCCTCAACATTTGTATCCGCGTGAATACAATGTGTAAAAAAACACCCCCCTTCATGACCGAGCCATTTTTCCCACAAATAGAGCTTTCTTTTTGTGGTATTTGATCACCTCTGCAGTTTTTATTTGTTTGTGCTATAAACAAAAGAAGACTGTCAATTTTGAAAAAAAACAACAATATTTTTTACTTTCTGCTATAAAACATCTAATAAAAAATGTAAAAAAATCTAATTTCTTCTTCAATTTAGGCCAATATGTATTCTGCTACATATTTTTGGTAAAAAAAAAAATCTCAATAAGCGTATATTGATTGGTTTGCGCAAAAGTTATAGCATCTACAAACTATGGGATATTTTTATGGAATTTGAATTTATTTATTTTTTTACTAGCTAGTAATGGTGGCGATCAGCGACTTATAGTGGGACTGCGACATTGTGGTGGACAAATCGGACACTAAGTGACACTTTTGACACTTTTTGGGAGCCAGTGACACCAATACAGGCGGTCCCCGGGTTACAAACCAGATAGGGACTGTAGGTTTGTTCTTAAGTTGAGTTTGTTTGTAAGGCAGAACAGGTACATTTTTTAAGTGTAGTTTCAGCCAAAAAAAAATATTTTTAAGCTTTTTGGATAGCATAGGGAAGGGGTAACACCCCTGTAATATTTGTTTTGCTGTCTATGTTTCTGTTCAGAAGATTTCACCTCACTTCCTGTCCCAATGATAATTGGATTTTGAATATTTTGGGTTGTTGTGGAAACAAACATTGGTGATAAAGCTTCAGTGGAGACACCTTTTTCCCATAATACCTCTTACAGGAGTGACTTTCCCTTCCTAGGGGGAGATTTCCTCTCACTTCTTGTTGTCTCCCTCCGTTTGTAAGTAGGAGTCGTTCGTAAGTCGGATGTTTGTAACTAGGGGACAGTGATCAGTGCTAAATAATATGCACTGTCACTGTACTAATGACACTGGCAGGGAAGGGGTTAACATCAGGATGATCAAAGGGTTAAATGCGTCCCTAGGGAGTGCTTTCTAACTGTGTGGGTGAGGTGCTTGTACTGTAAGAAGACAGAGATCTGTGTTCCTGCTTAGCAGAAACACAAGATCTCTGTCTTCTCCTGTCACAGAACGGCGATCTGCCTTGTTTACATAGGCAGACCACACTTCTGTCTGCCTTGGGAACGATCTGTGGATATCGGCGGACATCAGACCCGTGTGGACCCACTGATTGGCTCTCGCTGCGTCCAATCACAGTGGGAGCTGGTTGCTGGCGGCACGCGTGTGCGCCCAAGACTAGGAAGAGCAAAATCATGTACAGGTACGTGATTTCGCCCAGAGAGGCCGCCCCACTGCAGTAAATGTATGTGGGCAGGGCTGGTGCAAGGATTTTTGACACCCTAGGCGAAACCTCATTTTGCCGCCCCCTATTTGCTCCACCCCTGACTCCATCCCCTTTGCCCTGCCCAGCCTGATCAGTGCCAATCAAATGCAACCTCACCAGCGCCTATCAAATACAGCTTCACCAGTGCCAATCAATACAGCCTCACCTGTGACCATCAAATATAGCTTCACCAGCGCCAATAAATACAGCTTCACCTGTGCCCATCAAATACAGCTTAACCAGCGACAATCAACACAGCTTCACATGTGCCCATCAAATATAGCTTCGCTGTGCCCATAAAATACAGCCTCACGGGGGGTGGGGACAGAGGGGGGGGGTATTTGGCAGATCAGTCATTACTTTTATATACATTTGCAAATGGCTGGGGATAATACAATCTCATTATCTCAGTCACACAGTGTCATTTTTTACATGAATCAACACAGAGCAGCCAATAACAGATCAACAGTGGGCAGGCGCCCTAGGCGGCAGTGCGCCCTAGGCGGCCGCCTACTCCGCCTAGTGGTAGAGCCGGCCCTGTATGTGGGCGGTCCAGAAGCAGTTAATCAGTACAGTTTTTGTACAAAGAAAAATCTGAAAAACAAGACTACGCATGCTCAGAAACAAAAGAATACAACCCAATACAACACATTATATCACAGAAGTTGTATTCTGTCGTATGAGAATTTTCGTAACTTTAGTAACCTCTTCATTTTCGTTATGAGACCCGAGGCTTTATTCTGTTGTTTTTCAAAAGAACAAGCTCTCCAGCAGAATGTATTAGTTATAGAGATGAGACAAACCATGTAACACTAGCAGGGATGCTTACAATGATCATCATTTCTTTATTTATGTAAAACCTTTATTCCAAAAGGAAAAAAAAATGTTCGCTGTAACTTCTTATAAGGTAATAGGTGGAGTATGGCTTCAACATCTAAATCTGCTAGTCCATCTAATACCACCCCACCCTTCTCTCCCTCAGACTGATAATGCTGACAATGCTGCTTTGCAAAGGTGCCCCCCGTGCTCCTTCATCTAGAATCTAATACAAGAGGTGTGTTATTGGCCAGATCACCAGGTGAAAACAGAGGGGAAAAAAGCCTAAACAAGAAAACGAATGCAGCCACCACAATGAGCACAGCAGACAGCAGCATTGTCAGCCTGGGGGGAGGAGAGCGTTAAATGTACTAGCAGGTTTAAATACACCAACAAATTGATGCCAAACTTCAGCTCACACTTTTTAAGCAGTTACAGCAAACAGCTTCTCCCTTTTGGGGTAAAGATTTTGCATAAAGAAAAGCAGATCATTGTAAGCACCCTTGTCAGTGGTAAATGGTTTGTCTCATCTCTGTAAACTGATACATCTGAAAGAGAGCTTGTTCTAAAAAAAACAAAAAAAACAGATTTACAGCTTGGATCAATAGGTGAAAATAAAAGAAAGAAAGTAAAAAAAAAACAAAAACAAATGCAGCCATCACATCTAAGAATGAGTAAGTGTTTGCTTTTGGGTTTAATACTGCTTTAACTATTCCCGACTCTATTCAAAAGTAAGAGGAAAAATGTTTTGGCTTTAGATATACTGTAATATAAATGTTAAAAGTGAAGGAGGACCCATAAGCCCAAATGTCAAGGGGTATGAATACTTTTTCAAGGCACTGTAGGCACAGGGGGCTTCTGGAATGCATTCATTTCTCACTTGTATAAAAAAATGTAATATATATTTCACAGAGTGCCGGCATTCACCAGCCACTTTATTAGGGACACCTTGCTAGTATTGGGTTGGACCCCCTTTTGCCTTCAGAACTGCCTTAATTCTTCATGGCACAGATTCAACAAGGTGTTGGAAGCATTCTTCAGATTTTGGTCCATAGTGACATGATAGCATCACACAGTTGCTGCAGATCTGTCGGCTGCACGTCCATGATGCAAATCTCCCGTTCCACCACATCCCAAAGGTGCTCTATTGGATGAGATCTGGTGATTGTGGAGGCCATTTGAGTGCAGTGACCTCATTGTCATGTTCAAGAAACCAGTGGTGAGATGATTTGAGCTTTGTGACATGGAGCATTATCAGAAGATGGGTACACTGCAGTGGCGTACCGGCTGGGGGGGGGGGTGGGCGGGTTTTGCACCACCCACTGGGGGGGTGTCAGGTCGCCCCCCCTGAATGAAGCAGCGGTGACAGGCGGCTCAGGTAGCGGCGCTGTGACAGGGTGCGGTGGTGCCCAGGCCGGGTGCGAAACGTACCGCTACCCAGGGTGACACCCAACGCCAGGCTCCAGATTGGCAGAGGAGCCAGAGCGGAAGAAAGAAAACTCTCTCTCTCCTCCTGTACAGCGGGGGAGAGAGAGAGAGAGACAGAGAGAGGGGCAGCACTGAATAGAGGATGGGTGTCAGAACAGCAGGACCTGCTGGAATTGACTTTCTAAGTTAACAAGCAGGTGAATGGTTGCTAGGTGGTCCTAGCAACTAATCATTAGCTTGTTAATATGAAAAATTAACTCCACCAGTTCCCCCCCTCTGTTCAGCGCTGCTGTATCTCCCCCTCTGCATGAGCAAGGTAGGAAGAGGCAGAGCTTTGGAGGGAGGGGGTGTAGGACTGTGTGGGGGGGGGGGGGGTTTCTGTGTAACGTGCAGGAGTCCAGAGCTGCAGGGGGCTGTGTAATGTAAAGGGGTCCAGAGCTGCGAGGGGGCTGTGTAATGTAAAGGGGTCCAGAGGTGCGGGGCTGCTGTGTAATGTAAAGGTGTCCAGAGGTACAGAGGGCTGTGTAATGTAAAGGGGTCTAGAGGTGCAGGGGGCTGAGTAATGTAAAGGGATCCAGGGGTGCAGGGGCTGTGTAATGTAAAGGGGTCCAGAGGTGCGGGGGGCTGTGTAATGTAACGGGGTCCAGAGGTGCAGCGGGTTGTGTAATGTAAATGGGTCCAGAGGTGCAGGGGGCTGTGTAATGTAATGGGGTCCAGAGGTGCAAGGGGCTGTGTAATGTAAAGGGGTCCAGAGGTGCAGTTGCGGAGAGGGGGTAGACAGTAGTGACAAAGAGATATTGGGGGATGCAGAGGTATGCAGGGGGCACAGTGGGGAGTTTTTACATTTTAAAGTTGGGGGGGTGCCAGATATGAGATCTGCCCCGGGTGCCAAATGCTCTAGGTATGCCCCTGGTACACTGTAGTCATAAAGTGATGGACATGGTCTGCAACAATACTTAAGTAGGTCGTGGCATATAAACAATGCGCAATAGGTACTGAGGGGCCCAAAGTGTGCCAAGAAAATTTCCCCCACACCATTACACCACCAGCCTGAACCGTTGATACAAGGCAGGATGGATCCATGCTTTCATGTTGTTTACGACAAATGCTGACCCTACCATCTGAATATGGCAGCTGAAATCGAGACTCCTCAGACCAGGTAACGTTTCTCCAATCTTCTGTTGTGTAATTTTGGTGATCCTGTGCGTGTTGTAACTGTTAAGGTTCGATGTGTTGTGTGTTCAGAGATGGTATTCTGCATACCTTGATTGTAACGAGTGGTTATTTGAGTTACTGTTGCCCTTCTATCACCTTGAATCAGCCTGCCCATTCTCCTCTGACATCAACAAGACATTTTCATTCACACAACTGCCACTCACTGGATATATTTTTGGACCACTCTCTGTAAACCCTAGAGATGGTTGTGCGTGAAAATTACAGTAGATTAGCAGTTTTTCAAATACTCAGACCAGCCCATCTGGCACCAACAACCATGCCACATTGAAAGTCACTTAAATGCCCTTTCTTCCCCATTCTAATGCTCAGTTTGAACTTCAGCAAGTCATCTTCACTACATCTAGATACCTAAATTCATTGAGTTGCTGCCATGTGATTGGCTGATTAACAATGTATGTTACCGAACAATTGAACATGGGTACCTAATAAAGTGAATATAGGATGTGGATCGCTCTACCTTAATTAAAAAAAGATTAGGCTGTCTACCTAAGCCTGCTTTCAGTTTATATATACTCTGTATATGTGTGTGTGTATGTGTGAATATATATATATAAATATATATATATATATATATATATATATATATATATATATATATATATATATATATATATATATGTAGCGCCCCCATAGTGTAGGTGCGGTTTTCTAGCAGGGTTTGCTAGATGAGATAAAATTTAGTCACGCCTGAGTGTAAAAGCAGGCGTGAATATTTTGATCTGGGCCTGGAAGAGTGGCTCAGCGAGGATTGAGTGGACTTAACAGAAGAGGTCACCAGAACCTCCCACTTATTTCTAGAAACCTGGGGAAGGTTTGTGGTCAGAGAGCTGGGAGATTGGTCTAGCCATCTGGAGTGTTCTAGGGAGCCCTGACCAATACCCAAGCAGGATTGGCAGGGGGCGGGCCTCCTTAAACCCTCTGAGTCATCCCAATCTGGGGGAGAAGTGTCGTGTGGAAGTCTGGAGATGTAGCAAAGGTGCTGTGGAGGCCCCTACCCGGGAGGTCGCCCCAGTCTGGGGAGGGTGACCTTGGGACCTGGAGGTTCGAGTGCAGCCAGGAGTGGTGGTGATTCCTAGAGTCGCACAGGGAACAGGAGAACAATGGAGGTGCTACACAATGAGAGACTTTAAAGTGATCCACCGGTTTGATGAGTGACGGTCCCTGGGAACTGCAAGACAAAGTGCTGGAGCAGGCTGGGAGAGGAATAGTGGACAGTCTGTGGGAGGCTTGGGAGTCAGTTCAGGGAAAGCAGAGTCACTGAGGAAAAGCAGGTCAGTGGGACCTGGAAGAAAGATGGGCTGGGAGTTGTAGTCCATCAAAGGCACTCAAGTACTTTTTGCTACACATTCAGGGGCTCGTGATCCCTGGCCTGTAATGGGTGTTCCGGAGGTTCTGCTGAGACTAGACCTCGCCATGTACTAACCGTGGTGAAGCGAAAGGAATGGAGAAGCTTGATAAATTTCCTTTCAAGCTGGAAACTAAGTGCATTGCTGGAGAGAAGTAATGGAGTGTTGAGTTACAGTGTTCAGTGCTGGAGAGAGAACAGTAGGAGAAATGGTTAGCAAGTGCTGGAGAGTTGTGAGGAGTAACAATCTGCAGAGGGATGGCCTGCAGGGAAGTGCGCATATACAGAAGTGTGTATGGACTTCGTGTGCTATAATTCTTTGGGCATCCCACAGTCATCCCTTATCCCCATCCAAGTTATTTCCCCTAAATAAAACAACAAAAACAAGAGCCAGCCTGGTCAGTGTCTATGGATGTGTGAAATATGGTGTGATTGAGGGCAGCTATAAGGTGAACCACTACTACCTGCCACTCTCAAGGGAGCACATGGCTACATTTGGGGGCTCATTTTCTGGGATTACCTTTAAGGCTGCCAGTCGTCGCCCATAGCAACCAGAAGAGAACTCAGCCATGGGAATGTGTGAGCTGTTTTATTGTCAATGTGGATTTAACTGGAATAAGGACTGTGTTCTCTGTCCTTGAACTGTGCTACAGTCCTGCTCACCATTATTGGCACCCATGAAGTTTATGTACATATTGTGGAATATCTACTGAAGGAAATGTATCAAATTAACCAACATATTACTACAGATATCTTGTGTTTGACAAAAAACTGTAAATGATAAATAACATTTAAAAAGATAAACATTATGAGGAAAACAGAGAAAACCATAATGCTTGCCTTGTCAGTGGTATTGGCACCCTTTGCTGCAAATCAGTATGGAAACCCAATTTGGCTCACCTGTTGCAGATCTCAAATGAGGATCACCTGTGATGAATTGCCTCCACCCATGTGACCCAAATTAGCCAATAAATGAACATTTTGGTTTTATAAAAAGCCACCTGTTATTCCCTCTTCATGTGTGACAATGGTAAAGACAAAGGAGCTGTCTGACGACACCAGAAATGCTATTATTTGCAAGCACAAGACCTCCAAAGGGTATAAGGCCATCTCCAAAGACCTTGGCATCCCTGTTTCAACGGTGCGTAATGGTA
>BLSH010450956.1:145236-158195 GCA_018402905.1 Glandirana rugosa | reverse complement strand
TTAGTGTGGTACCCGCGTAAGTGGACAGCACCAAAGGTGCCTGTTGTTGTGTAAATACATGTCAGGACGAGTGGTAATAACCGTGGGGAAGTACAAAACGTATTGACTCACTTACAGAAGTCTTTATTTACCTTTACATGGTTTAAATATAGTCGTCCTAGAAAATTAACCTCCAGGTTTCATTAAATTGTTTCTGTTAACAATAAAGTTGTATCTATAACATTAATATTTCTTTTTTGTCTTTTGGTCGTACACGTGATTATAACCGTGGGGAGGAATTATAAACCAACGTGTGGGAAACCGTCGCTACTGTCGGAGGTTTGCAAAGAATATAGGTAGCTATTCGAAGAACGTGAAGGGCCCACCGTAAAAGAGGGTGTGAAGGAAACGTTATACGAGTTCGAGAACTTGTAAACGTCCCAAGGAAAGAGGTTACCGTCAAAAGTCGAGGGGGGTTTCTAAAAGTTAACCTAACTCTAGTCCTGAGTAACGACCGGTAAAATTTTGTCATTTAAAAAAGGGAAAAGATCCTGCTGATATAAATTTGGTACATTTCCATTTATTTCTGAAGACATTCACTCAGTTATGCAAAACATGAAGGGGTGCCAATAATGGTGAGCAGGACTGTACATAAATGTGTTGTTGTCCGTGGAAACCACGACAGGTGAATGCGCCCATGGTGTGATTGAGGGCAGTTATACGATGAACCACTACTACCAGCCACTCTCAAGGGAGCACATGGCTATACAGTTGTGCTCATAAGTTTATATACCCTGGCAGAATCTATGATTTCTTGGCCATTTTTCAGAGAATATGAATGAGAACACAAAGACATTTCTTTCACTCATGGTTAATGTTCGGCTGTATTAACTGTATTTACTCTTTTAAATCATAATGACAACAGAAACTACCCAATTGACCCTGATCAAAAGTTTACATACCCTGGTGATTTTGGTTTGATAACATGCACACAAGTTGCAACAATGGGGTTTGAATGGCTATTAAAGGTAACCATTCTCACCTGTGATCTGTTTGCTAGTAATTAGTGTGTGTATATAAAATGTCAATGAGTTTCTGGACTCCTGATAGACCCTTGCATCATTCATCCAGAATTGTCAAAGGATCTGCAGGAAAAAGTAGTTGAACTGTATAAAACAGGAAAGGTACGTAAAAAGATCTCCAAGGAATTGAGAATGCCAATTAGCAGTGTTCAAACTCTAATCAAGAAGTGAAAAATGAGGGGTTCTGTTGAAACCAAACCAATGTCAGGTAGACCAACTGATATTTCAGTCACAACTGCCAGGAAAATTGTTCAGGATGCAAAGAAAAACCCACAAATAACTTCAGGACTCTCTGCAGACATGTGGTGGAGCTGTTTCAAGATGCTCAATAAGGAGGCACTTGAAGAAAGATGGGCTGCATAGTCGAGTCGCCAGAAGAAAGCCATTACTACGCAAATGCCAAAAGTATCCCACTTAGAATACACCAAACAGCACATAGACAAGCCTCAAACCTTCTGGCACAAAGTCATTTGGAGTGATGAGACCAAAATTGAGCTTTTTGGCCACAACCATAAACACTACATTTGGAGAGGAGTCAACAAGGCCTGTGAAACATGGAGGTGGATCACTGATGTTTTGGGGATGTGTGAGCTACAAAGGCACAGGGAATTTGGTCAAAATTGATGGCAAGATGAATGCAGTATGTTATCAAAAAATACTGGAGTAAGATTTGCATTGATAAGCCAGGAAGTTGCACTTGGGACGTACTTGGACATTCCAACATGACAATGATCAAAAACACAAGGCCAAGTCAACCTGTCATTGGCTACAGCAGAATAAAGTGAAGGTTCTGGAGTGGCCATCTCAGTCTCCTGACCTCAATATCATTGAGCCACTCTGGGGAGATCTCAAACCTGCAGTTCTTGCAAGACAGCCCAAGAATTTCCAGGAACTGGAGGCTTTTTGCCAAGAGGAATGGGCAGCTTTGCCATCTGAGAAGGTAAAAAGAGCCTCATCCACAAATACCACCTCATTCATATTCTCTGAAAAATGGCCAAGAAATCATAAATTCTGCCGGGGTATGTAAATTTATGAGCACAACTGTATATGTATATATATATATATATATATATATTATAAATATATATATATATACATATATGTGTATGTCTGTGTGTGCCAGCATTATACGGTTTAGAGTTATGGATAACACTTTGCAAAGGTGCCTTGGTGTGCCAGTGAGCTTTCACAAGTAGCTGCAAAAAACACCTACATTTTTTACCTAAATGTTTAGTTAGGTGATTAGCTATACAAAGTGCTGGGGAAATATTGTATTGACATACATATATATATATTATGACAAATCAAGGCTCTAATTACAGTGATCACCAGCTGGGCAGTAATGAGTAAGCCTTTCAGATTCCTCGCTATGATTATGGCTATTGCCTGGTTACTACATGCACACACTCACATGAGCATCCAAGAAAGCATGCCCTTGCAAATAATGCATGACCATTTAATCAGCTTTTTCATTAACACAGAGGCGTCCCAGTTCAGGGATACTGAATATAAAGAGCTAAAAGACTTAAGTATGTCATTAAAAATGGGTCAGATCAGCAGGTACCCAAGACTGCTACTCTAGAACTGTAACCAGCATTATAGCCTCAGTAGCTGTCTGTAGGATTAAGAATATGAATATTTCACCACACCATCCGACTGTGGAAGACATTTTTCTTAGTTGTGTTCTGCGCCATTTAATGAACTAAGAAAAATGTTTTCCACATGTAGCGCATCCCCCATAGGAGCCGCTGGTGAATAGGGATCCCCCACCCTGCACAGCCAGGCACACCAAATTTTACAGGCTCACTTGAGACAGGAAACAGTCCAGCAACTTTGGGTTTTGTGTTTTATTTAGGGGTTAACAAACTTGGATGGGGATAAGGATATTATGGGGTGCCCTCTCAACTGAAACAACTTCTCCAGGGGCACTTTAACTATATACAATCCTGTTCCTCCAGTGCATCACTGGCTAGCAGAAACAACTCAGACCCAGCTGGAACACTGTTTAGTAAATATGGTCCCTTCACTCAGGCAGGGACCACGGGCCCCTTTGGTGTGTAGAAAAAGTCCAGTGTCCACCTAAATTCCTGTGGCTACTGATCCCAGCACCAACCCTTCAGGCACTGCCAGCCCAACTGGCTGCAGCTACCCCTTTCACTAGCCCTCCTGGCTACTTTCCACAGTCCACCCAGACTGTCTCACTCACCAGCCACCCGACTGTCTTCTCCCTGGAGATCTCCCAGACGTGCTGACTCTCTCCCGCTGTCCTCACACCTTCTTCAGTGCATCCAGGACAGGATTCCTCCTTGTTTTATAGAGGATCCCTCCAGCACCCGAGCCCCAGGCCTAAGGTCACCCCTCCTCCCAGACTAGGGGGCTACCCTCAAGGGCCTCCTACAGCCTCCTCAGCATTCCATCTCCAGCTTCCACCGAACTCCACATTGTCCCTGCTGGCCTGACTCTGAGTATTTAAGAGGGACCTACCTCCTGCCAGCCCATTTTGCTGGGGATTGACTAGGGCTCTCCTCAATAATCCAGGCAGCTCCTCCTAACCTCCCTCTCATTCTTCTGGAAACTTCTCCAAGGTTAGGGGGGTGTACCAGAGTTACTGCCTGATGAGTCATCCAGCCTCCCTGGATCACTCAACAGATTAAACACAGACTTGGCTGCCAGCTAAGCCTAACAATTTACCTACTCTATCAAACACCTATGTACAGCCCAATCTAGCACACTAGAGGGTGCTACACACAGTTCGGTTGTGCATTGAATACTTTATATTCTTGTTACTTATTTGCAAGCAAGACAAACCAGACCAGCAGCTGGCCATAGTGGACGGATGTGGAAGCTGATACAACTGGAATGGTTTGTTTGGTAATTATTCTCCTAGAGGATTATCCACAGGAATATAGCAGATGCACAACGAGCAGGGCCAGCCCTACCATGGGACCCAGTGGGTCCATTGGACCCAGGGAGCACTTTGAGAGGGCCAGAAAATTGAACCACGGCCACCTCTCCTTCTCTTCTATTTACACAGCAAATTGACAATCAAAATTTTTTTTCCAGCAGTTGTGTGTGTCATGATGACAACTTCCCCCTGGGATGCTCTGCCTGCCCCTATACTACCCTAGCCCGCCCCTATACTGCCCTAGCCTGTCTATATACTATTCTAGCCTGCCCCTATACTGCCCTAGCCTGTCTATATATTACCCTAGCCTGCCCCTATACTGCCTTAGCCTGTCCATATACTACCCTAGCCCGTCCATATACTACCCTAGCCCGTCCATATATTACGCTAGCATGTCCATTTACTACCCCAACCTGCCCCTATACTACCCTAGCCTGTCTATATACTACCCTAGCCTGCCCCTATACTACCTTAGTCTGTCTAAATAATACCCTGGCCTGCCCCTATACTACCCTAACCCCCCCTTGGAATTGAACATAATGGTATGTCATTTTTTTATTTATTATTTATTTCAGGTACTTATATAGCGCTGTAAATTTACGCAGTGCTTTACATATCCATTGTAAATTCACATCAGTCCCTACCCTCAAGGAGCTTACAATCTAAGGTCATATAATTTTGCATATAATCAAAGGTTTTGATGTATGGCTCTCTGCTGATTCCTCCTCCCAGCATATTCACCCGTAATAATTTTGCAAGCCTGGTGATGATATAATAGGGAGTAAAGAAAGTTGTTTCTCACACAGGAACAAGGTAAATGTTCTACAAGAGAAGGAGGATTTGATGTAAATTTGGGTCATGCCTATTCAAATCCTAAAGTAAACTTTCCAGTGTTAATGAAAAGAAAGCACATACCTTTCAAGGTCTTCTCAAGTGCCATAGAACCTTCCAAAATAGAGCATGCTATGATATACAAATTCCAACTTTGGCAAGGAGGACTGGGGGGGCTATTGAGCCATAGAACCCTCACAAACATAATTCTGCGGTCTTGGGGAACCCCTGCTAAAAATCTACAACTCATGATACATTAATGTGATGGTCAATGGGAAGGATGCTCCTTACACTTGTGGTCACTGGGAAGAATTAGCCCCTTACAGATAGCTAAAAAGATCAATGATGTCATTGGGAATTTATCTGAGAGGTAGAAATTGACCATTGCTCAAGGAGACCCTAGCAACCTCTGGAGGAACCCTAGGGTTCCATGGAACCCTGGTTGAGAAACCCTGATCTAGATAAACACTTATTTAACTCAATCATACCCAGATGTGCCAGAGATTCTCTAACCAGCTAGACCATACTTTCTGATACTTTTGGGGACATCCTCTTTTGCACTAAGTAGCTTGATATAAGGACAAGTTGGAATGAACTAATTGCATCCAGGAATGAATTGTAGGTGGGGAGGGTTTTCCAGCACATGGTGATGGCCTTTCAGGCCTAGCACAGCAAAAGCCTGAGAAGAGTCCTCAGAGTCACCATAGTTGCCAAATCATCCACAAGACCCAGCAGGCAATATCTAGGTTCAAGAAGAAGTGGTAATTGTGCTGTAGAGGTGATGACTTGAAGCAAACCTTGCCAATATGAGACTATAGCTGGGCAAGTCTAAAAGATGTGAAAAAATTATCCGGATAGGTGCATGCATCTTCAACAGGCTGGGGAGATAGTCAAGCTCATCTTATGAAGCCTATATGGGGTAAAGTAGGCCTGGTTTTAAATGCAATGATCAGTTTAAGTTAGCAAATAGTTAATAGCAGACCTCATACCCATAAACATGGAGCCCTCCTTATCCATACTGGTAGCAATGATAGTTTAGATTTATAGTTGGGCAAAGTAGGAGGTACAAATGGCCCTGATAGGCAGAACTACAGCTGGTATCTGGCACATGCAGGGGTGTTAGATGTCCCGTTGCTGTTGCACGCTGTAGTGCCACCTGCAGGGGCTCTACCACTAAGCCTTATTTTTTGAAGAAATTAGTCAGTGGAAGATCCAGTGTCTGCCAAAATGTTGCTAAAGTAAATAGTGGTGGAGTGGCCCAGATGCAGCAAAGGACACAACATTTGAACAACCCAGAAGTGTCAGATACCAGCACAGCTATAACTCTTCAAGAGAATGAAGATTGCAAAGATAGTTATTAATCATTTTCTTTCTAAGCTGCATGTCACTTAATACTGTATATGTGGTCCCGCAAGAGGGTCGCTTTAAAGTGATGCCAAAGGCAAATTGCTTTAAAATGATGTTATACTTACCTACTTTGTGCAAGGGTATTGCACAGAGTGGTCCCGAACCTGCTCTTTGGTGGTCTCCTGCCCGTGATGTCTGCTCCTTTTTTCTTGGAGTGCCCCTTTAACAAACTGCTTGCTATGGGGGCAGCCGTGTGGGTGCGCTCCTGATCCGGGCTGTGTGTGTTCATAGCCCATGACCCCCCACTGCTGCCAGTGTCTCCTGTGAAACCAGGAAGCAGAGGAGAAGTGCTCCAGCTGGGACAGCACTGGAGCAAGGAGAGAAGCCAGGTAAGTGTTTAGGGAGGGGAGGAGAAAATGTAGTGAACTGTTTTATACCTTAATGAAAAAAAGTTTTGACTTTAGAACCATTTTAAGATAATACAGCTTTTCAGTGCTGCCATGTAGAGGGGCTTTCATAGAACTAGAAACCTCCCAGCCTAATAATGTATTATAAAAGACTGGCCTCTTATCTGCAAGTACTTGTCTATTAGCAATGCCTCCTTTGACCAAACTTTTTAATCTTTCTAGCCTTCAGGGGATATAGCTCTATATTTGATTTTCCAGTCTGCAAATATTATCAGCACATAACAATATGATATCCATTAGATTCATATCCTTATTTCATTCAGAAATAAACTTATATGACATTGGTTCATGTCCTATATTAGGTCATGTAATTGTGTCCTGTGTACTGTCAATCTGGAGACTATGTGTGATTAAAAGCATACCTTTTTGTAAAAATGAATATGCTATTGGTCAGCGCAGTGAAATAATTTGATTTATAATTAGTATTTGTTAAGCCGGCCATACATGGATCGACATTCAGGCAGATCAGCAGAGACTGGCCGAATTTCGATACATGTATGAGCAGGGCATTTGTACAGAAGTGGATTGGATTTTCCTTTCTTGTTCAGTGCTGCAGGCTATAGCCAGCAATGCTGATCAATGTAATTTGACAGCAGGGGAGTTTGCCCACTGTGAGAATGCAATACCTCAGCGGGGAGGATTCCCCCATCCACATTGAGTGTGTGTATGGGGGATTCGTCAGTTTTCCTTGTTGAAAAAAAAATAAAAAACTGACTAACCTATGGGCTTCCTAAAGCCTTTTACACACTAATAGTTGTTTTTTTTTTTTGGTTCAGCCTACTGACAGCTCAAATCGGAGCCGCTGTACTAACAATCTGATGTTAGTACAACGATCTCCCCTGCTGAGCTATTGTGTTCGGATAGAGTGACGGCTCCACCAGAACACTCTGGTCAGCGATCTCAGCCATTGGCGAGTGTGCTGATTCAGGGCTGGTGCAAGGATTTTTGACACCCTAGCCGAAACCTAATTTTGCCACCCCCATTTGCTCCACCCCTGACCCCACTCCCTTTGCTCTATGCAGGAATCATCGGCTCTGCTCCCTCTAGCGCTGGCTCCAGTGCTGCACCTCTAATTACACTACCAGTCAGATGGAGCAGCTGCCTGAGACTGAGTTAGTTACATGCTGCAGCCTGCAGAGCATGCAGATGCAAAGGGAATCCTGCAGCCGGGCGCCCCTAGACAGCAGTGCGCCCTAGGCGGCTGCCTAGTTTGCCTAGTGGTAGCACCGGCCCTGCGCTGATCCAGAAGCGGTCAAATGCTGGTTTTCCAGCATGCTCCTCCAACAGAAGCTGGTTGTTCACCTAGTGTAGCACTTGAACTCCAAACAGGCTTTAAAGATATATATACATACACTATATCACATGAACTTTAATGGCATCCCAGTCTTAGTCCATAGGGTTCAATATTGAGTTGGCCCACCCTTTGCAGCTATAACAGCTTCAACTCTTCTGGGAAGGCTGTCCAGAAGTGTGTCTATGGGAATTTTTGATAATTCTTCCAGAAGCACATTTATGAGGTTAGGCACTGATGTTGGGCGAGAAGGCCTGGTTTGCAGTCTCTGCTCTAATTCATCCCAAAGGTGTTCTGTTTGCTTGAGGTCAGGACTCTGTGCAGGCCAGTCAAGTTCCTCCATCCCATACTCGTTCATCCATGTTTTTATGGACCTTCCTTTGTGCACTGGCCCAAATCATTTGATAGAGGGGGGTATGGGGTTGTTTTTCAGGGTTTGGGCTTGGCCCCTTAGTTCCTGTGGAGAGAACTTTTAAGGCATTAGCATACGAAGACATTTTGGACAATTTCATGCTCCCAACTTTGTGGGAACGGTGGGGGGGGGGGGGGGGGTCTCTTCCTATTCCAACATGACTGCGCAACAGTGCAAAAAGCAAGGTCTATAAAGACATGGATGAGCGAGTTTGGGGTGGAGGAACTTGACTGGCCTGTCCTGACCTCAACCCAATAGAACATCTTTGGGATGAATGCGAGCGGAGACTATAAGCCAGGCCTTCTAGTCCAACATCAGTGCCTGACCTCACAAATGCTCTCCTGGAAGAATGGTCAAACATTCCCATAGCTCACTCCTAAACCTTGTGGACAGTCTTCCCAGAAGAGTTGAAGCTGTCATAGCTGCAAAGGGTGGGCCCACTTAATATTGAACCCTACAGACTAAGACTGGGATGTCATTAATGTTCATGTGTGTGTAAACGCAGGTGTTCCAATACTTTTCGCAATATAGCGTGCATATGTATATATACAGCATCTTACAAAAAGTAAGTACACCCTTCACATTTTTATAAATATTTTATTATATCTTTTCATGTGACAACACTGAAGAAATGACACTTTGCTACAATGTAAAGTAGTGAGTGTACAGCTTGTATAACAGTGTAAATTTGCTGTCCCATTAAAATAACTAAACACACAACCATTAATGTCTAAACTGCTGGCAACAAAAGTGAGTGCAATCCTAAGTGAAAATGTCCAAATTGGGCCCAACATTTTGTGTGCCCACCATTATTTTCCAGCACTGCCTTAATCCTCTTGGGCATAGGTGTGCGCAGCCTATTGCATTAGGGTGTGCACCCCAAAGCTCAAACACATATGCCTTTCTCTGCAGCCTCTGCTGCACGGTGCAGTGAATGAATGGGAAGTGCTCTGTGCTGAGTGGCTTCCTGTTCATTCACAACCTGAAGCACAGTGTGTTCACTGTGTTCAATTAGAAAAGGAAGGGGCTGGTAAATTACATATTTGCTAGCCCTTTCCCCCACTCACCATCCTGAAACATCCCCCGCAGCAGCCAGGGGGGGAGAGGAGAGGAGGGAAGCCAGCAGCACTGTGGGGCAGGGGGGCAAACATGGGGGGGAGCCAGGCAGTAGGGGGAATTGGCAGTGCATATAGTGATTAGGGTGTGCCCAGCAACACCTGGCACACCTCCTGCGCACACCTATGTTCTTGTGTATGGAGTTCACCAGAGCTTCACAGGTTGCTACTGGAGTCCTCTTCCACTCCTCCATGATGACATCACAGAGCTGGTGAATGTTAGAGACATTGCACTCCCCCACCTTCCATTTCAGGATGCCCCACAGATGCTCAATAGGATTTAGGTCTGGAGACATGCTTGGCCAGCCCATCACCTTTACACTCAGCTTCTTCAGCAAGGCAATGGTCATCTTGAAGCTGTGTTTGGGGTCGTTATCATGTTGGAATACTGCCCTGCGGCCCAGTTTCTGAAGGGAGGGGATCATGCTCTGCTTCAGTATGTCACAGTACATGTTGGCATTCATGGTTCCCTCAATGAACTGTAGCTCCCCAGTGCCGGCAGCACTCATGCAGCCCCAGACCATGACACTCCCACCACCATGCTTGACTGTAGGCAAGACACACTTGTCTTTGTACTCCCCACCTAGTTGCCGCCACACACGTGTGACACCATCTGAACCAAGTAAGTTTATCTTGGTCTCATCTGACCACAGGACATGGTTCCAGTAATCCATGTCCTTAGTCTGCTTGTCTTCAGCAAACTGTTTGTGGGCTTTCTTGTACATCATCTTTAGAAGAGGCTTCCTTCTGGGACGACAGCCATGCAGATCAATTTGATGCAGTGTGCAGCCTATGGTCTGAGCACTGACAGGCTGACCCCCCCCCGCCCACCCCTTCAACCTCTGCAGCAATGCTGGCAGCACTCATACGTCTATTTCCCCAAGACAACCTCTGGATATGACGCTGAGCACATGCACTCAACTTCTTTTGTTGAGGCCTGTTCTGAGTGGAACCTGTCCTGTTAAACCGCTGTATGGTCTTGGCCACCGTGCTGCAGCTCGGTTTCAGGGTCCTGGCAATCTTTTTATAGCCTAGACATCTTTATGTAGAGCAACAATTCTTTTTTTCAGATCCTCAGAGAGTTCTTTGCCATGAGGTGCCATGTTGAACTTCCAGTGCCCAGTATGAGAGTGAGAGCGATGACACCAAATTTAACACAACTGCTCCCCATTTACACCTGAGACCTTGTAACACTAAAGAATCACATGACACCGGGGAGGGAAAATGGCTAATTGGACCTAATTTGGACATTTTCACTTAGGGGTGTACTCACTTTTGTTGCCAGCGGTTTAGACATTAATGGCTGTGTGTTGAATTACTTTGAGGGGACAGCAAATTTACACTGTTATACAAGCTGTACACTCACTACTTTACATTGTAGCGGAGTGTAATTTCTTCAGTGTTGTCACATGAAAAGATATAATAAAATACTTACAAAAATGTGAGGGTTGTACTCACTTTTGTGAAATACTGTACATATATATAAATGTTTTTTTTAACCCTTGCTAGTGCGCAAAAACGAAAACAACCTAAGTGTACAAAAAAGTGCATGCGAAAAGCACACACAAAAAAGTGCACTTAAGCGTGTGCTTCCAGTCCACCTCCTAAAGAAGTAGGACTTTACTTTGACCACCCAGGGTACAAGTCTCCTGACAGGGTCAATGCTTAACATGGTCCACCTAGCCAAAAGGCCTGGGGGGTCCCTCTCTTCATGATCAGCCAAAGCCGACCACCGAGTGCTGGGTGAGGTGCTGTTCCTAATAGAGACCCCCCACCCCCCTGGTTTATAGGAGGATGGAAATTGATGTATACACATCCTTCCCCTAGACTTCATGGTAGGTTTGAGGACCCACACCCTCCATCCTAGTGAGAAAAAGAGACACATATAAAACTGCATTGGCTAAGCCTTGTGGTCTGGTAGCAATAATTGACTTAGCCAAAGGGCCTAGCCCATAGAGATGCTGTGCAGAAAAAAATAATTTCATGATGTGGCCTGGTGCCCATACTCACTGTGGGTTTCCCAAGTCTATGTGATATTAAGAGCACCCCTGGAGCAACCATCTCTCAAGGGGCACTGACACCGAGGGCTCCCTGCCCTCCCAGTCCATGGCCAGACCAAATAGACCTATTGAAATCAGGAGGCACTGTGCCCCTCCAGTCTTCCCAGGGGAATTACTCCTGTTTCCCACATCCTGTGGACACCCTGGTTTCTGTTCCAGCTGGTCCAAGTTTCAGAGCCCCCAGCATACCAGCAGGGATACCATACAGTCATTGCCATTCCTACCGAAAGGCAAGGATAGCAGTGCATTGACAACAAAGACTCTTATGCAAGCATCTACAGCACCACCACACTGAACACTGGAGCCCCTCAGGGCTGTGTGCTCAGCCCACTGCTGTTCACTCTGCTGACCCACGACTGTGTAGCAATGCACAGCTCGAATCACATGATCAAGTTCGCCGATGACACGACCGTGGTGGGCCTCATCAGCAAGAACGACGAGTCAGCATACAGAGAGGAGGTGAAACGGTTAATAGCCTGGTGTGGAGCCAACAACCTGTCTCTGAACGTCGACAAAACTAAAGAGATGGTTGTTGACTTCAGGAGAACATAGTGCGATTATTCTCCACTGATCATCGGGAGATCCTCAGTGGAGATTGTCAAGAGCACCAAATTCCTTGGTGTTCACTTGGTGGACAATTTCACCTGGTCACTCAACACAAGCTCCATCACCAAAAAAGCCCAACAACGTCTTTACTTTCTGAGAAGGCTGAGGAGAGCTCACCTCCCTCCCCCCATTCTGACCATGTTCTACAGAGGGACCATTGAGAGCATCCTGAGCAGCTGCATCACTGCCTGGTTTGGAAATTGCACCATCTCGGATCGCAAGACCCTACAGATAGTGAAGACAGCTGAGAAGATCATCGGAGTCTCTCTCCCCTCCATCATGCACATTTACACCACACGCTGCATCCGCAAAGCACACAGCATTGTGGATGACCACACACACCCGTCACACGCACTTTTTACTCTCCTACCATCAGGGATGTGGTTCCGAAGCATTCGGGTCGCCACATCCAGACTGTGCAATAGTTTCTTTCCTCAAGCCATCAGGCTCCTCAACAAAGAGCTGAACGGAACTCTGTGTGACTGATCTGCACAAACCGGACTCAACATCATCATTCAGTACCACTCACACTAATTCACTAACATAAAAAATGTTTACATGCTGTTTTTTTGCACATCTTCCAGGATCACTGCCATCCACGTGTCATCGTCTTTTACATTTGTTATGATAAAGTCTAACGTGTCATCTTCTTTTACATTTGTTATGAGAAAGTCTAACGTGTCATCTTTTTTTACATTTGTTATGATAAAGTCTAATTTTGGATGTCGTCGTTGTTTCCATTTCACTTGTCACTGTCCTTTTTAACACCTGTCTTATAAATACGCTTTATCGTTTACCGTCACTAGGACCTTCTACACGTTTTTTTGTCGTACATTTGTAAAAAATACAATCACTTAATCACAC
>BLSH010450956.1:124533-140834 GCA_018402905.1 Glandirana rugosa | reverse complement strand
GGATACTGGCCTGTCACTTCATCGTGTGATTATTTGAGTAGAGAGACAACGAGACGAAAGAAGAAGATAGTCACACGAGACTTTACATTGTGTGGACTAACCGAGGAAAATTTTTTTAAGGTTTAAAACCCAACAGTGTCTCGTCCTCATTTCCCCTTTAGAAGGTTACCCCTGTAATCAAGACCAGTGTTGGTCCGTAATGGAATGAAGGTTCCTTGAAAGAGATTAAAGGACACAACCCATACCATGTCCGTCACTTCCCTTTAGAGATGTTATCCTGTGACTACCATTTTTTTTTTTTTCTTACCCACATTTCCTTCCTTTCGCAGACCTCTAGGACCTTCCAGGACTATTTTACAACACTTTTTGTACCTAAAAGTCCGGGTCTCCATTGATTTCAATGGGGTTCGGGGTCCGGGACAAAGTTCGGGTTCTGGCCGGACCCGAACCCGGACCTTGTCCCGAAGTTCTGCCGAACCAGCAGAACCCGGACTTCTAGAAGTTCGCTCAACTCTAGTTATAACCCCTATAAGTTTTTTTTTTTTTTACCATCAGTGTCCTATTGTAGAGATTTCCCTTCACTGCCTGTACCATACCCAACACAGGAAATTAGAGAAAGTTCCTTGGAAGTAAGGTAATGCCTGGTTGTGACCAGAACTAATGTCCCCATTGGAAGATTTCCCCTTTACTCCTGCTCTGTGACAACCCAAAATTTGGAATTTTTTTAAAAGGAGCCAATCAGGTGTGTTACATTTCAGAGCACACTGATAGAAGAAGAAAGCAGAGCAACAGAGAGATGAGTTTATTAGTGTGCTACTTCACTGTCCGGTCATAGGGTATGGGTGAGGAAACCTGTGAATGGAAGTGAAACTATAGGAGAGAAAGTCCAATCCCCTACCTTGCCAAGCAGGGCTGTGCTCTTTGACAGAACTGTGTAAAGCTGGGTAACCACAGAGAGTTCTTTCTTCATTCAACCAGCAGGTTAATCGAAAAAAAAAAACACCTCACAGATGTAGCCATGGCCTCAGTTTCTGAAGAGCTGGTAATGAACTTTAAGGTCGGGGAGAGCTGACATCCATCCTTACAGGGTGGGTCACTAGGCATAGTGGGTGTGGTGCAATGCCGAATAAAGTTGGGCTCCAGACGCTTTGAGAATTCTGAAAGAGATTCATTTTTCTTTTTATGAACTGGGGAGAGCGGGTTAGGGACAGGACACCCTTAGAACTAGTGCAACAGCACTTTTGCAGACTCTGCAAAAACAGAACAATGCAGTAATTTCACAGTTCAAAACCGTGGTGTTAAAGAGTGACTGGAGTGATTTCCTTAGATGGTTGAACTTGTACTTGACTTCAACTCAGATCTAACACATACCAACTGGTATCCCCATTGTGCAGAACTGGCCTCCATCTCACAGCCTCCTGCTGCAGCTTCAATTCCCACTGTCGCTGAGTTCCTACTGCTCCACACAGCCAACATGTCTTCTGAACTCCACCCACGCTAAGCTGCAGGGCCTTTTTCTCAATTAACTCAGCCCACCTGCTGAACCTTCCTGCAAGCATCACCCCTTTAGCTTCCTGGGTCCCTAGCTTAACTCCCATTGAGATTTCCCCACCTATTCACTGTCCCCGGCTGACGAAAAAGGGCTGGTACTTTCTCTCTCTCTCTCTCTCTCTCTCTCTACGTTGCCCTCCAGACTGTATAAGAGGAGTGTTATCCTTTTAGCTGGCAACAGTTCCCCTTTACCTCTGGCCTTGGCTTACAACTTGCCTATGGAATGACAGCCCTTCCCCTACTGGTGACTGTGTCCTTCCACCGCTGGCAAAGAGGGGTTCTCCAGCCGGTAGAACCTGCAAGACTCGGCTGGGCTTCCTTGCGCTAAGCTCCAACCTCTGCAACTACTTTCCTGGGTAGGCCTCAGGCTGCCTAACTCCCAGGAACTCCAGGATAGGCCTTAGGCTTCGACATATGTCCACCCAGACGGCCGTCAAGATGGCACGGAATCCCGATCACCTGACTCTCCTCAATAAATAGGCTCTCCCAGCAGGCCATGGGGGCGAAGAAGAGCCCTGCCCATTGGCCAGAACAACCTATCCACTTACATTCCAGGTTCATATACACCTCAATATAATGCCAGGAATAACAAGGCCACCCAGTGGCAGAGAAGAGAGATGCATCAACCTGGAACTCGAGAGGAAATCAGAGGATCCTACAATAAGCCAGGTTAGTTACCACCTAGCAAACTAAATGTATCAGCATCCCAACTTAACCCAGGGTGCTACAAGAGATCCCTGCATCCATACAAACGAAGTGGATGCTGGTATCTCTCCCGTTGCACTATTATATTATGACAGTAGTATGACAGTAGGGGCCTTTTCTCCCTTCGCTGCCATTGGCTACAGCAGCTGATCAAATTCTGGTTTTCCAGGAAGGCCTTTCGACAGAAGCAGAGGGGAACACACATGTAGCACCCTCTAGTTAGAGTGCTAGAGAGATAGTTTTTTCTCTGTGCAGTGTAGGTAAAGTGTCAGGCTTGGCTAGCAGCCAAGCATGTGTTGTTTTGTTAATCTGGGTTAGGTTGACTCAGGGAGTGCTGGATGACTCATAGTCAGCATCTCTGAGACCTCCCCCTACTTCTAGAAACTGGTAGAAGATTCTAGAAGAATGGGAGTCGAGGTGAGGAGGAGCTGCCTGGAGTATTCATGAGGGCCCTGACCAATCCCAACCCAACAGAGGGGTTGGCAGGGGGCAGGCCCCCTCAAATCCTCTGGGTCAGCCCAGCTAGGGACAGTAGAGTTTGGATGGAAGCTGGAAATGGAGTGTTAGGCTGTCATTGGCCCTTGAGGGAGCCCCTAGTCTGGGGGGGGGGGGGTGACCTTGGGCCTGGGTTCGGGTGCAGAAGGGACCTTCTTCACGACACACAGAAGTGTCCTGACCAGGAGGCATGGGAGCAAATTGAAGGACAGCAGGAGAACAGTTCCAGGCAAACTCTACAGGGAGGAAGACAGCCAGGAGGGCTGGTGAGTGTTACATTCAGCGGACTGAGAGGCATACCTGAGAGGACTGGGTGCAAGCAGTCTGGGATGGATGCAGAGTCAGTCTGGGAGGACTGTGGAAGAGTAGCTAGGAGGGCTAGTGAAAGGGGCAGCTGCAGCCAGGTGGGCTGGCAGTGCCTGAAGAGGTGGTGCTGGGATCAGTAGCCCCAGGAGGAAGACAGCTGAGCACTAGGGCTTTCTTTTGTGCTGCACTACCAAAGGGGCCCATGGTCTCTGCCGGCAAAGGGCATTTGCTTCTGGTCTGATTGCTCTTGTCAGACCATCCATACAGTGCCAGCTGGTCCTAGGAGTTGTTATTCTACAAGCAAGATTGTGCTGGAGGTAGGAGAAGTGTATATACAGGTTGTATATAGTTGTGTCCCTGAAGAGTTCTGCTATTTTAATCAAGTGGGGATCCCATAATACCTTCAACCCTATCCAAGTTCAATTCTCCTAATAAAATACAAAAACAAAGCTGCAAGGACTGTTTCTTGTCTCCAGTGTGTGGTGGAAAATCCTGTGTGCCTGGCTATGCTGGGTGGGAGATACCTTCATTCACCAACAGCTCCTGCGGGGGTAACGCTACACACACGTCGAAATTCTGGCTGAATTTTAATGCAAGTATACTCTGCTTTAGTCTCAGGTCTGGATGGTCAGAATTATAAATCCTTTGTGAGGTAAATAGTTCCCTTATGTGTATTAAATTTGTGATTTAGCAGTTTAGCCAGAGTTCAGCTTTAATGAGGAAGATCTACAAAGCATTGCAAAAAGTAGATTTTTTAATGTATGTGTATAATTTTTAACACAAACATGTATTTGCTGGTGCTAGCCCTGTATTGGTAATAATGTACACTGCAGAACTGGATTGTAGTCTGAATGTGCCCCTAGGAAAGTTTTAAATCTACCCAGGAATTCCAGATGCTGTACAAAATCATAAACAAACCTGAAGCAGATCTACATGAGTGGCAAAAGAAATTGAACCCCCCGGACTTGTGAAATTGAGGAAGAACATGCAAATATATGTTTTCATTGTTGGTAAAGAAAATAGGGAAATATTAGTAAAACTAACATTATAGTATTCACAATTTGCAGAGATGATTGTGAATATATCACACTACACCTAATACTACAATAATTACAATTTGTCATTTTGTGTTACTCTATACTCAGTTGTTGCTTTAGTTTAGTCATGTCAGTAGGGATATCTTTAGACTTCACTGGGCGCTTGCCCTGCTCCTCTGAAAGCCTTTTCACCTGAAGGGAGAAAAGCTGCTTACGGCTGGGTTCACACTTATGTGAATTGGATATGGGGTTCATCTTTGGCTCCGTTTCAGGTCCGAATTCAGGCAAAAATTCATCCCTGGAACGGAGAACAGGGATGCAACGGACCCCTGCTGTGAGCCGCATCCGTATTAGGTGTTAACCCAGCCTTAAAAATGTAATTTTGCACATGTGTTTAGGCACATCAAGCGTTTGGGATTCATATATTACATTGGCCATAATGCTAATTTATTCTGGTCACTGGAATCATTGAATGCTCAATGTGTGTAGCGTTTAGACGCATTTACATGTATTTAGGCAACGTTATTATTATTATTTTTTTATTATTATACAGGATTTATATAGCGCTGACAGTTTGCGCAGCGCTTTACAATATTAGGGCAGACAGTACAATTACAATACAATTCAATACAGGAGGAATCAGAGGGCCCTGCTCATTAGAGCTTACAATCAGGAGGGAGGGTTAAATGATACGAAAGGGCAATAACTGCGGGTGATGAGCGGGGGATGCGGGGGATGAGCTGATTGAGAAAATAAGGAGTGTAGTTGTTAGGTGGTGGCAGGATAGGCTTCCCTGAAGAGAAAAGTTTTCAGGGATCGCCTGAAGGTGGATAGATTTGGGGACAGTCTGACAGATTGGGGTAGGGAGTTCCAGAAGATGGGAGAGGTTCGGGAGAAGTCTTGGAGGCGAGTATGAGAGGAGGTGATGAGGGAGCTGGAGAGCAGGAGGTCTTGGGAGGAGCAAAGAGGGCGGTTTGGTTGGTATTTTGAGACTAAGCTGGTGATGTAGCTGGGAGCAGAGTTGTGGAAGGCTTTGTAGCTGATTGTTAGTATTTTGAATTTAATTTGTTGGGCGAGTGGCAGCCAATGGAGGGAATGGCAGGGAGGGGTGGCAGACGCTGAATGGTTTTTAAGGTGGATGAGACTGGCAGTGGCATTCATGATGGACTGGAGGGGGGATAGTCTATTTAAAGGAGGGAGTTGCAGTAGTCGAGGCGAGAGATGACCAGGGAGTGAATCAGGAGCTTTGTGGTAACATTGGTTAGGAAGGGACGTATTTTAGTTATCATTCTTTCTGCCCAAAAGCTCCTCTCCTGAAAGTGCTATTGATGTTTTTTTTTCATCCTGTAAATGCTCCTCTTCTAATACGCCTGTAAACACCTAAGGCCCCTTTCACACGGGCATTCCATTCAGGTCCGCCTATCAGTTTTTCAGGCGGACCTGAACAGACCCTCCAAGCAGCCCTATTGAGCAGTGGATGTCAGCGGAGACATGTTCACTGACATCTGCCGATCTCCAATCCGATCCTGTCCGTGAAATCCAGATTGATGGGAACCCTATTTTCCATTCGTCTGTAGAATCGGATCAAATGAAAACGGACAGGCGGATCCATTTTAATCCGATCTCCATAGAGCAGAGCGGGGCTCTGAGAGTTCCGTCTCTGCACAGTGAGTGGAGACGGATCTGTCATCCGCCTGCTCAGCGGATCGATCCCTGCTGAGCAGAGTGGACTCCGCAAATGGATTAGCCCATGTGAAAGGGGCCTTAGTGTGCCTAGACACATAGACTTAAAGTGGCACTAAAGTCTTGTTTTGTTTTTTTCTTTAAAAATAACAAACACTTACCTGCTCTGTGTAGTTGGTTTTGCACAGAGCAGTCTAGATCCTCCTCTTCTTTGGTCCCTCGCCAGCTCCCTTGGCCCCTCCCCCCTGCTGAGTGCCCTCACAGCAAGCAGCTTGTTATGGGGGCACCCGAGCCACGCCACAGCTCTGTATGTCCATTCAGACACGGAGTCATGGTTAAGCCCCACCCGCTATCTTTCCTGATTGACTAACTGACTTTGATTGACAGCAGCAGGCGCCAATGCCGCCACTGCTGTGTGTCCACCATTTAGGAGGAAGAGTCCCGGATGGCCGAGGCACTTATGGGCATCGCTGGATGGAGATGGGGCTCAGGTAAGTACCGTATATACTTGTGTATGTTGTGTCAAAAAAACGAGATTCGGCTTATACGCGAGTCAACAGTGCCGGTACGAACGCGGGGGAACATTCCGCAGGCACCCGCGGCAGCTGAGATGCATTCCAGGGATGCCGCCACGTTCGCTGACGGCCTGCTGGAGGGCGGAATTCAGCTCAGTCACACTTGTGACGTGACTGGGCTGAAGGTAAGGGCAGAGGACACAGGCACTTCCTATGAATGGAATAAGGCTGCCGTGTCCTTCTTATGTAAAAATGTAAAGGAAAAAAAACAGGTTGGCAATTCGATTAACTAACCATATTAACCCTTATTGTGTGAACAATAAGGGTTAATATGGTCAGATATTCCAATGACAAAACTGTGTTTTTTTTTCTTATCCTTAACCTAGTGATGCCTCATTTGTAATTTTTTTTTTGGTATCTATTTTTATTTTTGAAATTTACCAGTGGCTGCTGCATTTCCCACTTAGGCTTATATGTGAGTCAATAAGTTTTCCCATATTTTTTGGGCAAAAGTAGGGGGGTCGGCTTATACACGGGTAGACTTATACACGAGTATATACGGTATTAGGGGGGCTGTGGGGGGCTGCTGCACAGTGAAGGTTTTTTTTTATCCTAATGCTTAGAATGCATTAAGATAAAAAAAAAACTTCTGTCTTTAAATCAAGGTGAATTTACAGGCTGAAAAAAATGTCAAACGCTTGTAAAAACTGCATTTTTAAGCCCAGTGTATAGTAGACGTTTAAGTGGTCCTAAAGTCAAAGTGTTTTTTTACCTTAATTCATTCCCTGCATTAAGGTAAAAATCAAAACACTAACCTGATTCATGTCATAGCCCCAGCGATATCCCGGCGGCAGCACCACTCCTCCACTTCCTGGTCTCTCAGCAGTCTCTGAGAGCAGTGGGAGCCATTGGCTTCTGCTGCTGTCAGTCAAAATCCTGTGAAAAGGGAAAGGTGATGTAGTTTTCAAGTGCTGTGTGTGTCTATGGACACATACAGCCTGTCTTGGGAGTGCACATGATCGGGTACCCCATAGCTTAAAGCTTGCTAAGAAGGCACCCAGAGCAGGGAAAAGTGAATTGTGCCAGTGGGGGACCTTCGGAAAATTAGGTAAGGAACCGCGCTGTGCAATATTGTTTAACCACTTCAGCCTCCAGTGGAGGCTGGTGAAGTTTTAGGAGGGGGGGTGCCAGACCCCGCTCTTCCTTTTTGACCCCTCACACTTCTCATAAGCCCCACCCCTTATAGAATCCACCCACTCCATCCCCTGTATTCCACTTGCTTCCACCTACAGTGTCAGGAGTATACAGCCCCAGCATCACAGGACATAGTATACTGCCCCAGCATCACAGGACAGAGCAATCAGCCCCAGAATCACAGGAAAGAGTATACAGCCCCAGCATCACAGGACAGAGTACACAGCCCCAGTATCACAGGACAAAGTATACAGCTCCAGCATCACAGGACAGAGTAATCAGCCCCAGAATCACAGGACAGAGTATACAGCTCAGCATCACAGATCAGGGTATATAGCTCAGCATTACAGATCAGGGTATCAACTGTGTGCCCAGGCTATTTACAGCATTGTACAATGACATGAGCAAATAGAACAGGTTGGCTATACAGTATATAAAGTCTCTGCTAATTTTATCTCATTGTAAAGCCAACCCTTCTCTTTACACCCTTGTGTGAGTTATTGCAATATTTCTGTAGCCATCATAAAATACTCTAAGTGAGCTTTAGGAACATGCAGTAAATGCTGCCTTTGGCAGTTGTGTGGAGGAGGTCTGACCAGGATAGAGTGGTTAAGTACTGGAATTCTGACTTCTGACTGTTATGCAATGACAAATGATACTCAGAATCCTCCTAACCATATTTAGTCCAAATACGTGTCCCTTTCTGTTTTATTCTTCAAGGCTAATGAAAAGTTTTCAGGAGCAAAAGCCTGAAGTAAGCAAGAAAACCCAGCTCATTTTCATTAGTGCTCTATATACACAGAGCACATCCTCGGAGCAAACAAACTATATATCATGCAGGGCTGAGAGGAAATGACAGGAGAAAAGAAAAAGGTGAAACGGCACTCCACGAACAATGATAAGCTTGCTGTTTATTGGTCAGGCAAATACAGGTAAGACGTAGACGCGTTTCACTCGCACAACACGAGCTTAATCATTACTGTAATGATTAAGCTCGTGTTGTGTGAGTGAAACGCGTCCACGTCTTACCTGTATTTGCCTGACCAATAAACAGCAAGCTTATCATTGTTCGTGGAGTGCCGTTTCACCTTTTTCTTTTCCCATGGACATGGCAGCGAGCCAAGAACGGCACCCGGACACACAACAGATTTCCTCTCCACCAGCTTGAGCGGTGCACTCCTCTTGTTTGTTCACATTAGGAAATTACAGGAACAATTGCAAATAGTGGGTCACATTCCCATGTTAGCGCATGTGTGTATATGCGACCAGAGTCATACTGGCGAACGCTATGGTGACATTGTACAGGTAACTTCCTTACAAAGCCAATCAGCAGGGGTGATATGCAGAAGAAGAGCCCGTTGTATACTGCAGAGCTCAGCATGTTTATGGCCATGTACCTTCTGTAATAGTGTACACAGAGAAGGTGCTACACAGCACACACAAACACAATATTGCACAGGGATAGGGAGATTAAGTAGAGGCTGGTGGGCATGGCGCAGCACTGATGACCCCCCACCAGGGGCAACCGAGGGGCTCGAGGCACTGACAGCTGCTGGCCCCCCAAGCCCCCCCCCCCCTTCCCGCCGGAGGTCCGAGGGCACTTACTTACTGTGAACCCAGCCTTAATGTTTAGGCTGGGTTCACACTTGTCCGACAAATGGATCGACATTGTGAACACAAGTCGCATTACGTCACAAAATCAATGTTTCCCTATGAGAGCCGTCTTAACTGATCCGACACAAGTCGGTCCGACATTGAAAAAGATTCCTGTACTACTTTTGTCCGACTCTAGTCCTACTTCAGCCTATTGAATATCATTGAAGTAGGATCAAAGTCGGATCCTTGTTCTAACCATCCCACTTGTGACATCCGACTTGGTGATTACAGCAGCAATAAAAGGAATTTATCTCACACTGGGATTGTTTTGATTGGTCAAAGGACAAGTCACTATCGGAGTCAAAGTCAAGGTCGGAGCAAAATCTTACCTTGTTCATTCAAGTCGGATGGAAGTAGGACCAAAGTAGGACTGAAGTAGGACCGATGTTGCAGGGCAAAGTAGGATCAAAAGGCTGACCGTTTTTGTGTTGGATAGTGTGAACCCAGCCTTAGGCTAAGAACATTTTTAGCAAGTATTGGAAAATAGCTGTTGATTTTGCCAGAAATGCGGTGTCCATGCCACTTCAGCTTGGAAGGCAGCATAAACAATGGTATCTCTCAGGTGCTTTCTCTATGTATAAATTCTATATGCTATATAACATACATCAACTCATATATGTTTTTTTTTCATCTAAATATGATCTTCATTGATACACCCGGCAGTCGAGTTGATACATTATAATTGAGTAACTAAGGTACAGTTTGTATCAGCCAGGTCAATATTAATTTGGTTATATTGTAGCGGCACTATAGCCATCAATAGAATAACACTTCCACCAGAAACCATAATGGGCCATTGCCCTCCATGCATTGGTGTCTCCTGTGAATGAAACTGTAGTGGTCTAGCAGTCATCTCTCCTCCTGTGCTATGCTCTCAGAGTGGTTACATTAGTGGATTCCTTCTAAATCTTGCTGTCTGTTTAGCATTTGAACACATGGCTGTTCAAGCTTTACCTCCCCCAGTACACACCTGGATCTAATTCTTTACACATCACTAGTAATTTTGGTGGTCTCCGCTGCGTTCCCTGTGGAAACATGCCCACCTCATTAAACAACCACTTTATTTGTCAAAATTCAGAGCAGTTGTGTCTATCCAGAGCTAGAATAACAGCATGTTCTAGATCATGTTAAGTAATATTAGCAAAGCCATATGGGAAATGCAGTCCATTGCCAGCTTGTCCAATATTAACTAACAGCATGCCAACTTTTTTTACTGGTTTTAGGACCCTGAAATAAGTGACATTTTAAACGCTTTCTCGACACAGTGCTGTAGTATTTTAGCAATTTGGTAAATGCGCCCAGTAGATTTATTATGGAGTAGATTTAATATGGATAGTTTTATAGGGTCCAGTATACAGACACATAAAATGATCAGCCATAACTTTATGACCGTCTACTATACCATTTTGTCCACCCAATTAATATTGAGTATGTCCCCAATTTGCTGCAAAAACAGCTCTGACCCTTTGAGGCATGGACTCTACTAGACCTCTGAAGGTAAGCTGTGGTATCTGGCATCAAGCTGTCGGTAGCAGATCATTTAAAGCCTCGTACATACGGTGCGACAGTCGTACGTCCGGACGTCCAAAATCGTATGTTGGCTGTTGTGTCTCCCATACTGACGTGCACTATGCGATCGTACGACCAAGCCTAACATGGTGACGTGCTACGAGCGTATAAAGAGGAAGTTCAGCTGAATGTGATTTGTGAATTAGGAACGTAGGTTTACACGAACGGACACTTCCGAGCGTTCCTGACTTCTGAGCATGCGTGTTTTACACGTACAGCTTTGTTGGGCCAACTTCTCTGTACACACAGTACAACAGTCGTACGACTGCTTGTTGTACAACAAAAGTTTGCTCATCCAACTTCTATTGTACCACCGTCGGCTATTCTAATCACACGTTCTAATGGTCGGAAGATCGTACAACAAGCTGTTGTATGACCGTTGTTTTACAACCATTGTACCTTGTGTAAAACATGCATGCTCAGAAGTCAGGATCGCCCGGAAGTGTCCGTTCGTGTAAACCTACGTTCCTAATTCATAAATCACATGCACCTGAACTTCCTCTTTATACGCTCGTAGCACGTCACCACGTTAGGCTTGGTCGTACGATCGCTTAGTGCATGTCAGTATGCAAGACACAACAGCCAATATACGATTTTGGATGTCTTGTCGTACGACCGTCGCACCATGTGTACGAGGATTTAGTCCAGTAAGTTGCAAGGTGGTGCCTCCATTGATCGGACATCCCATAGTGCATACTAAGGATGGGCCCGGGCGTGTTCGCAAGTGCACGTGCCTGAGCCCGCCGGGAAGTGAACCCTGCACTGTGCTAATCACAGGCAGGGAGACATTCCCCGATTGCTGCATCGGGCATCCTTAGTGCATACTGGTGCCACTTCTTCCACAGGTAAGGAATGCACATGCACCCGGCCATCCACATAATGCAAAAGAAAATATGATTCATCAGACCAGGCCACCTTCTTCCATTGCTCCATGGTCCAGTTCCGATGCACGCAAGCACATTGTAGGAGCTTTGGTTTGTGGACATGGGTCGCATGGACTCCCTGACTGGTCTGCTACGCAGCCCCATACGCATCCAATTGCGATACACTGTGTGTTCTGACACCTTTCTATCAGAACCATCATGAACCTTTTCAGCAATTTGAGTGACAGTAGCTCCTCACAGCCTAGGCTTCGCTTGGACCTCTTTTGGTAGGTCCTGACTGGAAACATCTCACAAGAGCTGCAGTTTTGGAGTTGCTCTGACCAAGTCATCTGGTCATTATAACCTGACCCTTGTCAAATCTTTATGTTTGCCCATTTTTTTCTGCTTTTGACACATCAACTTCAGGGACCACACATTCAATAGCCACCCAATATATCCCATCCACTTTAAGATGCCATTGTAACAAGATAATCAATGGTTACTCACTTTACCTGTCAGTAGTCATAATGTTTATGGCTGATCAGTGTATAATTATAGTCTAAATCAGCCTTTCTCAAACATTTTAACAAATAAAAAAATGTTGTTGCTGTTTTCAAAATTGACAATATTGTTTTGTTTATAGCACAAACAATAAAAACCGCAGAGGTGACCAAATTCCACCAAAAGAAAGCTCTATTTGTTGGGAAAAGGGATCTCAATTTCATTTGGGTACAGCGTTGCATGATGGCGCAATTGTCAGTTAAAGTAATGCAGTGCCATATCGCAAAAATGGCCTGGTCATGAAAGGGGGGGGGGTAAATCTTCTGGAGGTAAAATGGTTAAGCATTAATTAGCTGGAATGGAGATTTTTTCCTTTGTGGAAAGTTGATTTCATAATTATTTATGAATGCCTCTTAAAAGGGCTTATAATTATTTGGAAGCCTTTTTGTTCCTGAGGGAGTTATAAAAACCTTCATATTTGGGTATGTAATCCTATACAGTTGCCTTCTGTTTGTTTACAACATATCTAGAATCCAAGCTCTCAGTATGCGATGTATACATAGTATTTATTTGAAGGATAGGTACACCTTTGTACTGATATAATGCACCTAATTATGTTTGTTGCTCCGGTGCCAGCAGTCTTAGCGCGTGTGGTCAATAAAAGATCTGGTAGCATGTAACACGAGCAACATACTGTGTCCTTTTAGATGGGCATGGTCAGTGGTTACTCCTTCAGCCTGAGAAGCACATCTATCTAAAGAGATATTTGGTTGACTTTTATGATACAACTCCATATAGAGAGAGACCTTTGTATTTAAGGAGCAACTCCATGTTTGTTGAGAAAAAAAGCATTCACCTCTGTGTGATCTATGTACACTGCAAGGATTTTAGCAAACTTTGTTGCAGATTAGACATGTGCATGATGAAAAAACTTGTTTAGTTTAGATTCATTAATCTAGTTTTTTAGTTTAGTTAAATTTGGTTGATTCGTTCAATTCGTATTCGGGATTCGTATTCGGAATTCGTTTTATGTCTTTTTTGAGTTTTCTAATGTGACAAAGTGCACAAACAAAACAAAAATCTTCATCAAATGATTACAATGACTCTTTAAATCACATTTGGCTTAAAGCGGACTTCCACCCAAAAGTATTACTTTTGCTTATCTGATCCCTCCCCCCCTCCGGTGCAACATTTGGTACCTTTCGGGGGGAGAGCGGGTACCTGTTTTTGACAGGTACCCTGTCCCCACTTCCGTCAGACCTCGCCACATCGAGGTACGTTGGAAGTCTGGCCCCCTCCTCCTGCTCCTGCTGACGGGCCAGTAAGAGAGTGCAGTGCGCTTCACGCATGCACAGCAGGGACCTGCCCCTGAAGCCGCAAGGCTTCACTGCCGGGTTCCCTTACCAGCAATGGCGGCGGCAGCACCCGACAGCCAGTGGAAACATCGGCTGGGGTGCCAACTTCGCTTTATCCCAGGACAGGTAAGTGTCCTAATATTAAAAGTCAGCAGCTACAGTATGTGTAGCTGCTGACTTTTAAATTTTAGAGGGGGAGGCCGGAACACTGCCTTAACAAAAACAGCATTTTCTTTTTCGTACGTTATGGCACACAGAGCATGTACATTACTACTTGGGTTATAAGCCACCTATAGGTGAATGGACACTGGCAGAATAAAAAAGACAATATAACCCCTCCCATACAGGAAGTACTTCAGTTTTTTTGCCAGTGTCTTAAAAGAAGGTGGATGTTAGGGTAGCAGAGAACTTGGCTTTTGGCCGTAGTGTCTTACAGGCTGCTGTATAAATCTGATGGTGGTTTCATACATTGTGTCTCCCTCCCCTCAAAGGGATTGCTCTGGGACATCCCAGTAGTAATGTATATGGCTGTTCTGTTCTGTGTCCCGTGAAGTATGAAAAAGAAAATTGGATTTTTTTCTACTTACCTGTAAAATCCATTTCTTTGAGTACATCACTGGACACACAGGTCCCTCCCCTCTCTTTTTGGGAGTTCATTGCTTGCTACAAAACAGAAGTACTTCCTGTATGGGAGGGGTTATATAGATGGGGACTTCCTGTCTTTTTTTTTCTGCCAGTATCCATTCACCTATAGGTGGTGTATAAACCAAGTAGTAAAATGGCTGCTCTGTGTCCCGTGATGTAGAAATGGATTTTACAGTTAGGTAGAAAAAATCCAATTATTTTTGAAATGGTACTCTAATAACACACACAGTATTTAATTTCAGAAATATGTTTACAGTTAGAATTTGACTGGAGTTCGATGCAAAATTTAATTGGAATTTCAATCCGAATTTTGGGAAATTCAGACGAATTTAGTTTCATTAATCGGAGCATTTGGTAAATTTCATTTATACTGTAATTCGGATATTCGGATATATCCAAATCTCAGAATAATGAAAAATTTGTCCAGGCATTTATTCGAAACAAAACAAACCGCATATATCTAGATGAAATAGCTGTTTGTTTGGAATCAATGTGACACGTCACTTCCGCCATCTTGGAACGCAGCTGAGGCGCAAACCGGCTTTCCTAGGTTGTTTTGCATGCTGTGATTCATCTTACAACATTGTAAGTGTGTTTTCAACTTTATTTTAAATACATTTGGATTTACTGCACTACAAGAGGCTTCTCTTTTACCTCCCCTTTTGAGCAAGTTCTGGCATGAGAATTTAAAGGTGCAGGAGTGCCGCCACTGATGGTCTGCCCCGAGATGTTCCTTTGATAATTAGAACAGATTAATGCAAGTGGAATCATCAGATACCCAGTGCCGTTTTTGACTGCCTGTAATAGGGGTCGAAAAGTTCTGGTGAGTGGGCTGTGTCCTTGCATGCTGGTGAAGAGGAGACACTAATGGTCACTGTCGGTGTGGAATGTGATCATAGACAGAACTTAAACTTTAGTAAATAATGCTCATGACACAAAGAACTTTTTGGTGTGAATAGGCCGTGCCCTTTATTATAGGATATTTTAAATTATTTTAATAATACTACTTTAATAAATTAGAATTATAAAATATAAACTTTGAATATTCAATATATATATATATATATATATATATATATATATATATTTAAATTTAATAAATAAAAATACCTACTTATAACTCAGCTATTAAAGCTCGAGTTATTATTTTAATATATCAACAAAAACAACCCATACAATTATGGAAAGATCAATATCCACTTACACACACATAAAACACCTCATAACTAGGGCCACGACGGGGGTGCGAGGGAACTAGCTTTCTTCTGCTCCTCTTCCGTCTGCCAGTTTTATGACGCATTTTCTTCTCTTTTATAGGTACTTGCTCGTGCCTCTAGCTCATGCATTGGACAACTTTGAAAGCACTCCACCAATCATTGGTAAGTATATATATATGTATATATTTTTTTTTAATGTTTAAATAACCGTTAATTTCTTCAGTCTGTCACAATCCCATATGTGGTGGGGGCGAGGACATTTCATGCCCCACCCCTCACTATTACTGCAGTGTTGTTGGACTCACTTGAAATTTTTAAAGGACACTGCATTTATTTAATATTCTGACATTATTTCCCTGGAACTATGAGCACTTTAGTTTATCTGTGGAAGTGAGAGTGCAGGTAATTAATTTATGATTTTCAACTTTCAGGCTATGATTAGCTTTATAACGAGCAGCTCTCTATATGTTGTAAATTAGCACTTTTGAATATATTGTTTCTATATATCATTTGAATTTTTCACACTTACACTGGTGTAGGGTTATAAAAACCTATTCATTGCACATGTTTGTCTGTGTCCATGTGCAAAGTCAATCTAATGGAAGTGTCTTTATAATTATCAATCAGCTGCTGCACTTGCAAGTTTCTAATGAGGAAAGTGGCAGGGTCTGCTTCCGTTTAGATGTGACTTCCCTTTGGAAATATCTCACCAAAAATAACATTCTTGTTTCAGGGGAGGGGACGCCCAAAATCTGACATGTATCTTAGTGCAGACTTCTGCGAAAATCAGTGAGCCAATCACACAAGCAGGAAAGGACATATCTGGGGGGCGTTCTGTACACCATCTGTGTACAAAACACTTCCAGATTTGCATATTCTATTTTACAGACATTTTTTTTTACAGAGCTGCAGATGCAAAAGGAAAGGCAATTTTTAATAACATTCAATTACAATATGACTTGTGTAGTAGTGGCGGCTGGTGCTCAAAACTTTGGGGGGGGGGGGGGGA
>BLSH010450956.1:98386-112053 GCA_018402905.1 Glandirana rugosa | reverse complement strand
CTCTTGACGTTCTGAGGTATAGCTTAAAGGGATGGCGTCTGTAGGGTCATGACCTATGTTGGAATTTTCTGTACAATTACAGAGACTCTAGTTGTTAGGTATGCCTGTAGTACAGGGATCGTGTCGTCAAATTTAGACTTCAGCGCCTTCAGTTGTTATCTCAATGTGTGTAACTCAGTTTTTACTCGAGAAAACGTTGATGTAAATTACTTGACCAGCTACGGGTGTTGCTTTCTCTCCTGCTTTAGACCGTTTACTTTTGATTTGAACGTCTGGACCTCCTGGCGAGTTCTGCATTATTGATCTCAACTCGCTTGGAGACCTTCAAGCCCAAGACGACCAGGCTTGTCCGTGCGATCGTTCGGGTTCCGTCTGGACCCGGACCCGGACTTTGTCCCGAAGTTCGGACGGACCAGCAGAACCCGAACTTCCAGAGGTTCGCTCAACTCTAGTTATTACGTCTTGAGCGGTCCTCCAGGTCTGCAAGTTTAGTTTTCATTTGCCAGATTTCGTCCTCTCTTTCGTTGTGGGCATCGACCAGTTCATTAAATGTAGTTGCAAAAGAGCTCATTTTTGACTCAATGTGTGTAACTCTATTGTTGACTTCCGCGACTTCAGATTTAAACTGCTGTGCTAGGGACATGATGTCCGTATGGATTGTTGATCTCAGAGACATTAACATGTCTTTTAAGGTTGTATCCAGTACTGGGATGTCTGCGGTAGGGAAATTCGATATGGAGTCTTGCAGTTCTCTGGTGTCATCTAGGGATAAATTCAATTCGCTTGTGGAGGGTGAATCAAAGAGGGAGTCCATCATTTTTTGCTTTGATTTCGCAGGGCTGGAAGAAGGGGAATTGAGTTGTTTCCCTTTGTTATGTGGTGGTTGTTGTATATCCAAAGACTTGTGGTTTGTTGTAACATTGCTGCCTTTGTTTTTCTGCTGGGCCTTGGGATTGTTGTTTGAGTTGTCCGACATTAGAATTTTGCCGGGTTGTGTAAAAAAATCAGTAATTTTACCCGGTTTATTTCCGTTATTTCTTTTCCTGGAGGACATTAATAGTAGGATATGTCAATATGTTTGGTAGGGCGATGATGATATTTTAGCTTCTAGTTGCTTATGATGGTCCTGGCAACCCTTGTGGAGAAAGCTGATGCTTTACATTTTATTCATGTTCATGAGTTGCTGCTTATCCAATTGTTAAACTGAAGGTTTTTTAAGGAATGCAGATGTGTAATAGTAAAGCTATTAAATGACGATAGCTATCCGGGAGTGTGGATAAGAGAAAGTAAATATAGGCCCGGCTGTTTTGAGGATGTTGCAGTTTATATTTGGGGTACTTTTAGGTGCTGTATAAATGTTCCACTTTATGTGTTTAGGGGGTGTTGTATTGCACAGGGTTAAAGATCCAGTGCTGAGTGCACCCCTGGAGTCCAGGTTTTAAGGCCTAGCTGTTGGGTGGAGCAAGATGGCTGCTATTAGGGCGGCAGATTGCACAGGCTGGGGGGTTGAATCAAGGTCCTGTTGTTTTCTGCTATACACTGCCTGTATTTTAGGAGGCAGATGTGCTCGGAACAAAAGGATTTTCAGGCAGATGTGGCTGGGGATAGTGTTAAGTCGTTTGCCGGGTGTACCAAGATGGCCGCCGCGATCTGTAGGGCGAAGCCGCGGACTTTCCTGAGTACTCGCGGCCGGCTCCCTACGTCTCAGTACGTTGTCTGCCGTTCGGGTGCACACAGGATGGACTTATTGTGGCCCGGGGCTGGAGGATGATCGGGTATTTTATCCTGAAAGACCGGATGAGGCCCAAGCTATGACGGCCGGGCCGGAAAGCACAGGCCCAATCCGGCAGTGTGGCAGTCCCGGATCAGTGGCCAGATGACAGGGATATATAGCCCAGGGCCTGGAGGGAGGGTGGAGGAGTCTATAAGGGTGGAAAAGGTGTCTCACCGAGGCTCTGGAAGCGGAGATGGTGCTGGATAACAGCAAAGGTACCGGGAGCTCCTTTCAGGCACGTCTATCTCCTTCCGCTGCGTCATTTCTGATCGCCGCTATAAACAAAAGAAGAGCGACAATTTTGCAAAAAAAACCCAAATTTCATACTTTTTGCTAAAATACAAATCCAAAAAAAAAAATATATAAAAAAAAACATTTTTTTTCACCAGTTTTGGCCGATTTATATTCTTCCTCATATTTGTGATAAAAAAAATTGCAATCGGCGTTTATTGATTGGTTTGCGCAAAAGTGGTCGCGTTTACGGATGATGATAATTCATTTTTGGGGTTTTTATTTTTTTTTTTATTTTTTACTAGTAATGGCGGCGATCTGCGATTTTTAGCGGTACTGCGATATTGGGGCGGACATGTCGGAACATTTTGACACTTTTTTGGGACCATTGGCATTTATACAGGGATCAGTGCTATAAAAATGCACTGATTACTGTGTAAATGCCATTGGCAGTGAAGGGGTTAACCTGCAGTGGGCGCGCTAAGGGTTAAGTATGTTCCCTGGGCGTGTTCTAACTGTGGGGGGACTGCCCTAGCTGGGGAAGGGAAGTGGTCACAGCCTCCGTATACAGGAAGGCTGGGATCATAGCCCTTCCCCCTTCACAGAACCGAGGTCCGTGTTTACATACACGGACCTCCGTTCCTTCACTCCGGGGGGGCTTTGTGGGGTGGCTGGCAGCAATCGAAGCCGCCGCACCCGCTCCCTGGCCCTCCCTGAACACAGTGAGAGCGCGGGCGCGCCTCCGGCGGCGCGCGCGCACTCACTAAGCTCGATCCCGCAGCCGCCGTCGTATGACGGCGTTTTGCGGGAAAGAACCACCTTGTCGCCGTCAATTGCCGACCAGCGGTCGGCAAGCGGTTAAAAATTCTATTTAACCATTTGACCACTGGGCACTTAAACCCCTTAACAACCAGACCAATTTTCAGCTTTCAGTGCTCTCACTTTTTGAATGACAATTACTCAGTCATGCAACACTGTACCCATATGAAATTTGCGTCCTTTTTTTCACACAAATAGAGCTTTCTTTTGGTGGTATTTATTCACCGCTGGGTTTTTATTTTTTGCGCTATAATTAAAAAAAGACCGAAAATTTTGTAAAAAAATGAATTTTTCTTAGTTTCTGTTATAAAATGTTGCAAATTAGTAATTTTTCTTCATAAATTTTGGCAAAAATGTATACTGCTACATATCTTTGGTAAAAAAAACAAATTAGTGTATATTATTTGGTCCTTGTGTAAGTTATAGAGTCTACAAGCTATGATGCCAATCACTGAATATTGATCACACCTGATGTACTGACGGCCTATCTCATTTCTTGAGACCCTAACAAGCCAGGAAAGTGCAAATACCCCCCAAATGGCCCCTTTTTGGAAAGTAGACATTCCAAGGTATTTAGTAAGAGACATGGTGAATTTTTTGAAGTTGTAATTTTTTTCCCACAATTCTTTGCAATGTGAAGATTTTTTTTTTTCACAAAATTGTCATATGTTAACAGGTTATTTCTCACACCCAGCATATGCATACCACAAATTACACCCCAAAACACATTCTGTTACTCCTCCTGAGTATGGCGATACCACCTGTGTGAGACTTTTACACAGCCTGGCCACATACAGAAGCCCAACATGCAGGGAGCACCATCAGGCTTGACTAACTCTTGCACTTTTGAAGGTCCTGGAGCACCAGGACAATGGAAACGCCCAAAAAATTACCCCATTTTGGAAAGTAAACACCCCAACGTATATTCTATGAGGCATAATGAGTGTTTTGAACATGTCATTTTTTCCACAAGTTTTTGGAAAATGTGGAAAGAAAATGAAAACGCTTTTTTTTTTTTTTACATAAAGTTGTCCATTTATACAATATTTCTAACACACAGCATGTAGATAGCAAAAATGACACCCCACAAAATATTCTGCTACTCCTCCCGAGTATGGCGATACCACATGTGTGACACTTTTACACAGCCTGACCACATACAGAGGCCCAACATGCAGGGAGCACCGTCAGGTGTTCTAGGGGCATACATTTCAAATCTAATTTGACTACCTTTTACACTATTGTGAGGCACTGTGGTGGCATGGATAGGCACTGTAGTGGCACAGATGGGCAGTGTAGTGGCACGGATGGGCAGTATAGTGGCACGGATGGGCAGTATAGTGGCACGGATGGGCAGTGTAGTGGCACGGATGGGCAGTGTAGTAGCACAGATGGGCACTGTAGTGGCATGGAAGGGCACTGTAGTGCACGGATGTGTCACGGATGAGAACTGATGTGGTATGGATGAGCATGAATGAGGCACAAATGAGCCATGGATGGGGATAGATGAGCACGGATGGGGATGACTGAGCACAGATGGGGATGACTGAGCATGGATGGGGATGGATGAGCACGGATGGGGATGACTGAGCACGGATGGGTATGGTTGAGCACAGATGGGGATGGATGAGCATAGATGGGGATGGATGAGCACGGATGGGATGACTGAGCATGAATGAGGATGGATGAGCACGGATGGGAATGACTGAGCACGGATGGGGATTGATAAGCACGGATGGGGATGGATGAGCACGGATGGGTACGGATGAGCACGGATGGGATGACTGAGCACGAATGAAGATGGATGAGCACGGATGGGGATGGATGAGCATGTATGGGGATGATTGAGCACAGCTGGGTGGGTGAGCACGGCTGGGTGAGGATGGCTGAGCATGGATGGGTGGCTGAGCCTGGATGGATGAGCATGGATGGGGTGAGGATGGCTGGGTGGGTGAACATGGATGGATGGGTGGCTGAGCATGGATGGATGAGCATAAATGGGGTGAGGATGGCTGGGTGGGTGAGCATGGATGGGTGGCTGAGCATGGATGGGGTGAGGATGGCTGGGTGGGTGAGGATGGATGGGGTGAGGATGGCTGGGTGGGTGGTGGATGGATGGGGTGAGGATGGCTGGATGGGCTGAGGATGGCTGGGGTGAGGATAGCTGGGTGGGTGTGGATGGATGGTGGGGGGTGCAGCCTATCCCCCACTGTCACTTAGCAGCGCTGTGGGCATTACACATCGCACACAGCGCTGCACATGTCCTCTCTCCCCTTCTCTCCTCTCACACTCGGTGTGGAGAGGAGAGAGAAAAGCCGGCGGAATCATTCGACGCAGCGATCACGTGGTGAAAGGCTGCTCACAGCGGCCATTCACTTCGATCCGTGATGCGCCGGGTCCCATGTTCCCGTGTGCGTGCCCTAGGTCAATGTACGTCCTCCCAGAGTTAAGCAACCGCCCTGTAGACGTATTTTGTCTATGGGCCGGTTGTTAACTGGTTAATAAAACATGGGATATGGTGTTTTTGTTACAGTTATGAACTGAATATATATATATATATATATATATATATATATATATATATATATATATATACACAGTACTGTGTATGTTTTAGACAGGTGTGAAGAAAGAGATACTATAAAGTAAGAATGCTTTCAACAATATATATTTTAATTGTTTATTTTTATCAATTTGCAAATTCAAACAGAAGAAAAATTTTATTCAAATCAATATTTGGTGTGACTACCCTTTGGGTTCAAACCAGCACCAGTTGTTACACTTGCACACTTTGTACACTTGCACTAAGTCAGGGATTTTGTAGGATTAGAGCCAGGTGTATGAGTAACCAATTGTACCAAGAAGGTGCTAATGATCATCAATTTCATATGTAGGTTGAAACACAGTCATTGATTTAAACAGAAACAGCTGTGCAGGAGGCTTAAGCCCCGTACACACGATCAGAAAATCGTACGGAAAATACCACTTCCGAAGCGATCTTACGTTAATTGGATCATTAGTACAGAGCTTTTGAGAGCCAATAATGACAGTTCATCCGATGCTTTCTGTCCGGGCAAGACATGCCGGAAAAATTTGCTCGCACGTTACCCGATCGTACGATTTTCGTTTCATGAGTACAGCTGTTGTTCGAAAATGCAATACAAATACACTGCAACACATCACATCGCTTTTTTATTCTGTCGTGCGCGAGAATTTTCATGACTAGAGTTGAGCGATCCCGAACTGTAAAGTTCGGGTCCGTACCGAACTTTGGGGTGTCCGTGACCCGGACCTGAACCCGGACATTTGAAAAAAAGTTTGGGTTCGGGGTTTGGGTATTTTATCCCGCCTGTTGAATAGCTGCAGGGCAGCCAATCAACAAGCGTTTCACTGGTTTGCCCTTAGAAGCCATCACAACCATGCCTACTAATGGCATGGCTGTGATTGGCCAGTGCATCATGTGACCCAGCCTCTGTATAAGCTGGAGTCACGTAGTGCTGCATGTCACATGCTCTCAGGCTAGTGTAGGGAGAGGATGCTGCCGGCGCTATGAGGGACAGGTTGCAGATCTAATAACATCTCATCCTGTATTACAGAACGATCTGATTCTGGACTAGGTAGAGATTACTACTACTACTGCTTTCAGGGACAGATTGCAGATCTAATAACATCTCATCCTGCATTACAGAACAATCTGTTACTGGACTAGGTAGAGTTTACTACTCCTGCTTTTAGGGACAGATTGCAGATATAATAACATCTCATCCTGCATTACAGAACAATCTGATACTGGACTAGGTAGAGTTTACCACTCCTGCTTTTAGGGACAGATTGCAGATCTAATAACATCTCATCCTGCATTACAGAACAATCTGATACTGGACTAGGTAGAATGTACTGCTTTGACGGACAGATTTTTGTTCTAAAATCATCTCCTAGTTCTATAGGGAGAGGTTCCTGCTGCTCCTGTGAGGGACAGATTATTGTTCTAAAATTATCTCCTAGTGATATAGGGAGAGGTTCCTACTGCTCCTGTAAGGGACAGATTATTGTTCTATAATCATCTCCTAGTGATATAGGGAGAGGTTCCTGCTGCTCCTGTAAGGGACAGATTATTGTTCTATAATCATCTCCTAGTTCTATATGGAGAGGTTCCTGCTGGTGCTGTAAGGGACAGATTATTGTTCTAAAATCATCTCCTAGTTCTATAGGGAGAGGGTCCTGCTGGTGCTGTAAGGGTCAGATTATTGTTCTAAAATCGTCTCCTAGTGCTATAGGGAGAGGTTCCTGTTGGTGCTGTAAGGGACAGATTATTGTTCTAAAATCATCTCCTAGTTCTATAGGGAGAGGTTCCTGCTGGAGCTGTAAGGGACAGACTATTGTTCTAAAATTGTCTCCTAGTGCTATAGGGAGAGGTTCCTGCTGGTGCTGTAAGGGACAGATTATTGTTCTAAAATCATCTCCTAGTTCTATAGGGAGAGGTTCCTGCTGGTGCTGTAAAGGACAGATTATTGTTCTATAATCATCTCCTAGTTCTATAGGGAGAGGTTCCTGCTGTTGGTGTGAGCGGTGCATTTCTTGCACAAAAATAAAAAGTGTGTCTACGCTGCTGTTTTCCAAAAAAAAAAAGAATAATTTATTATTTTTTTTGTATTAATAAATAGTGCTACATAATACATTTGCGGGCAGAATGAGGAGAGCGTCAAATAAGGGACGTGGTCATGGTGCTGCTGGTGTTGGTGAAGCTCCTGTTGCAATATTTTGGGGGCTACCCCAATTAGAAAAAAAAGACAAACAAACAAGAAACAGTGTTGGCTACCTCCTCCTCCACCACCGCCACTTTCACCTACACTGCCATGGTCACGTCAACCTCTAGGCTCCTACTCCACACCCAGCTCCTCCTCCCATTTTTATTTTTTTAAATGATTTTAAGTTATTTCCCTATCCCCATTTTTTGTAGGGCACTTGTCCTACTCTTACCCCCATTTTACTTCCTTTTGCAGCCCTCTAGCACTTTTTTACAGCCATTTTTGTGCCGAAAAGTTTGGGTCTCCATTGACTTCAATGGCGTTCGGGGTCCGGGGTCAAGTTCGGGTCAAGTTCGGTACCGAACCGAACATTTTTGCGAACGTCGGCCGAACCCGCTGAATCCGAACATCCAGGTGTCCGCTCAACTCTATTCATGACTAAAGTAAACTCTTCCAATTCGATCTTAGATTAGCATGCGATAAAAAACAGGCGATCATTCGCCTGATAATTTCATCGCGTGCACGGGGCTTTAAACCTGATGAGGAACAGCCAAATTCCGATATCAAATCTGTCAAAGACAGTTTTATGTCCCAGGTCATACACCAAGCTGAGCACAGCAACAAGACACAAGATAGGTATCCCGCATTAGCAAGGTCTTTCCCGGGCAAAGATTTCAAAGTAGACTGGGGTTTCAAGATGTGCTGTTTAACCTCTTTTGAAGAAGCACAAAGAAACAGGCAACGTTAAGGACTGTATATGCGGTGGTCGGCCAAGAAAATCTAAATTAGCAGATGAAAGACACATCCTACTTACTTCCCTTCCACATCGGAAGATCATCAGCACAGAATTGGCGGAAACCCATGGGACGCAGGTACCCCCATCTACTGCTTTGCAGCCTGATATGAAGTCAGGCACAGTTTTTGTTTTATGCAGCTGTGTTTGCTCTGTGCATCTTATAACATCTAATTGAAAGATATAACACAAACATGTCACAAATGAAAAAAAAATAAACAGATCACTGAGTTGGAAAAAGGATCACCCCCTTGTGTCAGTATTTTGTTGAACCACCTTTTGCTTTAATTACAACCTTTAGTCTGTTGGGATATGTCTCTACTAACTTTGCACATCTAGACTTTGCAATATGTGCCCACTGTTCTTTGCAGAGCTGCTCAAGTTCAGTTAAATTTGGTGGTGACCGTTTGTGGGCTGCAGTTTTGAAGTCATTCCACAGATATGCAATGGGGTTCAAGTCTGGGCTCTGACCAAGCCATGCAAGGAAATTCGCCTTTTTCTCCTCAAACCACTGTGTGGTCATGTTTGCTGTGTGCTTTGGGTCATTGTCATGTTAGAAGGTAAACATTATTTCCATTCACAACTTTTTGACAGAGGGCAGCAGATTTTCCTCAAGAACTTGACGGTATTTTGCCCCATCCATTTTCCTTCTATCCTGACAAGTGCTCCCGTCCCTACTGCAGAGAAACACTCCCATAACAGGATATTACCACCTCCATGCTTAACTGTAGGAATGGTGTTATTTGGATGGTGAGCTGTATTGGATTTCCGCTAGACATATCGTTTGGTGTTGAGGCCAAACAATTTAATTTTAGTCTCATCTGACCATAACACCTTTTTCCATGAGGCTTCAGAATTAGAGTTGAGCGGACACCTGGATGTTCGGGTTTGGCGGGTTCGGCCGAACTTCGCGAAAAACTTGGAGTTCGGCCCCGAACTTGACCCCGAACCCCATTGAAGTCAATGGTGACCCGAACTTTAGGGCACAAAAATGGCTCTAAAAAAGTCCTGGAAAGGGCTAGAGGGCTGCAAAAGGTAGCAAAATGGGGGTAAGAGTAGGACAAGCGTGGATAGGGAAATAACTTAAAATCACATAAAAAAAAAAAAAAATGGAGGAGGAGGTGGATGTGGAGTAGGAGATTGAGGAGGCAGTGACCTTGGCGGTGTAGGTGGTGGAAGTGGCAGTGGAGAAGGAGGTAGCCAACACTGTTTTTTGTTTGTCTGGGTTTTTTTTTCTAATTGGGGTAGCCCCCAAAATATTGAGGCATATTTAAAAAAAAAAAGGGATACGTTCACTTAAGTATACCAATGGCTGTGTTAAGCCGGTATAAATGGCTATTCTGCACAAGGTACAGACAAGTCTTGTGGGATCCATGCCTGGTTCATTTTAATAAACGTTAGCTTGTCCACGTTGGCTGCGGACAGGCAGCTGCGCTTGTCTGTGATAACACCCCCTGCCGTGCTAAACACACGTTCAGAAAATACACTGGCTGCAGGGCAGTCCAGCACCTCCAAGGCATAAAGGGCAAGCTCAGGCCATGTTCCCAATTTGGAGACCCAGAAGTTAAATGGAGCAGACCCATCAGTCAGTATGTGTAGGCGTGTGCACACATACTGTTCCACCATGTTGCTGAAATTCTGCCTCCTGCTAAGACGTTGCCTATCAGCTGGTGGTGCTGTTTGTTGTGGCGTGCTGCTGACAAAGCTTCTCCACATTTCGGCCATGCTAACACTGCCTTCTGAGGTGCTGGCGGTGCCACAGCTGCATTGGCGACCTCTTCCTCCTCCTCTGCCTTCACCTTGTGCTTCCACTGAGCCCCCCGGTGTCATTTGGGAATGCCCTCAGCAGCGCGTCTACCAGCGTGCGCTTGTAGTCACGCATCTTCAGATCACGCTCCAGTGAGGGAAATAAGGATGGCACGTTGTCCTTGTAATGGGGATCCAGCAGGGTGGCCACCCAGTAATCAGCACAAGTTGCAATGTGGACAACTCGGCTTTCGTTGCGCAGGCACTACAGCATGTAGTCGATCATGTGTGCCAGGCTGCCCAGAGGCAAAGACAAGCTGTCCTCTGTGGGAGGTATATCATATGTGTCCTCCGTATCCCCCCAGCCACGCTCCAGTGATGCCCAGGAGCAGCATTGGGTGCCACCCTGCTGTGAACAGGGTTCCTCCTCCTCCTCATCATCATCCTCGTCCTCCTCATCCTCCAGAACTGTGCCCTGGCTTGAATGTTTTTTACCTGGCCTATGCTGGTGCAGAAACCCACCCTCAGAGGCACTTGTGAATGACTGGCCTGATAACTGTGGAAATTACCCCTCTTCCTCCTCCTCTTCCTCCTGTGTTTTTTCAAGGAGACATAGAAGTGGGATAGTAACGCTGAGAACAGTGTCATCGGCACTGGCCATGTTGGTGGAGTACTCGAAACACTGCAATATGGTACACAGGTCTCGCATGGGGCCCACTCGTTGTTGGTGAAGTGGTGCTGTTCCGCAGAGCGACTGACCCATGTGTGCTGCAGCTGAAACTCCATTATTGCCTGCTGCTGCTCGCACAGTCTCTCCAGCATGTGCAAGGTGGAGTTCCACCTTGTGGGCACGTCGCATAGGAGGCGGTGAGCGGGAAGGCCGAAGTTCCGCTGCAGTGCAGACAGGTGAGCAGCAGCAGGTTGAGAACGCCGAAAGCGCGCACAGACGGCCCGTACTTTCTGCAGCAGCTCTGACATATCCGGGTATTTTCTTAGAAATTTCTGCATCACCAAATTCAGCACATGCGCCAGGTAAGGGATGTGCGTCAAACCGACTAGGCCCAGAGCTGATACAAGCTTTCGCCCATTATTGCACACCACCAGGCAGGGCTTGAGGCTCAGTGGCAACAACCACTCATCGGTCTGTTGTTCAATGCCCGTCCACAGCTCCTGCGCAGTGTAGGGTTTATCCCCCAAACATATCGGTTTTAAAACAGTCTGCTGTAGTTTCCCCCTGGATGTGCTGAAGTTGGTGGTGAAGGTGTTACGCTGACAGGATGAGGAGGTGGTAGAGGAGGAGGAAGCGGAGTAGGAGGAGGAGGCAACAGGAGGCAAAGAGAAATGCCCTGCAATCCTTGGTGGTGGAAGGACATGCGCCAAACTGCTATCCACCTCAGGCCTACCCACCACTACATTTGCCCAGTGTTCAGTTAGCAAGATATAGCATCCCTGCCCGTGCTTACTGGTCCACGTATCAGTGGTTATGTGGACCTTGCCACAGATGGTGTTACGCAGTGCACACTTGATCTTGTCCCCGACTTGTTTGTGCAGGGAAGGGATGGCTCGCCTGGAAAAGTAGTGACGGCTAGGAACCACGTACTGTGGGACAGCCACCGCCATCAGGTTTTTAAAACTGTCCATGTCCACCAGACGGAATGACAGCATTTCAAAGGCCAGGAATTTTGAAATGCTGGCATTCAGGGCCAGGGATTGTGAGTGGGTAGGGGGGTACTTCCTCTTTCTCTCCAGTGTTTGGGACATGGACAGCTGTAAGCTTCCATGGGACCATGGTGTGGAAATGCTTGGGGACAGTGGCGGACATGGTGGCGTTGCTGTCACATCGTCTGTTTGCTGGGTGGCAGGTGACACTGGCACTGTAGAGGTGGAGGAAGAGGCTGAGGCAGCAGCAGAAGAGGAAGCAAGAGGAACCCGAGACCTTTCTTGGATTTTTAGGTGCTTATTCCACTGCAGCTCGTGCTTCGCATGTAGATGCCTGGTCATGCAGGTTTTGCTCAGGTTTAGAACATTTATGCCTCGCTTCAGGCTCTGATTGCACAGCGTGCAAACCACTCGTGTCTTGTCGTCAGCACATTGTCTGAAGAACTGCCATGCCAGGGAACTCCTTTGAGCTGCCTTTGGTGTGCTAGGTCTCTGGGTGCAGTGGGTAGTAGCAGGCGTACTGTCTAGGGGATGGTCGCTCTGCTTTTGCAACCTGCTTCCTCTTTTTCTGTGCTGGTGCCTCTGTGCGACCACCACCTCTTCCTCCAAACTGCACACGTCACTCGCATGACCTTCATTCCATGTGGGGTCTAGGACCTCATCATCCTCCACATCATCTTCCACCCACTCTTCACCACTGCCCTCCTTGTCAGTCTGCACACTGTAGAAAGCCGCAGCAGTTTCGTCATCATCAGAGACATGCTGAGGTGGTGTTTCCATGTCCTCATCCTGAAACAGAAGTGGTTGAGCATCGGTGCACTTAATGTCTTTCACTTCTGGGGCAGGGCTATGTGGAGACCAGCAGAGTCATCAAAAAGCATAAGAGACTGCTGCATGACTTGGGGCTCAGACTGCTTGGCTGATTTACAAGGGGCTGAGGTGAAAGATAGATGGCCATGGGGTTCAGGGACCGGGTGGGAGACAATGTGAAGGAACTGGAGGCATTGTCAGCCACCCAATCTACTATCGCCTGTACTTGTTCTGGCCTCACCATTTGTTGAGCGGCATTCGGGCCTACCATATAACGTTGAAGGTTCTGTCGGCTACTCGCACCTGAGGAAGGTGTTTCACTTGTGCGTGTAGCTGGCACAGATCGACCACGTCCTCTTCTTGCAACAGGAGCTTCACCAACACAACCAACACTAGCAGCACCATGACCACGACCACGTCCCTTATTTGACGCTCTGCTCATTCTGGACGCAAATGTCCTATTTAGCACAAATTTATATTATTTTTTATAACGCTAATCTGTCTCTCACACCAGAAACAGGAACCTCTCCCTATACCAGTATGAGATGATTTTATAACGCTAATCTGTCCCTCACACCAGCAGCAGGAACCTCTCCCTACACCAGTATGAGATGATTTTATAATGGTAACCTGTCCCTCACACCAGCAGCAGGAACCTCTCCCTACACCAGTATGAGATGATTTTATAATGGTAATCTGTCCCTCACACCAGCAGCAGGAACCTCTCCCTACACCAGTATGCGATGATTTTATAACGTTAATCTGTCCCTCACACCAGCAACAGGAACCTCTCCCTATACCAGTATGAGATGATTTTATAACAGTAATCTGTTCCTCACACCAGCAGCAGGAACCTCTCCCGATACTAGTATGAGATGATTTTATAACGGTAATCGGTCCCTCACACCAGCAGCAGGAACCTCTCCCTACACCAGTATGAGATGATTTTATAACGCTAATCTGTCCCTCACACCAGCAGCAGGAACCTCTCCCTACATCAGTAAGAGTTGATTTTATATCGGTAATCTGTCCCCCACATAACTGCAGCAGGAACCTCTCCCTACACCAGTATGAATTTATTTTATAA
>BLSH010450956.1:82158-98376 GCA_018402905.1 Glandirana rugosa | reverse complement strand
ATCCCTTTCCAAGGACGGCGACCACACCCCCTATCTAATCATAATATTTTAGTAGAGTATGATCATATCCCTCTCCAAGGACTGCGACCACACTCCCTATCTAATCGCAATATTTTAGTAGAGTATGATCATATCCCTCTCCAAGGACGGTGACCACACTCCCTATCTAATCGCAATATTTTAGTAGAGTATGATCATATTTCTCTCCAAGGACGCCGACCACACTCCCTGTCTAATCGTAATATTCTAGTAGAGTATGATCATATCCCTCTCCAAGGACGACGGCCACACTCCCTGTCTAATGGCAATATTCTAGTAGAGTATGATCACACCAGCAGCAGGAACCTCTCCCTATACTAGTATGAGATGATCTTATAACGGTAATCTGTCCCTCACACCGGCAGCAGGAACCTCTCCCTATACTAGTATGAGATGATCTTATAATGCTAATCTGTCCCTCACACCAGCCGCAGGAACCTCTCTTTATACTAGTATGAGATGATTTTATAACGCTAATCTATCCCTCACACCAGTGGCAGGAACCTCTCCCTATACTAGTATGAGATGATTTTATAACGCTAATCTATCCCTCACACCAGCGTCAGGAACCTCTCCCTATACTAGTATGAGATGATTTTATAATACTAATCTATCCCCCACACCAGCGGCAGGAACCTTTCCCTACATTAGTCTGAGAGCATGTGACATGCAGCGCTACATGACTCCAGCTCATATCAAGGCTGGGTCACATGATGCACTGGCCAATCACAGCCATGCCATTAGTAGGCATGGCTGTGATGGCTTCTAAGGGCAAACAAGTGAAACGCTTGTTGATTGGCTGCCCTGCAGCTATTCAACAGGCGCAAAGAAATACCGAACCCCAAACCTGGACTTTTTCTCAAATGTCCGGGTTCGGGTTCGGGACACGGACACCCTAAAGTCCAGTACGAACCCAAACTTTACAGTTTGGGTTCGCTCAACTCTATTCAGAATCTTCAAGGTGTGTTTTGGCAAAGCTCAGTCGTGATTGCATATGGCCTTTCTTGAGCAGTGACTTTTTCTCTTGCAACCCTCCCATACAAGCCACATTTGTGGAGAATTTGTGATATTGTCACATGCACACAATGACCACTCTGTCATTAATTCCTGCAACTGCTTCAGCATTACTGTAGGCCTCTTGGTAGCCTCTCTGACAAGTTTCTTCCTGTTTTTTTCATCCAGTTTGGAGCGATGTCCTGATCCAGGGGAGGGTCTGTGTTGTACCAAATACCTTCCACTTCTTAATAATAATTAATGTCTAAACTGCTGGCAACAAAAGTGAGTACACCCCTAAATGAAAATGTCCAAATTGGGCCCAATTAACCATTTTCCCTCCCCGGTGTTATGTGATTCATTAGTGTTACAAGGTCTCAGGTGTGAATGGGGAGCAGGTGTGTTAGATTTGGTGTTATCGCTCTCACTCTCTCATACTGGTCACTGGAAGTTCAACATGGCACCTCATGGCAAAGAACTCTCTGAGGATCTGAAAAAAAGAATTGTTGCTCTACATATAGATGGCCTAGGCTATAAGAAGTTTGCCAAGACCCTGAAACTGAACTGCAGCACGGTAGCCAAGACCATACAGCGGTTTAACAAGACAGGTTCCACCCAGAACAGGCCTCGCCATAGTCGACCAAAGAAGTTGAGTGCACTTGCTCAGTGTCATATCCAGAGGTTGTCTTTGGGAAATAGACGTTTGAGTGCTGCCAGCATTGCTGCAGAGGTTGAAGGGGTGGGGGGGTCGGCCTGCCAGTGCTCAGACTATACGTCGCACACTGCATCAAATTGGTCTGCATTGCTGTCCTCCCAGAAGGAAGCCTCTTCTAAAGATGATGCACAGGAAAGCCTGCAAAAAGTTTGCTGAAGACAAGCAGACTAAGGTCATGGGTTACTGGAACCATGTCCTGTGGTCTGATGAGACCAAGATAAACTTATTTGGTTCAGATGGTGTCACACGTGTGTGGTGGCAACCAGGTGAGGAGTACCAAGACAAGTGTGTCTTGCCTACAGTCAAGCATGATGGTGGGAGTGTCATAGTCTGGGTCTGCATGAGTGCTGCGGGCACTGGGGAGCTACAGTTCATTAAGGGAACTATGAATGCCAACATGTACTGTGACATACTGAAGCAGAGCATCATCCCCTCCCTTCGGAGACTGGGCCGTAGTATTCCAACATGATAAAAACCCCAAACACACCCCCAAGACGACCACTGCCTTGCTAAAGAAGCTGAAGGTAAAGATGATGGACTGGCCAAGTATGTCTCCAGACCTAAACCCTATTGAGCATCTGTGGGGCATCCTCAAACGGAAGGTGGAGGAGCGCAAGGTCTCTAACATCCACCAACTCCGTGATGTCATCATGGAGGAGTGAAAGAGGACTCCAGTGGCAACCTGTGAAGCTCTGGTGAACTCCATGCCTAAGTGCTAGAAAATAATGGAGGCCACACAAAATAAGGGGCCCAATTTGGACATTTTCACTTAGGGGTGTACTCACTTTTGTTGCCAGCGGTTTAGACATTAATGGTTGTGTATTGTATTATTTTGAGGGGACAGCAAATTTACACTGTTATACAAGCTGTACACTCACTACATTACATTGTAGCAAAGTGTCATTTCGTCAGTGTTGTCACATGAAAAAATATAATAAATTATTTACATAAATGTGTGAGGGGTGTACTCACTTTTGTGAAATACTGTGCATATATATATATATATATATATATATATATATATATACACACATATATATATATTTTTTTTTTCTATGTATTTATTTATTTTTTTCATTTAGCCCAGACATATCCTTTAACCACCTGCCGCCTGGGGCAATTTTGTAACACGTTTTGCTAGAAAATTACTGAGAACCCTGAGAAACCCCAAACATATATTTTTCTGAAAGTAGAGGCGGAGGCTGAAGAATAAAATGGTGGCAGCTTCAGTTTTTTTTCTCACAAGATATTTGTGCAGCCAGGATGGTGGTTGTGATGGACAGGTCGGGGGATGGGAAATTCATGAAGTCTCTCCTAAGCCCCCTTCACACCACAGTCCCCCTTTACATCACAGTTCCCCCTTTAAAGCAGTCCCACAGTGTCCTCAGTTCCCATTAACACCACAGCCCTCCTTTATATTACAGTGCCCCTTTACAGTGCAGTCCCCTTTCCATTAATGTAATGGGGACGGCTCTGTAAAGGGGACACTGTAATGTAAAGGGGGGCTGTGATGTAAAGGGGGTTGCACTGTAAAGGGGACACTGTGATATAAAGGGGACTGCACTGTAATGTAAAGGGGAGCTGTGATGTAAACAGGACACTGTGATATAAACGGGAGTGCACTGTAAAGGGCACTGTAACAGAAATCCTTTACAGTTAAGTCACCTTTATATTACAGTGCCCCAGAGGCGTAACTAGAACCTTCAGGGCCCGGGTGCAAGAAATTAGGAAGGGCCCCCCCTGACCTCTGGCCAGGGCCCTTCCTTCTTCTTGCTGATCCTGGGGCCCTTTACTCCTATCACGGGTCCCTTTATTATGGTCCCGCAGCAGGACCCTGGGAATAGCAGAAGACAAGTAAACTGGATAGGAGGGGCGGCAGGGGCAGCATATAGAGGAACCAATCTCCTGCATTAGGAGGAAAATGGAATAAATAAAACTTCTAAATGCCACCTTCGCCATCACTCCTATCCAGGTGTACAAGGGAAGCACATGGGCCCCCTGGAGCATGGGGCCCGGTTGCAATCGCAACCCCTGCAACCCCTATCGTTACGCCCCTGCAGTGCCCCCTTTACATTACAGCCTGCTTTACATTACAGTGCCCGCTTTACATTATAGTGCCCCCTCTACATCACAGCCCCCTCTTTATATTACAGTGACCCCTTAACATTACAGTGCCCCTGCAGTCTGCCCCTCCCCTCCTTTCCTCTCTAACATCAATCTCTGCCCCCCTGCTCAGGACTCCTAACTTCAGGGGAGGCTGTTAACAGTCCGTGTGTCCTCGCCCAGCTTCCCCGCCTGCCAGCCCGGCCGACGATGTCATCCTATCAGCAGGGCAGGAGGCGGGAAGAGCTCTTCATTCTGATCTGCAGCTTCTCCCGCCCCCTGCCCTGCTGATTGGATGACATTGTCGCCCAGGAGGACGGAGGAGCCGGGAGAGGACACATGGGCATGGCCGCACAGCAGGACATGAGCAGCGTCCATGGTCTGTGATGACCCTGTGCAGACCGCAGTCGTGGCTCATCTCCTGCTGTGCGCCCTGGCCAGCAACAGGCCATGGACCCTTACTCTACAGTATCTTGGCAGTTGTCTCTGGTTACATTAATAATGGCTCCTAGTGAGCCAATTCCCCATTTAAATAAAATAGCATTGAAGGATCCTTCTTAAGTTTATGCTCTGGGGGGTTGATATACAGTATGTATTTTAACTGAATTCATGAAAATAAAGGCTAAGAGGTGTTTGTATAAAAAACGTGTTTTGCCAATGTCTCATAATTACCACAAAAGTAATGAATAATACCAAATAATACCCATGAGTTTTGTAATATGTGTAAAAAGTCAGTTTCTATTTGTTGCATTTCGTTTTGCAAGAGTTAAAAAACATTTACCCATAGGGAAAAAAGCCTAACACTATAGGCTACAAACATTTATCCATAAGGCCTCATACACACGGACGTTTTTTGACGCCGGCGTTTTCTGGCGTTTTTTGCAGCTCTCCATGTTAGTCAATGGCCCCATAAAAACATCGGCGTTTTTGAGCTGTAGATGGCGTCGGCGTATCGTAGAACCCACGACCATCGCATTCCTTGGCTGCATCTCCGGAGCATATTTTGACGTCGACGGCAAAAAACGCCACAAAACGCCATGAAACGCCAACGAACGTCAGTAATAACGTCAACCTGCGTTTTCCAGCGCCGGCGTTTTGTAGCTGTAACCACATGATTGGGTAATGTAAAACCAGGAAATTCCTGTGTAAAATTACCCAAGAGTCCCAGTAACAGGTGGAATTGTGGGTATTTCAGTTTCCCATCATGGCTGCCAGTTTTTGACAAAAGGAGCTTATCCAAGAAGTGCAGAACCATCCAGAAATCTGGGACGTGTCACATCCCAGATATGGTGACCACCAACATAAGATCAGCAGCTGGCAGCACATCTGCCAGGAACTGGTGGCAGGGTGGCTGCAGATGTCAGCGGCGGAGAGGAAGAGTACCAGTGAGTATAATGTCATTTGAAAGCTCTGTTTGCTGTATTTCATAGCAAAATTTTAAACCTTCTCTCTGTCCTTTATTTCAGCTAAAACCATCCAGAAAAGATGGAAGTCCCTCCGAGACCGTGTCCGGAGGGACCAAACAAAGGAAGACAAAGCCGCCCGATTTGGGGAACCAGCTCCACGGAAGAAGCGTGCCCATGATGACAGCCTCGAACTTCTGCGGGCATACTATGCACGGGCGAGCAGAGAGTACGTAATATTCATTACCAACTTCACCTCGGGAAGAATTTCCCAGTTTAGGACCAGAGCACTTTTTGCGATTCGGCACTGCGTTGCTTTAACTGACAATTGCGCGGTCGTGCAACGTTGTACCCAAACAAAATTTGCTTCCTTTTTTCCCCACAAATAGAGCTTTCTTTTGGTGGTATTTGATCACATCTGCGTCATTTCTGATCGCCGCTATAAACAAAAGAAAAGCGACCATTTTTTTAAAAAAAACAAATTGCTTATTTTTTGCTAAAATTAAAATAAAAAAAAAACTTTTTTGTCACCAGTTTTAGCCGATTTATATTCTTCCTCACATTTGTGATAAAAAAAAAATTGCAATCGGCGTTTATTGATTGGTTTGCACAAAAATGGCCGCGTTTACGGATGGTGAGAATTAATTTCTGGGGGTTTTTTTTTTTATTATTTTTTAGTAGTAACGGCGGCGATCTGCGATTTTTAGTGGTACTGCGATATTGCAGCGGACATGTCGGACATGTTTGATACCTTTTTGGGACCAATGACATTTATTCAGCGATCAGAAATTTAAATGTCCACTGATTACTGTATAAATGTCATTGGCAGTGAAAGGGTTAACCTGCAGGGGGAGATCTAGGGATTCACTGTGTTCCCTGGGTGTTATTACTGTGGGGGGGTTGGGCTACCATGGGCATGAGAGATCGAACTGATCCCAGTGACAGGGATCAGTAGAACTCCCATGCCTGCACCTTCAGAATGGGGGTTCCCCCTTCCTTGCTTGTGGCCACTCATCGTGGCTCGCCGGCGGATATCGACACAGATTTCCACAGAGTGCGGCGTGCGCGCATGCCGCCTAGCGGCCTTTTGCAGATAGCCGCCTTTTTACGGCGATTCGCGGCCAGCGTCCACACTGCCGCCATAAATATGCGGTAGGCGGTGTGGAACTGGTTAATCAACGTCCTACGCTTTTTTAACTTTTTTTGTGTATTCACCATATTGTGATTGTTACCAAAAATGTACATGGCTAACGGCAATTTTTTTTCCCAAAGCATACTACTGCGCATGCATGTGTTGTAACTGACAATATACCTAACGTCATTCTTTGCAGGACCACATCGAACATTTCCCAGCCCCAGGAGGAGGCGTTGGAGGAGGAAGAGGTGACGGGGACAACTGCGGCAAGTGCGTCCCCCATGTCAGCTGGAGAAGGACCTTCGCAGGCTTCTCCCCATGAGGATAGCATTCCAGAGGCACCTGTACCAGAGGTAACTGTCCATCCATTCTGTACTGCATTGTATTTCCATCTGTACACCAACATTCAAATTTTTTTTGTTTTCTTTTCAGGTCCCTGTGGAGCGTGCAGTGCCTCAGCATGGGAGATGCCTTCTGAGGTCACTTCTCGGGGTCGTGGGCGCGGGCGTGGACGTGGCCGTGGACGAGAGAGCACCAGCCAACTAGCTACTATTGGTCCGAACGAGGAAGAGGTGTTAGGACTGTTGCAGGAAATACGGCAGGAGCGGCGGAGTACTTTTCATGCTGAACAGGAAATGCGCATGCTAAGGACTCATTTTGTCCTTAGCATGCGCGTGTCCTGTTCAGAATGCAAAGTACTTTTCATGCTGAACAGGACATGCGCATGCTAAGGACAAAATGTGTCCTTAGCATGCGCGTATTCTGGTCAGAATGAAATTCACTAGTAGAAATATGTTATGTAAAAAAGACATACAATCTAGTAAAATGAATAAAATGGGCTTTATTGAAAGAATAGGTAATTTTTTTAAACATGATCATCTTGCCAGGAAACTTCTCCATCTGGCGAAACAAAAAAAAAGCAGCAAACTGATCTCGGATGCTCATTACTCGAACAGATGCTCTCAAGTCCATGAATTGATGGCGTTGACTCTGGGGTGTGGGTTGTGGTTCTACATTACATGTATCACTGCTACATAGGAAGTTGTGGAGCACACAGCACGCCAGCACGACTTTGATGGTGTTTTTTCAACGTCCAGCTGCATGCAGGTCAGTAATACCCTCCATCTTGCGCTGCAGATCCCAAAGGCACATTCAACGACCCGGCGTGCTCGGCTCAGTCCGTAATTGAAGACCTTCTTGTCGTGGCTGAGTCCGTACCCACTGTATGGCCTCATTAAATGTTCTGCCAGGCCAAATGCATCATCACCGACCATCAATAGTGGTACATTTGGCTCCTCGGTGCACGGCAGGGGTCGGCTAGGCGGGATCTGCATTCGTCCTTCATTTACGCGATGTCCAAAAGCCGACTCACGGAATATGCGTGCATCACCCTGGCTGCCATATGCTCTGACATCCACCGTAATAAATCTTAAATTGGCGTCAGCCAACGCTAACAGCACCACTGAAAAATTTTTTTTATAATTAAAATAACAAGATCCTGAGTGGGGTGGTTTATTGACCCTGATATGTTTCCCATCCAGGGCCCCTATGCAATTGGGGAACTGGGTTTTTTCCCAGAAAGTGTCAACGATATGTTCCCATAGGTCTTTGGTGGGCTCCGGCATTACCACACCATGTAGCTCCTCCCAAATAGCAAGACATGTCTCCCTGACAATTTCGGACACCGTTGCCACGCCGAGCAAAAAATAATGGTGCAAAGTCACGAAGCTTTGCCCCGTTGCCAAAAACCTTGAATGAAAATATTAGAAATGAAATTAGAATTAGTTTTCATGCACTAAGCCTATACTATCCTTATATTAACACCTATGATGCACCTCAGGCTGGGTTCACAAATGAACCGCATGCGGCTCACAGCAGGGGTCCGGTGCGTCCTGGTTCACCGTTTCAGGTCCGATTTCAGCCGAGATTTTTGGCCGAATTCGGACCTGAAACGGACCAAAAGTCACACAGTGTTTTTGTGAAAAAACGCATTGGACCTGCTGTGGTGATAGGTGAACTGGCTCCATAGAGAGCCAGTTGAAATCTCATGCTATTGCAAATTGGATGCTGGGAACCCGCAAACAATTCGCAATGGTGTTAAGACTGCCTTAACCTATGCCCTAAACCCCTAATTCCTACTGCGAACCTTGCACCCCTGACTATACCCTATATATGCTACACCCCACCCCTGACTAGACCCTATATATGCTACACCCCGCCCCTGACTATACCCTATATATACTACACCCCACCCCTGACTATACCCTATATATGCTACACCCTACCCCTGACTATACTCTATATATGCTACACCCTACCCCTGACTATACCCTATATATGCTACACCCTACCCCCACCCCTAATGTGTTATAAAATAAAATGACCGCAGTGTCACCAGCAGACGTTCCTCAGGTGACACAGAGCGCCGCATCACGGTGTCCGTCCTCATCAGTCTGGACCGGGGCTTCTTTAGTATCGTATCAAACGATGGCACTGACATACGTGAAAAGTTTTGGAACTTTTCAGGATACACACGCAGTTCTGCGTACATACTTGCATAGTACCCCAGCGACTGGCGTTGGGACACCATAGGGTGTATCCAGAACCATCTTCTGCTTCTGCTGATCCTCTCCTCCTCCTCCAACGCTCTCCTTCTCCGCAACCTCCGCAAAATGATCAGCAGAATCGCCTGATCGACCTTTTGCATGATGGGATCCATGCTAAAAAATCGCAACAGACACGCAGAAAACCTCACAAAAAAACGCCAAAACTCCAAAACAATCACAATGCTCTCCTCACTCTCTCCAACCAAAATGGCATCATCACATGGTCTCCAACGTTTTTTATTGTGTTCCATTTGCATTGTGGGTAATTTGGGAGTGAATAAATTGTTGTGGGATGTCTTTTTAAAAAAAACGCTTGTTGATGCCACGAAACGCTATGAAACGCTCATTAACGCCAACGAGAAACGTCGCAAAACCGTCGCCTGGCATCACTTCTAGCAAAAATAGAGTGAATAAACAAATGTCCGTGTGTATGAGGTCTAAGGGGGAATAATATAAGGGAGTCCTCTGCAGTGGCGTCACTAGGATTGGTGTCGCCTGGTGCAGTAAAACATGGTGTCACCCCCCCATGTTTTACCGCATCGGAGCGGCTCTTCCACCCAGTCTGCCACAGTGCTATGTCCTGCTGCTGCGGAGTGACAGCATGAGCAGGACAGAGCAGTAGACACTTGGAAAGCTAGCAAATCAGGCTCTCTCCTGTCCAGCCTGCCATAGTGCACTTGATGGTGCACACAGGGCTCAACCACGCCCCCACCACAACCACCCCATAGGGGGGAGCACACCGCATGACAGGGTGCAGAACTCAGGATTGCGCTATGTACAGGGGGAAGGACTCTGGAGTGTGCTATGTACAGGGTGCAGGACTCTGGATTGCGATATGTACAGGGGGGGGAAACTCTGGATTGTGCTAAGAACAGGGGGCAGGACTCTGGATTGCACTACATACAGGGGGGAAGGACTCTGGAGGGTGCTATGTACAGAGGGCAGGACTCAGGATTGCGCTACATACAGGGTGCAGGACTCTGGATTGCGATATATACAGGTGGCAGGACTCTGGATTATGCTAAGTACAGAGGGCAGGACTCTGGATTGTGCTATGTACAGGGGACAGCCAGGACTCTGGATTACACTATGTACAGGGGGCAGGACGCTGGATTGCGCTACGTGCAGGGGGCAGGACTCTGGACTGCGCTACGTACAGGGGGCAGGACTCTGGATTGCGCTACGTACAGGGGGCAGGACTCTGGATTGCGCTACGTACAGGGGGCAGGACTCTGGATTGCGCTACGTACAGAGGGCAGGACTCTGGATTGCACTATGTACAGGGGGCAGGGTACAGGATTGCTCTGTATACAGGGTGCAAAGCTCAGGAGGGCACTACGTACAGGGTGCAGAGTTCAAAGTGCACTGTGTACATGTGGCAGGGTTCAAAAACTGGCAAAGCACAGGATGCATGGCTCAAGAGTTCTCTATGTACAAAGTTAAGTACTGTAAGGACAGAGGGGCTGCTGCCCGAAAAACAGCTATAACTTACAGAGGGTGTGCAGCCATGTCTTTAGAAGGAGCTGCCGCCTGACAATAGAGTTGCCATACACATCACCCGCGGCCCGCCCCCTCCCTCTCTCATAGAGATATTACTGGGCAGTGCACATCTTTCCGGATCTCTTACTCCAATTGGCCGAGGCTGTTGCCGATTGTTGTGATAGTTGGTCAAGACTTGGAGACATGGGGCAGGCGGTGTCTGCAGTGCTGCTCGTCTGGAGCACTGTGATCCGGAGCAGCTGTGGGCTGGGGGTTAATATGACACCGAGACACCTCAGCAGCCATAGGCCCAGTTGCGGGGCCCATATTTGTCTTGGACAACTGCAGTGTGTGCAGTGTGGCTCAGCCCAGCACACACTGCACACATGAATAATGCACCGCAGGTGTCACCCCTCTGGCGGGTGTCACCCGGGTGCGCGCCGCACCCCCCGCCCCCCCCCCCCCATAGTGACGCCGCTGGACCTCTGCACTGTGTACAATCTATGGAGATTCCTGTACGGAAGGCTGAACGAATAGATGTTCGGCTGAGCGAACCTCCAGCTGCAGTGTGAAGTGAAACATTCAGCAGCAGTATTATCACTGCTAAGTCTGACAGCTTTCTGCTCAGGGCCCCTTGTTAGGGATCCAGGACTTGCTATGGTTGATGTGGATTTGCGTCACTGGGTGATGTGATTGCAGCTAGTATTGAGCTATTTTCTCTATTGCTCAGAGGTTCATTAACCTCTTCACGCTGACATAACACATACACTATATTACCAAAAGTATTGGGGCCTGCCTTTACAGGCACATGAATTTTGATGGCATCCCAGTCTTAGTCAATTTTGAGTTGGCCCACCCTTTACAACTATAACAGCTTCTACTCTTCTAGGAAGGCTGTCCACAAGGTTTAGTAGTGTGTCTATGGGAATGTTTGACCATTCTTCCAGAAGCACATTTGTGAGGTCAGGCACTGATGTTGGATGAGAAGGCCTGGCTCGTAGTCTCCGCTCTAATTCATCCTAAAGGTATTCTATCGGGTTAAGGTCAGGACTCTGTGCAGGCCAGTCAAGTTCCTCCACCCCAAACTAGCTCATCCATGTCTTTATGGACCTTGCTTTGTGCACTGGTGTGCAGTCATGTTGGAATAGGAAGACATCATCCCCAAACTGTTCCCACAAAGTTGGGAGCATGAAATTTTCCAAAATGTCCTGATATGCTGACGCCTTAAGAGTTCCCTTCACTGGGACTAAGGGGCCAAGCCCAACCCCTGAAAAACAACCCCACACCATAATCCCCCCTCCACCAAAATGATTTGGACCAGTGCACAAAGCAAGGTCCATAAAGACATGAATGAGCGAGTTTGGGGTGGAGGAACATGACTGGCCTGCACAGAGTCCTGACCTTAACCCGATAGAACACCTTTGGCATAGGTGTATGCACAGGGGGTGCCTGGGCACACCCTAATCACCCGTGTGGTGCAGATTCCCCCAGTTTAGACCACTGATATTTCACCAAACGCCCTAACAGATCTTCTAAAAATAACTGTAAAAAATAATTTAAAACCTAAAATTGTAAAAAATTATTTAAAAAATAAAATATTAAAAATGAGAACTATGGACACTGTCCACTGGCCTACTGTCACTAATCTCTTTGGGGTGCACACCTATGACCTTTGGGATGAATTATATATTAGACTGCGAGCCTGACCTCACAAATGTGCTTCTGGAAGATTGGTCAAACATTCCCATAATATTGAACACTATGGACTAAGACTGGGATGCCAATAAAGTTCATGTGAGTGTAAATGCAGGCGTACCAATACTTTTAGTAATATCGTGTATATGCTACTTCACTGGACTGGGCTTTTTTGCCGTGGGGCCGCATATAAGCGTACCTGTCTTTGTGCTGGGAGCGCCCAGAGATTGGAGTCTTACCGAGAGCCCGGGTCCCGTACTAACGATCAGTACCCGAAAACTCTTGATTCTGGGTCACCAGATCGCTGTGGTAGCCTCTAATTGGCTACCACAGTGATCAGTCACTATGAAGCCCGTCCCTGTGTTTCTCTCTCTGTGAATGGAGAGGAAAGATGCATTGTATCTTTCTCTCTTGCAGAGAGAAAAAAAGTGTCTGTAAAATAAACAAATAAATAAATACATTATAATAATAATAATAATAAAATGTAAAAAATACCTAGATCAAGGTTTGATCTAGGTCAGTGCCAGGCTTAGTGTTTGTGTCAAGTAAGGCTCAAAGGTCAAGGTCAGGGTAAAGGTCAGGGTCTGTGTATTTTGGGCAAGATTTTTTTTTTTTTAAACTAGCATCAGTGTCAGTTCAGTGTGTTTTAGGTAGTGCAATAAAAAAATCAAAATGCACACTATTGTTCATGGGCTGTACTACGGGTACAACAACAAATAACATACACATATTTGGTATCGCTGCGTTTGTCAGGGGCAGAAGAATTTATTTTGGGTTGTTCTTTGGTGGCAGGTTATCGTAGTAGCAATAAATATGAAGCTACATTTTAAAAAATGATTTTTAATTTTTATTTTTTTACTAGTTTGAGCCATTTTCTCTTAGGTTTAAATGTTAGTGAATGTTACATTCTTCCAGCAAAAGGCAACACATAGAAACTGACATTACACACATATTGCACACGTTACACACATATTGCAAACATTACAGGCATTATTTATTACTTTTGTGAGAATGATGAGACATTCACAAAGTATATTTTTTATACATAGACCTCTTAATGTAATGTAATGTAAAGTAAAATCCTAAACAATTCATACAGTAAGAAGAAGAAGCGGCAGTACTGAAGACAGGCAGCCAATAGCTGGTCTTGTTAAATGTGACCATTTTTCAGAGAGCGACACAATCCAAAAAGTTATTGTCATCCATGACAAGGAATCAAGTAGATTAATTTATCCTAAACACTTGTGTTTTAGGCCTCATGCACAAAGGACATTTTTAAATGTTTTTACAGCTGCTGTTTTTAGCTTCAGGCATTCAGACTTCCTAGAGTAAATAAACTCTCCATCATGTTATCCTATGTGTTCATGCACACATAGGCTGTTATCAATTGTTTTTGGCTGGAGCGTTTTTGAGATGTAAAAAAAACCCCCAAGACTAGTGGGTTCTGAGAGATGTTTTTCAGCTGTAAAAATGCCCAAACACTCAAAAACATGCAAAAACATGGCTTACCCATGTTTTTGGAGCCATTGAAAAAACGAACATGGAAAAACACGGAAAAATGCTCAAAAATGCTAGTGCAATAAAGCTGAAAAGCGCTGGAAAACTCATTACAAAGCTGCTGACGTCCTGTGTGCATGAGGCCTTAGGCTGAGTAGTCGATTACCTTGACTTGAAGGTCCTCTGAGCTTTTGGTGTCCATGTAAGGAGTCAACGCTTTGGCAGCACAATTGCTACAGCTACAGCACGTGCGTGCTCTGGAGTGTGTCTTCCAATTTGGCCCAGGGACCAGGCAGCAGCTGCCTTGATGTGATCTTCGGCTTCCTCTGACAGGCAGATGGCTAATTGAGGGACCCCCTGCAAGGTTCAACACAAAAGTCCACACTGAGAAGCAATGCATATCAAGTAATCTCCCTGATAACACAAACCATTAGATAGAAATCGTGGCTTTTATTCCTCTTCTGTCTTACCAATTTATAAGAAGAGAGGAAACCATTTCACCTATGCAATTATCTGGTCTCCATTAATTACCTCTCCAAAATTAGGAAGCCTAGACAACCACAAAGGGTTAAATTTTAGTCAGGTACATTTTAATATAAGTATTTCTCTTCACCCAGCTATCCATCAACATTGTCTCAATGAGGATTTTCTCAGAGGTAGAAAGCTGAAAATAATGCAGTACATAGATACATAGTCAGCAAGGTTGAAAAATACATAAGTCCATCAAGTCCAAACTATGTGTATATTTTTAAGCCAGTATTACATTGTATATCCCTCAATGTTGTGGTCCCTTAGGTGTGCATCTAATAGTTTTAGGAAAATTATCTATACTTCAACATGAGTCGAAGATGATGATGATTTCAATTTCAAGTACACTTGAGCATTTTTTAGCAGTAAGTAGAATTATGGGTCATTGCAACCAATCAGCTTTGAGAAGTTTTAGAGCAGCCAAAATCAACAATAGCATTTATTTTAAAACAAGCTTTCTGATTGTCTGCTTCACTTTGTGCAGTTTGACCAATTTAATAATAGCCTTTGTCTACTTTAAATCTTTCCAATAAGAAATGAATGAACGAACATCAGTACTAGATAACAGCTAGATAAGTGTTCTAAGGATGTTGTGACTAGGGCAGAAAATGGTGGAAATATGTTTAATCAATTCCCAGCATCTTTCATTCATACCAAAGATTTCTTCAAACAGTACGCAGAAAATCATATTGCTTTTTCCTAAGCGAGATTCAAGCCTAATCCCTTTCTACCATACACTGCTTTAGTGTATGCAAACATTAATGTACTAACAAGTGTTGTATAACTAGACATGCAAAATGTTTAACCACTTGAAGACCATTTTTTTTCTGGCACGTTTTGTTTATTAAGGCCTGTACACATGGTACAATGGTTGTACAACAACGGTCGTACAACAGCTTGTTGTACGATCATCCGACCGTTAGTACACGCGATTAGAACAGCCAACATGAAGCGGTCGTACAACTGAAGTTGGATGAGCAGACTAGAAAACTTTGGTTGTAAAACAAGTTGTTGTACGACTGTTGTTGTACAACCGTTGTTCCGTGTGTACGGGCCTTAACCACTTAACAACCGCCCTATAGACAAAAGACGTCTACAGGGCGGTTGCTTAATTCTGGGAGGACGTCTATTGATGTCCTCCCAGAATCGCGGGTCCCGCGCACCTAGCGGGGCGCGCACACGGGACTGTCGGTGCTCGCCGGGTTCACGGGACCCGGCGGGACACGGATTGCGGTAAACGGCCAATAGCGGCGGCCGTTTACCACGTGATCGTTCCATCCAATGATGGAGCGATCACAATGTAAACAGACTGGGTTCACATAAGGTTCATCTCCCTCCTCTGCTCACACTGCTGCAGCGTGTGAGGAGAGAAAGAGAGATTGAACTATCTACTGTGAGTAAAAGCCTTTTTATTGTGCCCAGAAGTTGCCTGAAGTGCCCAGCAGTGCCCAACAGTGCCCCACAGTGCCACAGTGTTGCCAAATTTGGTGATCTGTGCCACATCTGTGCCATCTGTGCCCCTACAAAGTCGCATCAGTGCCACCTGTGTTGCTACAGAGCCACATCAGTGCCACCTGTGCCACTACAGTGCCACCAGTGCCACATCAGTGCCCTACAGTGCCATCAGTGCCTCTACAGAGCCACATCAGTGCCACTACAGTGTTCATCTGTGTCACTACAGTGCCCATCAGTGCCACCTGTGCCCATCGGTGCCACCTGTGCCCATCAGTGCCACTACAGTGATAATCTACACCACTACTGTGCCCATCAGTGCCGCCTGTGCCCATCGGTGCCCGCCTGTGCCCATCGCTGCCCGCCTGTGCCCATCAGTGCTATCAGTGCCACTATCACGCTCACCTGAGCTATCAGTGCAACTACAGTGCCTCCTGTGCCCATCAGTGCCTCCTGTGTCCATCAGTGCCACCTGTGCCCATCAGTGCCACTACAGTGATCATCAGTGCCACTACAGTGATCATCAGTGCCACCTGTGCCCATCAGTACCACCTGTGCCCATCAGTGCGACAT
>BLSH010450956.1:46322-66133 GCA_018402905.1 Glandirana rugosa | reverse complement strand
GTTTAAAATTCTACAAGTAAATAGTTGATTTTCGTGTTGACAAACACAAAGAAAAGATTTTACATGGTGAAAATTAAAGTAACCAACTAGAACAAAACATGTCAATAATAATAATAATATTATGTCCTAAATATATCGCGGTTGTCAAATACGTCACGAAATGTTACATTTTGGTTAACATACGATATTATCTTTTTATACCTATTCTATTCTATACCGATATTGATTTATATATAAAATTCATAAAAGAAGAAATACTTTATTATTATATGTTATTAAATTATTATGATAATGTTGACGATCATTATCATTATCACCACAAATAAAGAGTGAACTATGACAACGGAGTGATCTTCCCTCAAGCCAATGCCGCTGCAGTACACGCGCCCAGGGGGCGCGCGCGCGCGCATTGCTCGTTATCGCGGCCGCCGTCGTATGACGGCGTTTTGCGATAATGAACCACCTTGTCGCCGTCAACCTGCGGTTGGCGGTCGGCAAGTGGTTAAATACCAACAACAGTATCAAGTGAGAAATAAACACCACTATTACTATTACTAGCAGTTGTAATAGTATTATTAAATTATTGTATATTATTATTTCATAAAGAAGAAAATACTTAAAATATATATTTAGTTATAGCCATATCTTATCTTATCCATATTTTTCTATTATAGCATACAATTGGTTTTACATTGTAAAGCACTGCATAAACTGTTGGCGCTATATAAATCCTGTATTATAATAATAATAATAACTGTACAAAACAAGATCAACCAATGAAATTAAAAGTGGTACATTTTAGAAAAGAAACACAAACAGTTGTGCTTTTAGTTGATAAATGAACATCTTAAAATTTGGAAAGTATTATGATCCAAGCAAGGGGTGCAAGGAAAAATATTTTGTGTTTATTTGAACAATTATTACTAAATTTAATGATAATCATGTATCTAAGAGCAAAGAGGAACCTTGTCCTTAAAGTCATAAGCCTGGACATTGAGTTGTCTGGGGCACATAGAAATAGTTGAATAAGAAATGGGTTCCCATTTATGGGGACCTTCATGAATAATGTCCTTGTCCTTATGCAAAACCAAAAAAGTTTCTTTGCAAGACAAGGCTGTCTGCTCTGAAACATGCCTGACATATGTACTGGCAACAAGGAAAGCCACCTAGTGGGTGAGAATAGGAAGAGGAATATCCCTGATATGTTCAAAAGGCAGTCTTTGAAGAGCTGAGAGAGACAGATTTAAATCCCATGGAGTCACAGGAGGTTGTACAGTTGTAACTATATGTACTGCCCCCATAGCGTAGGTGCTTTTACTTTTGCAGATTTTTGGTAGGAGAGGAAATATCTAGTCAGGCCTGACTGTAAGTGCAGGCCTGAATGTTTTGATCTGGGCTGGGAGTGGCTCAGGGGTGGGGCTGGAGATGGAGGGAAGGTAAACTCCTTGGAGATTTCCTCCCCTTGATCTGGGAAAGCTCTAGAAGGGAGATGGATGAGGAGGTGTCACTTCCTGATGTATGACAAGGAGCTCTGACCAATTTAGCGGCTGGATTGGTAGGGGGCAGGCCTCCTTAAATACAGCTATCGGCCAGCAGGTGTCAGTGGAGTTTGGGTGGAAGAGTGAGAATGTATTCAGGAGCTGCGGATCAGGCCTCGCCCAGGAGGGGATCACCCTGTCTGGGGGAGGGAACCTGAGGCCTGGGGCTTGGATGCAGCCAGGAGCGGGAGTCGGCTCCTGAAGTGGCAAAGGAGAAGCAGGAGAGCAGCTGAGGCCTACACGGAAGGAGAAAAGATCCACCATATAGTCAGTGAGTGGCGGCCCCTGGGAGTTGAATGAGAAGGCTGGGACAGTCTGGGAGAGAGAGAGCAGGCTGTGGAGGCCGGTAGGAGCCAACCAAGGGGAAAGAGAGCCATTAGACCAGAGGACAGATCGGATGGGTCTGGAGGATGGATGGGCTGGGAGTTGTAGTTCATCCAAAGGCCCGGCTAGCACCAATGTACATTGCTACACTAAAGAGGTTGCATGGTTTCAGTGAAGGAAACCTGTGACTCTTACCCACAAAAGGTGGATCAGAGGTCTTGCCGGCAGCTGTAGCAGGCCTCACCATGTGCTAGCTGTGGTGAAGAGGAAGTGTTATGGAGGTCTGACGTAACGGTCAGCAAGTAGTGTGCTGGAGAGAAGTAAAGGAGAAGTGTAACAGTCAGCAAGTAGTGTGCTGGAGGAGAAGAAGTGTATATACTGGAGGTGTATATAGTATCTCCCATGTTCAATTATTGGGCATCCCACAGTCATCCCTAATTCCTATCCAAGTTCAAACCCCTAAATAAAACAACAAAAACAGAGTACCATCCTGTTGAGTGACTTTTCAATGTATTGAGGGCAGCTGGCAGGTGGACCACAACTATCAGCCACTCTTAAGGGCGCACACGGCAACATTTGGGAGCTCGTCCGGGATACCTGCAAGGCTGCTAGTATTTGCCTCCAGCAACCAAAAGAGAATTGAGCCAGGAACTGTAATTGTTTTATTGCTAAAGTGGACTGAACTTTGGGAAAAGGACTTGTATGTTTGCCGGCTAAACAGTAAATCTTTACAAGTATGCGTTGCCCATAGCAACCGGTGAGAGTGATCGCCAATTGCCGCCCTTGTCTGCCCAGTTGCTGCAGCCAGCACTGGGATGAGCACTTGTATCATCCTGCAATTCAGTGACTTTGTACTATGTGCTGTTTCCTTTGGCAGCCACGCCGGGCGATCATGCCCATGGATTACAAATATGTCCTGCGCCATGCCAAGGCCGGACATTACCCACTGGATTACAAATATGTCCAGCATTTTACAAAAGCTGGGCATCTTGAACTTTTTGCTCCAACTCCTGCTTACAGTAAAAGTGTGGCTGAGACTGTTCTTGTTGTTAAAGAGAGAGACTGTGTTACAAGTAGATTTTCCAGCAAAACAGTGGCTACTATTAATTACTGTTGCTACCAGCAACCACCGTCAAAGTCAACATATGTGGACAAGGTCTGCAGTGTGCCTGCAAAGTTGCATCCAGTTCACAAGGGGTTACAGCTACATGACATGCTGCAAACCTGCTTATCAAGACTTTTGGTGCCAGCTTGTCTGGTAAAGTGGGGGCCACGCCCCACCCTGGAAGAGCTTCAGCGTTTGCAACCTGTAGCAGACGCCACGCGACAGAGAAAGATGGCTGAAGGTGGTTGTTTGTTGCCTTCGCTGGCATGGCTGCCGGAAAAGCTGGAGGGGACCCTGGTGGACACCAGGGTCCGAGTGGAACCTCGTGGGAGACTCGCCCTCTGGGTGATCAGAGGGACCAAGCAGTTGTGCCTGATTTGTCCGGACTGTGGTATTCCCAACGGTAGAGGTCACTGCTTGAGCCTGGTGCGGCCATTGTGATGAACCGTTAACCCAGCAGGTATCAGTGCTGCAGAAGCCATGCTACTATACTGTGGACGTGCAATCGGGAATGTGTCATCCGCAGCTGCGGAAGTTCCGGAAGGCCTGAGCGGGCCTGGAGTCATAACTAAAAGGCGGGGTAGAGTTGCAGCCTGGCGGCTCCCCTACGAAGTTAGGGGACCAGAGGGAAGAAACAGTGGAAGCTCATGAACTGGTCAGGGACCTGGGACTTGTGTGTACTGTCGTGCCTGGACCAGCTAAAATCCCTGATGTGCTGGTCAGCTTGCAAACCCTGGTCCTACCTGTCCAGAAGGAGCCACTGCCAGAGAGAGGAGTCCCCTCAGGTGAGCTGGATGGGGAAGGTGAGGAGTGGGCCTTAGACTTGGGTTCCCCCAGACTCACAGTGTGAGTTTGGGTCTTTAGAAGGACTTACTGAGTGTACGTCCCCCAGGTCAAGCAACTATGATGAGGCAGAGTGGGAAATCGGAGGGATTAGTGCTGCAGAAGCCCAAGTAGAATGGATGTCATACAGACCCCCTGCAGGAACTCAAGTAAATCAGTTGTTTCATCACAGGCCATTCACAACCCAGACCAGGGCACCAAATTACTACCAAGTGGTGGTGAGGTCACCTGAAACTGAGATTCTCCCCGGGAAAGGAAATGTAAGGGACTTGCCAAGATTTTCCAGATTTCAGCGGGAGGTACAGCGGAGGGTAGAGTGGGGCCTGGACTTTCCCTATGTCTCACTCCAAATAATAGACGTTGTGGAGGACTCCTGGTTAGAGTGGGAGGACGACCATGTTTGGGATTATCTACATGTCCCAAAGCCATGGAGAGGGCCTGAAAGTGAGATGTGGGCCCCGTTCTTGGAGATCAACCAAGAATGGCGACTTGGGAGATCGATCTACAGAGACAGAGTGCTGATTGTGAAAGTGGGTAGACTGACCCAGAGCCACTTTGTCTACACAGATACAGTAGGAGAGGGCCGAAGAAGGTTGCCCCTCGGTAACATGTGTCAGGAAGTTTAAAGTGCTACATAGACTGCCATCAAAGACTGCTGGATAGTGCAGCATGATTCCTTCTGTTTCTGACTATTGCAGGACAAACTAGCCTGCCACTCTGTGCCCAGTGGAGGAGACTGTTTCACTGCAAGGACACTGGGGTGAAGTTTGTTCCTGTTTTCATTTTTCTTTAAGGACTGTTTGTTCGGGGAAGGGCTCTTCCCATCAGGAACATTAAAGAAGAACTCTTGCACAAACTTTCTTTGTTTCTGCTCCTGCAGTGGGATCATAACCCCCTCACTGACAGGGCAAGCAGGTGAAAGCGGAAGAAAAGTTTAATTTCTTCAAATGTTGCTCTACTGGAGGTCTATAGCTCCCTCTCAGTAGCTTGTCTGTTATTTGTAGATAAATTGTAGATAAAGTTGTATTTACTTGTTCTCTCTTCTCTTAGGAATCCAAGGATGGACTGGCTAGCCATCCTCATCCGGCGAGAGTCAAGTCAATTAACTGCTACTACAAATCATGCGGACAAAGTATTTTTCTTTGGGGAGAAATGCTTTGGTCCAGGAGTGTATATTGTGTATATGTCTGGTTAGCTGCAGGGACATGTAGCTAGGAATGTAAACAACTGTACAGTGTAAATAATTTACAAAGATGGCAGTGATATATTTTTGTTCTTAAATTATTTGTACAGTTTTGTATTTCCCCATCCAAGTTTGTTCCCTTTTCCCTTCCCATTTTCTGATCCGGGGGTGCCCGTGCTCTTGGGCTCAAGAGCTATTTTGTAAATTTTCAACTGAGGGACCAGCTGACTGTAAGTGCAGGCCTGAATGTTTTGATCTGGGCTGGGAGTGGCTCAGGGGTGGGGCTGGAGATGGAGGGAAGGTACACTCCTTGGAGATTTCCTCCCCTTGAGCTGGGAAAGCTCTAGAAGGAGGATGGATGAGGAGGTGTCACTTCCTGATGTATGACAAGGAGCTCTGACCAATCCAGCGGCTGGATTGGTAGGGGGCAGGCCTCCTTAAATACAGCTATCGGCCAGCAGGTGTCAGGAGTTTTCGGGTGGAAGAGTAAGGATGTAGCCAGGAGCTGCAGATCCGGCCTCGCCTGGGAGGGGATCCCCCTGTTGGGGGGGGTGAACCTGAGGCCTGGGGCTTGGGTGCAGCCAGGAGCGTGAGTCGGCTCCTGGAGTGGCACAGGAGAAGCAGGAGAGCAGCTGAGATCTACATGGAAGGAGACTCTTTAAAGGATCTACCATATAGTCGGTGAGTGGCGGCCCCTGGGAGTTGGATGAGAAGACTGGGACAGTCTGGGAGAGAGAGAGCAGTCTGTGGAGGTCGGTAGGAGCCAACCAAGGGGAAGGAGAACCATTAGACCACAGGACAATCTGCATGGGTCTGGAGGATGGATGGGCTGGGAGTTGTAGTTCATCCAAAGGCCCGGCAAGCACCAATGTACTTTGCTACACTAAAGAGGTTGCATGGTTTCAGTGAAGGAAACCTGCGGCTCTTACCCACAAAGGGTGGATCGGAGGTCTTGCCGGCGGCTGCAGAAGACCATGTGCTAGCTGTGGTGAAGAGGAAGTATTATGGAGGTCTGATAAATTTCCCTTTCAGACCAGGAGAACAGGTGTAACAGTCAGCAAATATTGTGCTGGAGGAAAAGTGTATATACCGGAGGTGTATATAGTAGGGCACCCCACAGTTATCCCTAATCCCTATCCAAGTTCAAACCCCTAAATAAAACAACAAAAAAAAAGTACTGGCCTGTTGAGTGACTTTTTAATGTATTGAATTTCTGTGATTGAGGGCAGCGGGCAGGTAGACCTAACTATAGATTTGTCCCAATGAATACTTTCTGGGATGAAAGTTTATTTCCACACACCATGCTAAGTAAGCCTTCCATGTGTACCTGTATGGGGACACGAATTTCTGAGTTTTTAATACAGTAGTAATTACTGAGTCAGACAGACCCCCTGTGCTTCAAGACCTTGGCCTTGACAGCCATGTCGTTAATGTCCGAGGCTGTGAAGCAGGATGACAAATCGTTGCCTAACACAGAAGATCCTGACAGTCCAGTAGAGCCCATGGAGTGTTTGCCAGGAGTCTTTCCAGACTGGTGTACCACATCCACCTGGGTCAATCTGGAATTGTGAGGCACACCAGATTACCCTTCTAGATCTTGCAAAGCAGACTAGGAAAAAGCCCTGAAAGAGCAAAAGCTCTCTAGGTGGTAAACTGGCCCCTGAGACAGAGGATTCCATTGATGTGGAAGAGCCCACAGTGTATTTGCCTGATAATAAATCAGGTCAAAGTACAACATCGGCCTGGGTTCACCGGAGCATCCACTGCTTCTAACAGAGAATCTCTGGTGCTGGAGACTAACCTGTCCAGTTTGCTGTTAAATCTGGATACCGGGAGGTCCACATCCAGGTTCTAGAACACCTCCACCTGTAGGGACAATTCTCCTGGGTCCAGATACTACTGACTTATACAATTGTTTACACCTGGAATATGGAGGGTGGACAAGGGAGACATGCAAGGACTGAAGTTAGGTCATCAGATATATAGAGTCCATTCCTTCAAAGTTTGTATAGTGCAGTTTGCAAACAGCCTGCCAGTAAAACAATGATTTAGAAAGAGCTTTTAAACTAGGGATAACCTATAATATAATAGTAATGGCCCTAGAATTGTCACTTCGGAGTAAACAGCAATATGTAACATGTGTAGTGCAATTGACATTTTTGTATGTAGGCATCCCCAACATGTGCATTTAAGTATGTATATGCCAGGGAAAGTGACAGAAGAAACTGGAATTGGTGAAACTTTCTGTTTTTTTACTAGTTAGGGGAGATCATTGAACAGGCATAGCAGGGGGCCACCTAAGGGGGTTGCAGAAGTGATCCGGCATCCACATTCTGGTTGTAGACAAGGCAACATACGTTTGGCAGTCAGAGGGGTTAATGGATCCAAGACTAGTAACTGTACTGACAGCAACAACATGCTGTTTCATTTTAATAGTGGTACACACAGTATCATTGAGAGCTGATATGGTATCTTTCAATTTGGGAACTTTATCAATTGACTGAGGCCCCTCAGAAACAAACTTATGCAGCCTGGATTTGTGAGACTCTTAGTCATAACATCAGCAGCAGAAGGCTCAGTGGCCACAACAGCTGCAAACATTGCCAGACAATTAAGCTGGAGGGGAAGGAGAAAAAACACAATGACCTAATTTTGCTCATAAATTTAATATGGCTGTCGAAAACACCTCTTTAAATAATGCAGAGCAAGGGGATACACCTGACACAGCAATGGGAGACTTTGAGGATCGCATGGACTCTAGCAGTGGGCAATAATCTACACTGTAGGTGTCATGTTCCTGAGGAGGGACATTACAGGGCTAGTTAGTGGAACGAGAGCTAGGTGGACCCAATGCACCTATGCACACACATACATGCTACTTCCCTGAATGCGAAAATTGTGCTTTTGGGGAAATTCCCCCATTTCCACATGTGCATTTAAACACCGCAGAAATTATTGGCATTTAAATGAGTACACTATGACTGTGTACAGCAATTCACTTGAATTGGCAGCTGTATGCGGCACCTGCAGCTTTCTGCACCATTGTGGTACTCTCTGGAGCCCATCATAACTCAGGGCTGTTCCATGGTCTAAACACTTCATCTCACTACTACCTCACAGCCAGCGTAGACTGCACGGTCTGCATACTAGTGTACAGATGATGGGTTAAAAACTCTATTCTACATCATCTCCCTGGTCCACATAGCACTGGCCCATAAGTAATCGAGAGTACTCACATTGCAGGACTCCATGATTCTAGTTCAGGACTCTGACTGTCCAACCAAACACTTGGGGCCCATGTGACATGGGGGCCAAAATCACTTGGCATCTCTTCATTGCCAGGAATGTGACTGCTTTCCCTGATCACCACCATTCCCAGTCCAACCAGGTTTACACTGTCCACCAGCCACCATGTAGTGGATCATGAGTTGTACCCATCAAGCTGTTTGTGGCCCAACTGTATACTAGCCCTCCTTAGACACTTCCAAGGTATTTGTCAAGCATCCTCTTGAATAAAATCACTCTAGTCAGAAGCAAAGTCCAATTTCTTTACTTGAATAAATAACATCATTTTCAAACAAATTACAAGATGAATAGGGGACTTTAGATTTCACTCTAATAAACTCATATTTTCTGGCACAGTCCCAGGTCCGTGATCCCTTAAAGTGATTGTAAATGTTCTTTTTTTAAAAAAAAAATAACAAGCATGTTATACTTACCTGCTCTGTGCAATAGTTTTCCACAGAGCTGCTCCGATCCACCTCTTCTGGGGCCATCCACCAGCACTCCTACAGTGGCTCCTCTTCTTCTCTATGTGCCACCATAGCTCGATCTTGAGATGCGCTCTGTGTATTTATTGACACACACAGTGTGGTCTCACCCGACCCCCACTCCCCTGCTCCTTCATCACTTTATTTGATTGACAGCAGCAGGAGCCAATGAGTCCAGTGAGGAGGGAGAGAGCAGCACTGCTTCAATCAGGCACAGAACTGGAATTCGATCAGACTCAAGTAAATATTTAGGGGGCTGGGGGAATGGGAACTGCACATGAAAGATTTTTCACCTTGATGCAGATAATGCATTAAAGTGGTAGTAAAATGTGGCAGAGTTAAAAAAAAAAAAACACCTGCAAGGCAATTGCATAAAGTTCTAGCACAGTATGAAATACTTACCTTGGAATGATGCCCTCCAGTGGTGGGCTGTCACCGTTGAGAGGGCTGACATCTTCCCCCGGGTTTTCTTCCGGGTTCGCGGGCTCCGGTGCTGTGAGTGGCCAGAGCCGTGATGACGTCACTCATCCCACAAATACATGCTGGTGCCCTTCGTTTCTGGCACGAAGCTCTGAAGGTCTGGCATGGTATGCTGGATCTTCAAAGGGCATGCGTCAGTGACATCCAGGGTAGATATCTCCTAAATGGTGCACGTTTAAGACATATTTATTTTACCTACAGGTAAGCCTTATTATAGGCTTACCTGTAGGTGAAAATCAAAGGATTTACTACCGCTTTAAGTTAAAAAACCTGAAGCCTTTACAACCACTCTAAAGTCAGTGCTGGCATCTCAAGGCCCAGAATTAGGGTAGCCCAAGTGGGAGAACCAACACGGTTCCTATGGCCTCTGCTACATTCCTCCTAACCAAAGTACACAGTAGCTCCAACCAACCTCCTAAACTTGATCCACCTTATATAGGGATTCTGCCAGAGGGGCAGAGAAAACAGGTCCCTTCCTGTAAAGAAGGGGCCCTTAGCTAGGGAATAAGTTAACTTCTTCCTGCAAACTGCAGATTCACATACAATGATATAGATGAATAAACAGCAGAGGACATAAAGTTATATGGCAGTTGAATATTTAACCTTTTTTAGCACCTGTAGCCCAGCAGCGAGAGCTATTTACAAAGAACTTCATATCACAGACTGCAGCTGTTTCACAGCACTCGATCTTTGCACAGCTTAGGAAGATAAATGTCACATATGAATAGGTTATATTCATGCAGCAAAAGAACGTGTACTCTGAATATTTATGCAGCTGACAAAGTTCCCAAACTCAAAACGAGTTATTATGACGAGACTTTGAAACAAAGCAGTGTGATGGCCGCTACAGTCAACTTTTCGCGATCTACTGAACGCCTATTAAACACTGCCCACTGGAGACCTGAATGAGTAACAATTCTCACCTGTGTTCAAACAGCTGTTTTAGGATTCAGAGCAAACACTGGGGAATATCTTTTTTTTTTTTTTTAGTTTGTCAGACTAAACTAAGAGTAATGAGCTTGTTGTAAAAATCTCCATAAATTCACCAGGTTGTGAAAGTAAAAATGTAAGTAAGTCCTGGGAATGTTAAGCCCCGTACACCCGGGACGACGATCGCACGTACGATCGTGTCAAATCGTATGTTGGCTGTTGTATGTAGCATACTGACTGCACTACACAATCGTACGACCGCAGAAGAACGTTCAGGTGCATGTAATTAGCATTCAGCCATTCCTGACTTTGGAGCATGCGTGTTTTGCACAATACAACTTTGTTGTACCAACTGCTCTGTACACGCGATACAACGGTCGTATGAGAGCTTGTTGGTATGACCAAGTTTTCTAGTCTGCTCATACAACTCCCTTGTACGACCGTCGTATGTTCGACTGTTCAAATCGCGCATACGAACGATCGATGTCGCGTAACGGTCGTTAGCATGACCTGTTGTATGCGATCGTCGTCCCATGTGTACGGGGCTTTACTCTTTTAGATTGAAAGCACTAATGAGCAGGGCTCTCTGATTCCTCTTGTGTTGAATCGTATTGTACTTGTACTGTCTGTTGGCACTTTATAAATCCTAAATACTAATGCATGCAAGAAGAGAATAAACAACTGAGTCACCTAAAATACTGTAGACATAAACCCTAACTGAATAATATTTACTCAACGGTTTAAAGGCCTCATGCACACAGAGCATTTTTACTGCTGCTTTTTGCAGCGTCAGGCATTTTTTTTTTTTTTTATTTAACAGCTTCAAAACACCTCTCCATGTTATTCTATGTGTCCATGCACACATAGGCTTTTAGGAGCTTTTAGTGGCAAGGGTGTTTAGAAGCTGTAAAAAAAAAACCCCACGGCTAGCAGCAGCGTTTTGGCATAAACACTGACAGCTCTTAAAAGCTACTAAACTCTCCTAAACACCGGTGTACAGCATCTAGAAGAGAGTTTGGGGGTTTTATTTGATGCGGAGGCTGCCGGTGTACTTAACAATGAGTTATTAGCTGGTTGTTAAGAAGTGGCCAGGAAGCCGGATGCTGCATCCTTAACAATGGATGAGTCATCAGCTGCCAGCGCAGCGGGCTTCCCCGCTGACAGCTGAATGAAAAAAACAAGTTTGCCGGCAATACAAAACTTTTAAAAATATGGTGTGGGGTTCCCCGCCCAATCCATACCAGGCCCTTTGGGTCTGGTATGCGTTTTAAGGGGAACCCCACACCAGAATGAAAACAATCTGGTGTGGGGTCCCCCAATAAGCTCCATACCAGACCCTTTTCCAAGCATGCAGTCTGGCAGGCCAGGAAATGGGGAGAATGAGTGAGTGCCCCCCTAGTGAACCACACCTGGCCACATGCCCTCAACATGGGGGGTGCTTTGGGGCGATAGAGCTGTGCCCCCCTCACCCCAAAGCACCTTGTCCTCATGTTGATGGAAACAAGGGCCTCTTCCCCACAACCCTGGGTGGTGGTTGTGGGAGTCTGCGTGAAGGGGGACGTCACAAGGGGGTGATGTCATGGGGGGGGGGGGCAGTTACCTATTTCAGAACTGTCAGACGGTGGAGCAGGCAGACAATGGTAGCCTCCATTGCGAGCGGTGCTTTTTTTCCTTTTCTTTTTTCGGGTCAGACGGTTGTGGCTGGCGTCGTGATTGACAATGGCTCTACACTGGGGGACATTGTTTTTTTATTTTTAATAAAGGAATTTTCAAAAACTGTGTCTGTGTTTTTATTTCTTATTGACACTTTTTTGGTGAATGAGTAGGGGTACAATGTACATTGTACCCCATACTCATTCACATGGGGGGATGGGTTCTGGGGGCCCCCTTGTTAAAAGAGGCCTCCAGATTCCGATAAGTCCCCTGCCCACAGACCCTAACAACCACCCCCAAGGTTGGGGGGCAGAGTCTCCTCACCCCAAAGCACCCCCCCATGTTGAGGGCATATGTCCTCACTTTCCTGGCCTGCCAGGCTGTTTGCTTGGATAAGGATCTGATATGGATTTTAGGGAGACCCCACACCATTTTTCAAAAACATTTTGGCGTGGAGGTTCCCCTCAAAATCTATACCAGAAGTAAGGGTATGGTATGGATTTTTTTTGGGGGGGGGGGCATGCTGGCTTTTTTAAAATGATGGTGTGGGGTTCCCCCTTAAAATCCATATCATACCCAAAGGCCTGTTATGGATTGGGAGGGAGCCCCCACAACATTTTTTTCACATTTTTGTATTGCCAGCAATGTCTTTTTTTTTTTTTACATTCGGTTGTCAGCGGGGGAGCCCCTCTGACAGCTGATGACTCATATGTTGTTAAGGATACGGATTTCCCAGCCCGCTCCTTAACAGCCAGCTATTCACTGTTTGGTAGGGACACCGGGGGCCGCACTCCTCAACACTGCAGCTACTAAACATAGCTTACACACTAGGCTAAACACTGCTAAACGCAGACAAAAAAACCCTAAAACTTTTGTTTTTTGTCTGTCGTTTACAGCAGTTTTTAGCTTTCTAGTGTGCATGAGGGCTTAAAGTGTAAGTTCAACTTTCAGGTTTTTCAGATTTTCATTCAATCCCCCTCTGCAATTCTACATCTAATAAATAGTACATACCATAGCTTCTCCTGTTGCAATTGGTGAAGGCCCTTCCATTCCAGTTGCAGCTATTTTGGGTCCACTCCAGGAAAAGCACTTTCCTCTCATTCCTCTCCATCCTGCCATTGTACAAAATGTTTTACCACCTAGTGGCCTCTCTGGGCCAAACAAACTGCGTGCACTCAGTGTGTCCTCTCCCAGTACCAGCTAACTTTACTAATTCTGCTCGCGCGCGGTACACTGAGCTAGAGAGGGAGCCCCCATTGTGGTTGTTGGATGTAATCAGTAATGGCCAGATTTGCAAGATTGAATGGGGCCTAAAGCTCTGGTGAGTCTGAGAAGATTATTTATTTTGAAATTGGGTACATAACCATTTATGCACATGAGAGAGAGACATTGTGGACCTGATTTTTAATGATTATTTATATTATAGTAATTGTTTGAGACGTTTTTAATGGTATGTGTTAAGGAAGAGGATATTGTTTAATTATGTTTTTGTTTACTGTGGTTTTGGTTTCCCAGTCTCTCATTGGTGTGGGCTCATTGTTACTCTGGGTGGAGTCATTCCCCTTGGCAGTGATCTCTTATGTCCTAGTCCTTTGATCCATTGTGGCCTTTCCTTGATCGTTGGCAGATTCCAATGTCCTGAAGGGGACTTCTCCTCACCTGTCTAGGTGCCTCTACCTGTCTAGTAATCCTGAGTTGCAGATCCCTAGTCCCTTCTTGAAATGGTTCCCTACCTCTCGGCTGGTTTGCTTTTGGATGCCCTGGCTGTTTCTGAAAACCTGTGTACCTCAGTGAACATTAAAGAATTTAAGATTTTTGCACTTGCCATAAAATCTTTTTCTTTGAGTCCAATAAAGGACATCCCGCTGTGTTTTTGCTAGCCCTGTGTATTGTTTTTTCAAAAAAAGAAACATGCTGGGTAGAAGAAAGTTTATACAGGGGCTCGCTTACAACATTTTTATTCAGCAGTGTCTCAACCTCCTGGAGGTGGCAGTATAACCCTGACTGTTTCTGAATTCATGTGTCCCTGATTGGACTTGAAAAAAAATAACTTTACAGTAAGGGGGGCAGCTCCATGATAAACTGATTTCAGATTGGAATGTCCAGGCGTGATAGTCAGAAGTCCACAGACTTTTGGCCACATAGTGTAGCAATCTTCTCAGCCTTCTTAAACTGTAGCAAGTAATGGTCCTGCGACCCAAAAGATCCATGTGTGAGCTGCTCAGGCTCTCAGAAGAAGTGTAAATCCTTAAAGTCCACTGCTATGAGTGTCGGTCCAGGAGGGAGCTCATCCCGGCTCCTGTAATTACTGGGTATGAAAAAGGTCTCCCTTAGCCGCATATCTGAATGATCCCTCTGATCAATGTGTTAGTGGCAACCTCAGCCTGGACTCCGACCAGGTCACGGCCCCAACGCATTTTGCTCCGCCCCTCGGAGCTTAGTCATGGGATCGCCATGACTAAGCTCCAAGGGGCGGAACAAAAAGCTCCCTTCCAGACTTTAAGGATTTACACCCCTTCTGAGAGCCTGAGCTGCTCACACATGGGTCTTTGGGTCGCTATGAAGTTTATCTTTGCGAATCTGACATCCCCCTCCACCAATTGGAGGCCTCTTACAGGACAAGGGTTTTGCCAGTAGACAAGCCTCATACATTCATTAATGGTCCTGGTTGGGGAATCGGGGGGGGGGGGCAGCTTTCTTAAGAGAAATTATGACAATTGGCCTGGAAAAATTCCACCTGGCCAATCAACACTCCCCAGGAACACACAGGCAGAAGATGTTACCATTGTAAAGCATCTACAGGCATACAAGTATTCTCTAACCATAAACAGCCACAAGTTATCCCTGATATAGGTGAGGGATGTTCTGATTAACAAAGGTAATGCCATACACATTGTGGGTGTCAGTGCTTTGTCAACTTTTAAACATTTGAAATCTCTAAAAGCTGTGCTCTAAATTCATTTTTTGAGATGGACAAAATAATCAGTATTATGCGCCTTTAACTGCAATGGAAACTGTCACGTAAAGGGCAGATTTTTATGCATCCACAAGGTGCCACAATTGAATTTTCGTCCCTTCAGCACAGCATAAATTCATTACAACAACACATGACACAGTTTAATGCCAATTTGTGCAAAATCCCTGTCAAATGACGTGAAAAGGCAATGGAAGAATGGGGAGAAGGGATTTATAAAGCAGTGGACTAAATCGTTGTGACATCTCTCAGATCTGCACCTCGCCCTGTGCCTTTGTATTAATTGGGGGAAGAGCAGCAGAGAGACAATGCAGAGCTCAGATAATTAATAGTAACTACTCGCTGTGATACAGCCACAGAAAAAAAAATCATGCATGCTTACGATAATGCTTATTTATTGATTTCAGATCAGCAGCAACAAGTCTTATTAAGATCCCCTTATTTCTTGGTGTTCATTAGGACTGCTCTGTCAACAAGAGACGTCAGCTTAACAGCAAACCCTTGAGGGCAACAGGTCGCTTCTCTGCAGCCCATAGGAGTCCTGCTGAGCCACATTACTGTGACTAGCAACAAAAGAAAGGATTTAAATATCCCACACGCTAATTCATCTGATGATGACTCATGTACAAAAGGATTAAAGTATCATTTTAATTTGCAGTTTACTCCCTCAACCCACCAATCTAGCACTGAGTGCTGCTATTAATCCATTGCTGAGTTGTATATTAACGCTGCATGTTGCTATTTGGAACTCATTACCTCGGGTGTGTGTTAGGCAATCTCTTGGATTATAGTGGATGAATTTTTTTTTTGATGTTTTTATCAGGGTCGTTAAGGCATGTCAGGACCATGGGGAAGATTTTGGCCTCAACAACATCTTCTGCCAAATCCATGGAAAGCTTCATTTTGTGACTGAGAGTGAACAGTACCTGTCGCTGTTGCGTGGGCAGAGAAAATGATAGTCAGTTTGGTTTTTGGCACATAGAGCACCATTTTTCAAAAAGCAATTGTAATGTAAAAAGTGAAGGAACCCCCAGCAACCAAGAAGATTTCAGTTAATTGCAGAAAAGATCAGTAAAATATTTTTATTATTTTGGCACACATACATAGAGAAGAATAACTGGAAACTGGAGCAGCCAGAATCTGGAGTAGCTGTGCGTGAAAACCAATCAGTTTCTATCTTTCATTTTGAAAGCTAAACCAAACAAGCTGAAGACAGAAGCTGATTGGTTGAGATGCACAGCTGCTTTAGAGTCTGTATCCTCTAGTTTTAATAAGTTCACTGTTAATAAGTAATCACTGAACCCAGTGTATCGATTTTGCATTTGCTGTCTCTGTCCTGTTTTTTTACTTGGATTTTTTTCAAAGGGAGTTAGAGAAAACTTTCACAATAAATGGGGAATTGTCCTTTTAGATAGCTGGCACTAGAACAGATGTCCTCACTGGACGATTTACCCTCATCTCCCGGAACTTCTTTTTGGCGACAGAGGTCCCGGAATTCTGTATGTAATTTTACTGCTATTTGACACAATCACGCCACGATTTGGGTGCCATTGAAAGTAACAAAGGGAAAGTAAGGTAAGGGCGTCCCGTGATTTGCGGCAATTCGAAATCATGGGCAGAATCGCGGCGATTCCACCCACAATACAGAACACCATAGTGTGAATGGAGTCTTAACTTTTGAATGTCCCATTAGATTCAGTCAATAGAACAAACAAAATAAACATGGTCAAAACATAGCCAGGGTTCGGTAACCAGAGTGGGTAGTTGAAACAAGCCAGTAAAACAGGAGTCCAGAGATCAGCGTAGCCAGAAGCAGCAACCAGGGTCAGGAACCAGAAGGAAAGTCATTTAGGCAAAAGTCTTTAATCCAGAGATCAGTGTAGTCAAAAACAGCATACAGGATCAGGAGCCAGAAGGGAAGTCAACCGGGCAAAGTCTTAAACAGGAAAGCACAGCAGGGAATAATCCGGATATGTTGACCAAGGTGAAGACACAGGAGATCTGATCCAGGCAGTTAATATAGCTAGCAGAGCTGGCTGACAAGCAGGGTATGATCATCAGGTGAGTCACTGTGGAAGATGAGTACTGGCAATTAACCGACAGTTGAGCAGCCTGCGCTCTGAGAAGGGAGGAATGAGCCCAGCCCTGGCAGTATTCTAGCGCCACCCTACATGTTTTGTCCAGTCGGACGCTCTCAGAGGCTGCCAGCATCGATGTATAACTCTCTTAATTAAACCCAAAAGATACACCAGTCATGCCCATCATAATATTATTATTGGCCCACCCCTATGAACTAATAAGCCATTATGGGCGCAGTAATATCAAAATACAAGGATATCGCTTGTGGAGAGGTGCAGTGTGGTGCAGTGTGGTGCAGCTGCAGTAAACACTCAGAGTCCAGTTGCAGTAACAGAACTGTATTGAAGTTAAAGTTCAACATAGTACAACTACCTGGTGGGAAGACAACCTGACTGGGTGCAGTGAAGAGTATAACAGTAGGTTTTGGTCTCTCGGGTGCACTGACAGCATCTGTCCTGAGGGGCAGAATGCAACCTGGCCAGTCTGTAACCAAATGGGGAGGCATCCAAGAAGTATGGTGTGTCCTTGCTCTATCCATACTCATCTGGATCCTCTCTACCTGTCCTTGACAGATGGGTGGCCTGTCCCTACACTGCCTACACCAAGCCTGGGAGCCAGGGTCTTAAATATACTTTGCCAGACCCTAGATGGCTGACAAAGTCACATGTGGCACCAGCACTCAAATGGATAAATCCCCGTGAACCAGGAAACCATAGAGAAACCATGTTCCTCTTGACTTCCTCTCCCTCTGCAATGCCACTGTGGTTGGGCTCCAACTGCAGTGGAGAAAGTAGACTGCATCTGCATACACACATACTGGCAGTGCAAAGTATGAGGCTGCAAGCAGTGCTAGATGACACCTGATGCACAAACCAACAGCTATCAAACATAACACTACCCATCTATAAATTATAACCAATAATATAGAAAAATTAAATAAAACATAACATGTGAGCGACATTGTTAGATCCCTTGATAATCCCCACAAATTAACATTCATCAACCTACACTTAGGTATAGCAACTAATTATGTATACAGTATATGCTATATGCACAAAAAATACTCAGTCGTTGTTCCCTAATCGAGTAAGTGAACAAAATGTTAAATACAGCAAGTGAGAAAAATAATACATACTGCGGTTGGTTTACTAGAGGCAAATATAGATTGTGCACTTTCCAAATGTGCCATTGCCCCAAAGGTTAATAAATGAAGGGAGCTCTGCTCACTTATGTCATCCAATCACGTGCAAGCAAAATGCATTTTTTTTAACTCCTTGCATGTGATTGGGTTATTTGCAAAGTGAAGCTTTATTTCATTTACTAAGTTCTGGAGCAACTTGCAAAGTGCACATTCTATTTACCTTTAGTAAATCCACCCTATTGAATAAAATAACTTACTCAAATTGTCATGAATAAATGAACAATATATACTGTAAATATATATGAATATACATTAGAAATTGTAGCGCAAAACATTAAGTGTAAAATGAATACAATATATGTGTAAAGCACTGAATAAATTGACAGCACTATATAAGTAAATATAATTAATAAATTAATCTCTATTTGTTATCAGTAAAGCAATTCATGTCCCACTTGATATTTAATCAATGTGGAGCATACAGTATGTATATAACTTGTAGATCCACAGTGTTTCACTTCAGGAAACTCTTTTTTTACATCCTCTCCAATGGGGATTTAACTTTTCTAATCCTACAAACTTAATCTCACTAGGATCCCTGTGGTGATAGATATCAAATTGGGCAGACAACCCCTGTCCTTTGAAAACCCTTTTGTTATTATATATATATAGTCCCTCAATCTCACTCTCAGGGTCTGTGTGGTCCTGGCAACATACTGTAGACCACATGGGCACTTTAGAGTGACTGAAACAAAAGGGTCAATTAATTCTCTATTAGTACTAGTAGAGATAAAGGGTGTTTTCTTTTTCCATTAACCTCTATTTACTGTACAGATGACACATTATTTGTAAGAAAAATTAGGAGGAGCAATTAATGAATATTGAAAAGGATATATTGTTTATATTGAGGAGGATATGTTAATTGAGAAGAAAACAGGTAACATTATTATCTTTTTATTGGCTGCCTGTGTCTTGTAATAAACCATTTCTATTTAATTGACCAGCCTCAGATATTTTTTTATCTAATTAGTCTTCAGGGTATCCTTTTTTTTAAAAAAAAAACATTTTTTTTAGAACATTAACATGTTTGTAATGATCTATATTGTCTCGTCACAATTCCTTTTAACAAGAATACATTGTCCATTTGGGATATTCTGTACCCAAGTGTCAGTAAAAAGGACTTTGCCAGTGTTCCTGGCCGTTTCCGGGTGGTGCGCGCGCATCCGTGCGCGCTCGCGCGCTCCCGTGCGCGTTCGCGCGCTCCCGTGCGCGTGCGCGCGCCCGTGCGCGCGCACGCGCCGGAAACGGCGCCAAATGGTGCCTATTTAAACCCTGGACATACTGCACCAAGTGGCTGCTTGTTCTACAGCGTTCCAGACCTGTGAGCCTCAGCTCCCTACCTGTTCCTGTGTTTTCACCTGTTTCCTGTCTACCCGGCTTGCTTTGACCTGTTGTCCGCTACCTGCATCGACCCCGGCTATCCACGACCATCCGTTTGTCTACTCCTCTGTACCTCCGCTGCCCGCCCGTTAACGAACCTTGCCTGAACTTGACGATCCGCTTGCCTAACCCCTTTTGTACCTTTCTGCCTGCACGTTGCCAACCCTGCTTGCGGCAAAGGCCGCGCACGCGCGCGTGCCCGCGCGCGTGCGCGTGCCCTCGCGCGCTTGCGCGTGCCCTCGCGCGCTCGCGCGTGCCTACGCGCGCGTGGTGGGCCTTTGCCGGTCCTTGTGACCGTTTCAGGAAAAATGACTGTGAACCCATGTCTTATAGGGTTTACCTGTTACATAA
>BLSH010450956.1:17900-31991 GCA_018402905.1 Glandirana rugosa | reverse complement strand
CGTCATATGTCCCCAGGGTCTATCGTCATATGTCCCCAGGGTCTATCCCATATGTCTCGGGGTCCATGGTCATATGTCCCACGGTCCATCGTCATATGTCCCGAGGGTCTATCCCATATGTCTCGGGGTCCTTCGTCACTGGCACCCTGTATACTGGTACCTGGGGCTCTGTATACCCTATCTGGGACCCCTGTATACTGCTATCTGGGACCCCTGTATACTGCTATCTGGGACCCCTGCATACTGCTATCTGGGACCCTGTATACTGCTATCTGGGGCCCTTTATACTGCAACCTGGGACCCTGTATACTGATATATGGTGATTCTGTATACTGTTATCTGGGGCTCTGTATACTGCTATATGGTGACTCTGTATACACCTATCTGGTGATGTTGTATACCCTATCTGGTGATGCTGGGCTGTATACTCCTGACACAAAGGGTGGAAACTATAAGTGGTGGGGCTTATGAGAAGTGGGATGGGTCAAAAAGGAAGGGCGGGGTCTGGCGCCCCACCATCCTAAAATGTCACCAGCCGCCACTGATACCAATCATATTGGATGACAATATATTAAGTTTAAACACACTTTTACTATTCATAGTAAAAAAACAGCGCTCAAATAGAAACAAAGAAGATAATCGGACTTGAATAGTGATACGCCCAGTGATAGATAGTGTCACAGAAACGCGTCTCATATGGCAACTTTCTGTGATGTCTTGACGGTTGGTACAGGAGAGGAGGGTCGGTCGGCGGTGCAGGGCTGGATGAGAGACATGTCCTGTGCAGTGGAGCTGGAGTATGACTACAGCCTCTCTTGATTCTATTTACCGTTCATACTGTTTTTATAGCTTGTAAGCGCAATACATTGGGGAGGAGTGTGTAACAATAAAATGTGTTTTAAGTTATCACACTATGTGATACTCTCTTTTGTTTTACAACATATGCATGATGTGGTCCACCTGATATTTCGGGATTGGATGTCCAATATTTGGACAAACTGCGCATTTGCCTGTGCATGAGAGTGCTAGGCATTTAGAGCTGGTGAGTTCTCATCCATGTGGGGATTGGTCGTCACTCTTTCACGTGGTGTAGTGGAATGAAGAGTTGCTTATTAGTCTGTTAATCTATGGTCATCTTAAAATCATCTGGACAATATATTGGATATTATGAACTTTACCTATCCTGTCATATGAACTGTGATTATCTTCGATATCTCTGATTATCTTCTTTGTTTCTATTTGAGCACTGCTTTTTACTATGAATAGTAAAAGTGTGTTTTAACTGTGTTTTATATATAGTAGCTGCTAGTTGTATTGTTATATCTTCTTAGGCGTGGTGTGAGGGATCAATTGATTTGGGTGGTTATCAGGATCCCATTAGAGTCATTCAATAAATTAAGTTTGCCTTTACTAGTTGATTCGGTGCCTGTTTTCTTTTATATAGCACTACTATTGGGTACTAAGCATTGCTTTCAGTAATTTCCTGTGATATTGTATGTTTGTACCCTCAACCTGATGTATCATAGGGGCTGAGGTTCTTGAGAAGCTGGAGGCTACAGGGGGTAACATAACATAACTATAGGTAAACATGTACATATGTCTTTTAAACCTTTAAGGACGCCTTAACATTGTGTTAGCCCCCTGAAGAGCAATCTGCATTGAATTGCTTTTTAGAGGGTATTTGACAGTTGAAGTGGCCTCCTCGCAGCCTATATTAATCCCTAAAAGTCTGAACCACTGAGCCATAATCCTGTGTCCTGCACATAGTTTAGGGGCAGTTGTGCAAAGAACACATACAAAGAATCACAGCTACAGCATGTACAGTATATACCAGCTTTGCAGCTTAGGGGGTATTTGGGGGCTAAACCACCTGTTTTTATTGCCTCCCCAAAGGCAAGTGCAAGCCAGGCCAAAAAGTAATGGTCTGACAGCTTAGGAGCATACATCTGCAAAGCCTGCCTAAGACGCCAGCATTTAACATTACTAGCATTTTAGATGTGAACATCCTTGTGCCAGCAATAAGCATGTGAAAGGTCATTTTTATGAAGAGATCTGGGGTCTATAAGACCCCAAATTGCTCCTCTGCATTTAAAATCATTCAAAACACCAAGATCAGTGTTTATGAATGCTTTCAATTTTTAAAAAAAATGGCACTGATGGTTTTTTAAGTAAACCAGAAGTGATGCCATGTCATCCCTTCCGGGTTATTATTACGAACAGCTGATCAGGTTACCACTTTAGATTTACAGAGGAGGTCTGGTCCTAGAATTACTGCTCTGATCTGATGTTTGCAGTGATACCTCACATGTGTTTGTGTGCGTGCAGGACCGAAGTGCAAACATGGGAGGACAGGGGCACTTTAAATTTTTTTTTTATCAATTTTTTTTTTTATCACTTTTAATGCTTGTGACAGCAAAAGGCACATGACGGGCCCTCTTTTTGGAGACATCTGGGGTCTATAAGATGCAGGCCTTGCTTGGCTGTCCAGCCAGCCGGCAAAATCACTGGCTGGTCGCTCGGCTCTCCTGGTGGGACGGGAGAGCTCGAGCAAGCCACGGAAGGCGATGAGAGGGGGGGGACATCCCCTCCTACTGCTTGCAATAGCTATCGAGCGGCTGGTTAGCCACTCCAATAGCTATTACAAGAGAGCCAACATCCAGCTGTAAAAAACTATACAGAGGGAAGCCTACAGTTGCAGGCATCATCCCGGTACAACCACCGAAAGTCCAGCGATGTACGGTTATGTCACTGGACGTAAAGTGGTTAAAGTGTGTTATCAGAGGAACACTGATAGCTGAGGGTGCGCGCTTAAAAAAATAATCTTCATCTCACATTGCTTAACCATGTGCCAGCGATCCAACTTCAAGGCACTTTTGATGCTAGAACCTTTCAACAATTGGAAGAGACACGTAAGGACCTCCATCAATTATTAGACCAGGCTTATTTTCATCACAAAGACTGCATTCATCAGACCATGTACGAGTTTGGTAACAAGGCTAGTAGACTGCTTGCTAGATCAAGTCACACAATATTAGGGAGAACATACATCCCCAAAATACACTGTTCTAAGCAGGGCATGGTATATTCATCTGAAGCGATCGCCTCAGCATTTCATGATTACTATTCCACTCTATACAATATCTCAAAACCTCTCACCACCTCCTCCTTGCACAGAACTCACAAGGCTTTACTTAATTATCTCAATACATTTTCCAAACAGCTTTACTATGCATTGATCAGTTGATGACCCATGCATTAAATGATCTATTTACTACCGATGAAATTTTTCAAATAATTAAAATACTCCCATTTCACAAAAGCCAGGGCCCAGATGGATTCTTCAACACCTAACACCTTATAAACAAATCCGAGATAGCTTTGCTCCCATCTCAAACTCTACCTTAACACCATCTCGGAATCGTGTTCTTTCCTGTGACAGTCCCAGGAAGCACACCTCACTCTCATTCCCAAAGACTAGAAGGACCCCACTCAATGCTCTAGCTATCATCCATTTTCCCTCAATAATTTCAACCTTAACATCTATGACAAACTGATCGCAGACAGACTACAGCCCCTTATGCTCACGGTTATCAGCTTGGACCAAGTGGGCTTCATGCCTGTGCGTGAAGCAGGAGATAACACCGTTAAAACCCCCTTTCATATTTCTTACTGTCAGACACAGTAGGTCCCTTCGTGCCTCCTTTTGCTAGATGTCTTATTTGGGAATTCCTGAAAGCGGCTCTCTAGCAAACTGGTTTGCCCTTAGGATTCATACAAAAAAATAGTGGTGCTATACTCATGCTCAACAGCTCGCATGAGGTGAATGGCCTCCTATCTGCCCCAGTTCATATCTCTAATGGCACACATCAGGGGTGTTCCCTTTTCCCGATATTGTACATTATGACAATGGAACATCTGGTGAATGCCCTTAAGGCCAACGACTCTATCTGGGGTGTGGACATTGCAGGAAAGCGCTATAAGGTAAGTCTGTTTGCGAATAACCTTTTGCTCCATGTTTCCAATCTGTGCATTGAATTTCCCTCTCTTCTTTTGGAATTGGAACGTTTTGGTTCTGTTAGCAACTTTAAAGTTAATATTTCTAATTCTCATTGTCTGGACATTTCACTGCCCCCAGGAACAGGGCTCAGGGTTCCATTAGATATCTTGGCATACAGATACCATGACAGCATTCTAAACTCTGTGAACTACCTATCCTTTCTGACAGCCATGCAGCACTGTATAGCTGGTCGTTATGAAACACTTGTGGCTAAGATGAATGTGCATCTTTAAGATGGACATACTTCCCTTAATTCTTATATATATTTGGTTTCAAGTCCTGCATTGGCACGACTGGCGTTATTGAAATTCCTCTGGTCTAAATCCCTGGCTCGACAATGACATTTTGGTAAAGCGCCATATGGACTGGGGTGTGGGGCTTCCTCACCTTGATCTTTACTATTCCGCAGCCTTGCTCTGCAGGATTTTAGGCTGGTTTTATAATGACTACTCTAAAGAATGGCACATAATGTTTCCATCCACTTGGGACCAATGACCCTGATGTTGTGTTTTTTTACCTGGGATGAATAACAAGGGTTTCCTCTAAAGTATGGCACTCATCCCATATTCGACAAGCACTGGGCCTGTCTGGTTGAAATCCCTACGAGAAATTGCATATTCTTTCTACCCACGCCACATATAGTAGCTGCATTATTTCCAACTTTGACAATTTGTTTTAAACTTGACAAGGATGGACTGCATAGGGACCTGACCCTATTTGAGGGATTATGCCTTTCAAACAAAAAGTGCCTGCATTCAGTATCACGACTCTATGGTATATTATTGTCACATGTTTTCCCTAATTACTGCTTTTATGTTTTAGACAGGGAGAAGGAAACTGAGCCATGCTCCCTCACTGGAAGACTGGAATAAAGCTTCCCTTTTAACTTTTAAAATAACAATTGTCTTGCATGCATAGGAAAGGAATTTCAAAATCTTGGATCAGATAGTATTGCTGTCCAGCCACGCTTCATAAAATAATTCTGTCAATTCCAGATCTTTGCTGGAGATGTGGTGATGGTACACATCTCCACATATGGTGGTCATCTCCCAAAATCCAATCATATTGGATGGCCATCTTTTGATGAAGCCACCTCATTATGGGCAGAGCATGGCTGGAGAGGCCAGAGGTAGCCCCCCTTTCCACGATACCTGGTTCGGCTAAAAACATGAAGAAGGGTCTGTTCCAATTCCTGCTTATGGTGGGCCGAGCCCTAATACCCCAACACTGGAAGTCTTCTATAGTACCGCCCATCTGTGAGTGGGTTTCTGAATTACATTTTATTATGCTAATGGAGGAGTTACTGGCCATTACCAATGAAAACTTTACCAAATTTTGAGACTTGTGGTTCTCATGGATAGCATTTTTTGATTCCCCCGAACTATTGGCTTTTCTTAGGTGTTAGGCTCTCGACAATGATTCATGAGACTAGATGGCTGGACCCTTTCATCGGCTGCTCTTTTTTTCCTCATTTTCTCTTCTCTGTTCCTGACTTTCTCTTGTCCTTCTACCTAGACGTCTTTCATCTCCTACTTAAAAACTGAAAAAGTGGCATTGTATAAATTGTCAATTTGGACCCAAGCAGAGATTTTCCTTGTCCAGAATGACAGGGTCCCCAACCTTCAGCTGGTTCTGAAGGAGGCACTTCTTCTCATATGGCTCAGGCTGCTACTCCACAGGCTTTTTCAGAAGCCTCTAGTGGGCATTCAGCTGGTCCCCTACTGGTGAGAATTGGTCTATGTCTAATATTAATGAATTAAGTTTAGTGGTTAATGCTTTTTCTAATATTCTAGCTGGTTTTAAAAATGCTCAAAGTCCTGGGTTATTTCAGGATAAGTCTTTGGGGGCACAGTCTGCTGGTGCTGTTGGTGTTAAATTTGATATGTTTCCAGACAAAAGTTCAGGGGCACAGTTCTCTGGTGCATATGATAATTCTTTTAAAAATTTGGATTCTCAGATATTTACAGGTTCTTTTTTGCCCCAACAAGGTGAGGTAAATCAAAAAATGTTAAATGTTGGATCGATTTGGCAAGGTGAAATTAACTCTTCAGCTGCTGGTTTTACTTTACCTGGCTATAAAACATCCTATTTGCCTTGGCTCTGCAATTCCATTATCTGTTCCCTTGCCTGTTTCAAATACTATGGCACCTCATGCTTTGGTGGCTGAAACATGTTCTAAGGAGGCTCTCCCCTGTGAGTTATCCCCCCTCGGTTTTCACTTAGCCCCAGCAGTGAAAGAAAAAATTTGGAAGGCCAGTTTCGGGGATTTGCTCTCTTTATTGCCATCCAAAGAATTTCTTTTTAAAACTGATAAAAAAGTGGATGAAAGAACGGAGGAAGATAGGAGGAGGGCCATACCGAAAACTTTTCAGAACTGGCTGCAAGCATTCTGTATTTATGCTGCGGTTTTGGGTGAACGCTTCCCTGAGAAATGTTCAGGCTTATTCCAGCATCTGGATATTGTAGCAGACACGTTTCATCATTTTGATGGTACTGCTTGGTACACATATGACGAAAACTTTAGACAAAAGCTGTCAGTTCACCCTTCTTTGCACTGGGGAATTAAAGATGTTGGTCTGTGGTTGAACTTGATGTTACCACAAAAAACCTTCATTACACAAAAATCCAGCCTTATTCAAAATTAATTTTGCAGAGGTTTCTGCTTTACATTCAATGAAGGCCAGTGTCGGTTCTTGTCTAACTGCAGGTACAAACATGAGTGGTACTGTAGTGGGACACACACAGATGTTTTAAGAAAGCCTCTGCTTCATCACTCCATTTGCAAAACCGTGACTCAAGTATCAAAAGCCAGAACGCCGGTGATATTAGCAAAAATACTACCATGGCTCAATTGCTATCCAAACACCAGGATGGCGGATCTGTTGCGGAAAGGTTTCAGTGAAGGGTTTCTGGTTCCATCTTTTAATGGTAAGCATTGCTTACCTGTTAGAAATGTGCATTCAGTCTTGCTTCACCCTAATGTAGTGAAAGATAAGATTGAAAAGGAAATTAAAGAGGGTCCTTTTTCTCCCCTTTTTCTCCCCCCCTTTTCATACTTGGGTCTAGTCCCAAAAAAGGATCCGGGGGCTTTTCGTCTGATTCAACATCTATCATACCCCACATTTGAGTGCCTTAATGATAAGGTCCAAGATGTTGAGGCATCTGTATGTTACACATCATTTGATGAAGCTTTGGTTCTATTAAGACGCTTTGGTAGATCAGCCCTCTTAGCCAAAGCGGACATTAAATCGGCTTTCCGTCTTCTTCCAGTACACCCTATGGGTTTCAATTCTCTGGGTTTTCAGTTTAATGGCTCATTTTACTTTGATAGATGTATGCCTATGGGTTTTTCGTTGTCTTGTTTCTACTTTGAAGCCTTCTCTACCTTTTTGCAATGGGTTCTTTCAGAAAATACATCGGCAGGAGTGTCCCTTCACTATTTAGATGATTTTCTTTTTGTTGGCCCTTCGGATCCCAATATCTGTTATGATACATGATCTTGTTTCTTCAATGTTTGTGAATCATTTGGGGTCCCGCTGGCCCAAGAAAAGACAGTTTTCCCAACCACCGTTATTGAAATCCTTGGAATCACTATTGATTCCTATAATATGGAGTTCAGACTACCTGTGAATAAATTGGTCCGTATGAAGTTCATCATCACTTCCTTCCTGTCTAGGCGTAAAACGTTACTGAAGGAAATACAATCCCTTCTTGGTCTTTTCGCCTTCGCAGCCAGGGTGATACCAGTGGCTAGAATATTTTCTCGTTGACTGGCTCTCGCTACAAGGGGTATTAAAAACCCCTCTTCACATATAACTATTTCTAAACATATTAAGGAGGACCTAAAAATTTGGGATATTTTCTTGAGCAGTTTTAACGGGGCTACTATATGGCAGGAAGAATTGACAGATAACTTCAGCTTACAGTTTTTCACTGATTCCTCCGGCTCTATAGGCTTCAGCGCATTTTTGCAAGGCCATTGGTGTGCTGCTGAATGGCACAAGAGTTGGAGGATTCCTAAAATCTTACATAACTTAGTTCTACTGGAACTATTTCCAGTGGTAGCTTCTTTGGTTATCTGGTGTGATCTGTTCAAAAATAAGTGCATTCTCTTGCACACAGATAATAAAGGTGTAGTATATTCAATTAACCAGTTATCCTCTAGTTCAGAATTGGTTGTTAAATTTTTAAAAGCTAAATGTATTCCTGGAATCGAGAATAACATAGCAGATGCTTTATCCCGTGTTCAGTTTTGCAGGTTCCGAGAGCTGGCTCCAGAGGCAGATCCGAACGGTTTCCCCTGCCCAGATTTCCTCTGGGGCTTGATCTGGGATTGATCTCTGCCACCCTCAAGAACTCAAAACATGGGAGGATTACATGAATTCCTGGTATAAGTGGTCTTCCTTTTGTTCTAATATGAGTATTGATCCATTAGTTGTAGATGCTTATGTTGCATTATCTTTTGTGTCTTTTTTAATGCATTCTAAGTTCAGTCCATCCTCGATACATAAAATTCTAGCGGGAATATTCTTTTTCTTGAAATTTGCCGGCCTTCCTAGCTTAACATCTTTTTATCAAGTTTCTCAAGTCTTGAAAGGTTTCAAGAAATCTCGTCCGAGTTTGGATACCAGACGTCCTATATCCATTGATGTACTGAGTAATCTTGTCTCAGTTCTTGAGATTGCCGGTTTTTCCCCCTTTGAGGTTCTGCTGATTTGATCTGCCTTTACTTTAGCCTTTTTTTGGAGCATTAAGACTGGGTGAATTTACTGCTCCAAAAAAAGCATCATCCAGCTTTCTTTTAGCTTCTCATGTCTCTTTTGATGGTAATTCTATTAAGATATTCATCAGTAGATCTAAAACAGACTCACTGGGTCTGGGCAGACATATTACTTTATTCCAGGCTTCAAATTTGGCCATATGCCCCTTTTCCAATGCATCCTATTATGTGTTGGTCAGACCTTCGTGCCATGGCTCCTCTTTCATTCATGACGATCTTTCTCCTCTCACAAGATACCAGTTTTTGGCTATTCTTTCTTCATGTCTCAAAAAGTTAAACCTTTCTGATTACCATTTTACTTCCTATTCCTTTAGGATTGGTGCTGCCACGACAGCCAATCATTTAGGTTTCTCTCCTGCTGACCTTAGAAAGGTGGGGTGTTGGGATAGTGATAGGTACAAAATGTATATCCGTCCTCACTGGTTGATTAATTAATTTTGTTCTAATTTTCCGGTTCGTCTAAGAAAACAATTTGGATAGTTGGTCACTCATTTATTTATTGGGCCAAGAATCGAGCTGAGACCAGGACTTATTCTGCCAATTTAGGTTTGAACTCTAATTTTTTCCAGGTTCTTTGGTGGGGTATTAGAGGCCTTCGATGGCGGAATGTTAGAGACCAACTGATCTATTTGTCAAGTATTTGGCCCCCGCCCGACGTGTTAATTATTCACGCCGGGGCTAATGATGTAGGGAAAATAAAGACATGGGATCTTCTCTGTGAAATGAAGAGGGATTTGTGTTCTTTTAAACTATTATTCCCTCAAGCGGTTTTGGCCTATTCAGAGATGATTCCTAGGCTTATGTGGTCCCCACAGGGTAATTTTTACTACATTGATAAGATTAGGAGACGTCTGAATAGGACAGTCCATAATTGTCTAGTTTCCTTTGGTGGACTGTCATATCGACATGTTGAACTGGAGGGGTTTTTGCCTGGTTTATTTAGGCATGACCTGGTGCATTTATCAGACGTTGGCCTCGACATATTCAACATGGGTCTGCAAAACATGATCGAATTGGCCACAGTGTTTGGGGGGTCTCGGTCAGCCATTTCCTCGTTGGTCTTGGCTTGTGGGGATTGTCGTCCAGTTTATCTGGACGGACATCGTGATTAATTTTGTTTATTATTGATGGTTTAGCCAAAGACGGCTATGTATTGGATAAATAAATCTGTTTATTGATTGGTTTAATTAAGGTTACCCCAGAAATAGCCCCATGGCCAAAATAATTTCAATAAAGGGTTTAAAATTAATTAGTTACTGTGTGATGTGTGTTATTTGCTATTATCTCCTTTGTGCCGTCCCATGACAGGGTCCCCAGCTTTCAGCGGGACCCCCATGGGATAGCGCAAAGGGATGCGTGTCTCTTTTCCCCCCTTCCCACCTCTCTTGCAGGTTGCTATTGGCAATCCCAGCAGAGGATCTGCGTGGCAACAGGAGTTTGATTGGATTAATTTGGCGGGCAGCTGCAGCCCGCGCTGCTGGAACACATAAAGCTCATTGGTCCAGTGCTACTGCCGCCTCAGAGGGACCAGACCGCGGCTCCCACCCACCCTCCCCTCTTATTATCTGAATTCCGTCATGGTGCCCTGGATTTCAATAAAGTGGCCGACAAAGAGGAGTCTGGGTGCATGTTTTAACAGTGTCACATCATTACTATCTTATGCCTTCAAAGGTTCACTCTTCCTTGTGGACCATCATTTCTTTTATTTTGTATATCGCTGTTTTTGCAGCATTGCGATTATGGAAATTGAATATGTGCTACACTTTTTAATAAAATGTATTCTTTAAAAAAAGAGCAAAAGGAGAAGCACCAAACCTGTCAGCTAATTTCTCTGTCGCTCTACTCTCCCCTCTTATCAGTAGGCTCCTTGTTGGTACTGCAGTACAACTATTAGCACCTTGTACTGCTTCTCTCTCCCAGTCTGAGCTCTGCTGTGCTGGGGACTGCAAGAGCCTGATACCATCAAAATAGACATATTTTTATAAACTTACTAGTTGCTTATTCTTTCATATACAGATTATTTTGTTCATCTGGTAGTCAGCTTTAATTGGAGATGAGCACAGAAAAGGCTTTTCTTTACATACTGAGCTTTACATACTGTACATTTACATTAATTCCTGCCCTCAAAAAGCTTACAATCTAAGGTCCCTAACTCACATGCACACATACTAGGGTCAATTTAGACCACAGCCACTTAACCTACCAGTACTTCGGAGAACATGCAAACTCTGTGCAGAGAGAACATGCAAACTCCATGCAGATAATGTCCTGTTCAGGATTCGGTCCAAAGGTCCCAGTGCTGCAAGGAAGAAGTGCTAACCGCTTAAATGAAGTTCATATCATATTGTGCACCTGTAGTACTTACTCCCAAATGAGCTGCTGAAATGTTTTAGCCCTTCCCAGTTGCGACTCGCCCTAACTGGACCCAACAGTCACCAACACACCAGTATTCACTTGTGCACAGCACAGCCCACTCTTCTCTCCCTTTATTATTGGTCTTAATGCAGCTAGCTATTTTTGGCCAGCCCAAGCAACCAATAAACTCTACCCTCTGCAGTGTTAAGTCCAGGCTGCGGCTGCTGCCAATCAGTTTCTTCCATCTCTCCAGATCCAATTGGCCACCAAATACATTGCAGCTCCCCATCCTGGCCTGTCAGTTAAATCAGGAAGAAAAGGGATAATGCAGCACAGCCATGATGACTCCTGGGCTCAGCAACTCTAATTTAAAGGGGCCGGCGGCCTGGATACACATTCTTCTGTTTTACTTGTTTTATGCATGCAACACGGGTAATTCTGCTACCAGAGACACTTGATAAGCTTCAGAATCACCAAGATACAGCTGCTACTATTCCCAGTGACGTTACTTTGCTGGTTTATATACTGACTAATCTCAGTCATTAGGGAGGCAGAGGTGGATGGATAGATATCTAACTAGTTCAACCACATAGGGAGCAACCTTATAGGAAAAAGTGAGTGGACTGTTATATGACATAAGCCTTATTCTCAATATGAATACCAGCCATGAACTCTGCATATATCTTTACAGAAGCTATGAACTTTGTCTAATGAAATAAAAGAGATATGGCTTGGAGTATTATATTTACCTTCCAAATGTTGTATACAAAAAATAAAAATTACACTTAAAAAAGTAACTTTTGACTTTTGTTTTCACTTTGTTTCACTTAATACTACTCTTTGTCTGGAGTCCATAAGGGCTTCCTAATGTAGCACAGTTGTTTTTTGGTTCTTGAATCAAAAACTACAGATTGATATCACTTATTGCTTGAGGTTGTTCCTTTCTAAGAGCTGTCATCAATGGCCTCCTTTTAAAAAAACTAAAAGCCTGGCTGTTTTGCTGAGTCACAAACAGGCATGTCTATCAAGAAAGTTGGGGAAAAAATGAGATCACATCTGCTTATTCATTCCAAGTCAGGATCTCAAAGTGTTAAAGCAAAAAGGGTCAATATGACTGCCAGGCAACTAGCATTTTCAGAAGGAGAGGTCAGCATTGGCAAACTCCGTGTCTCTCACATAAAAGGTTTCCTTTCATTCGGTAGGAATTGCTGCACAGCAGCCACAGGCAACTGTCCAAGGCAAACAGTTCATGAGAAATGAGAAATGCTGCTCTGTGGGCACTCGAGGCAAAGTGGAAAACACAGCGGATGGCAGCAATGAAGAAACATTTTCTACCGGGCAAAGAGAAAAATGACTTGTTTAAGAATGGTGGCTTAAATAGCCCTCCACAGAGGACTGCAGGATGTCCAGACAAGCCAAATAGCCCTCCACACAGACATATCTTAGCCTACACAACAAGATATACCCATAAATACAGTATCAATATTTGTGACCTATAAATTATTTGTTAATTGTATAAAGTTTTTTTTTATAGAGCAGCACAAAGAATGTATCAGACATCTGGTGTATTTTTTTTCAAATTCTTTATTTATAAACAGCAATCTCCAGCCAATCAAAACAATATAATGAGACCTAAAATATACAGCGAAGAATGTAACATTAATCTTAGGGTGACCAAGTTGGCCTCTGTCAATAACAAGCACCAATCAAACAACCCTAAATGTCGCTCAATCAGAGGCAGAGTAGGAATAGAAGACTAGTGGGATGGATGGAGGCGACTGAGGTCATACTGTGTGGTACAGTCAGAAAAGACATCTGGTGTTTAAAAGAAAGCTGAATTTTTACCAAAGTTGATAAAAAAAATATTTTAAATATATACTGCTGCTCAAGTAATTATGTTTTCCATTTAATTTCAAACTGCAGGTGCTATGATTTTCTAACACTGCCAAAAAGTAAAATTATGCTTGGTTGCTTGCATCCATAGCAACAGGGTTGTTTACAGAATGTTCTTAGAAACAGTGCTTCATTTCCATATGATTGGCTAACTAGCGCATTCATCTGCATATTATATCATTTATTTTATATCTGCCTAAAATTTAGGTTAAAAGGTCACCTCTCAAGAATTATGGAATTCATAAAGTCTGACACAGTCAGATTTTGCCAAAGTGTTTTGCATGCATTCTAAAAGTGGTGCAGTGAGGAACATGCTGCACCACTTTTAAAATGCACACGAGATACTTTTGCAAAATATGTCCGCACCAGTTCTCTCTGTACACTAAAGGAGAGTCTAAATTAGCGCCACTTTCGTAAGATACAAAGTGCCGGTATTTTATTTTGATATTGGCGCACTCAATGTGACACAATGTAAAAGTGGCACATTTTTAAACCTACCTGAGTTTGATGCACGGGTCACTGTTAGAAGCAAAAGTGTTGCAAATGCTTCATGAATTTGGCGCAATACATTAACAAGAGGTATTAATGGCAGATACGTGGTGCAGCAGCTACACTGAATTCCCACATAGTCTTTTCCCATATTGTCTTACTTGCTATGTTCAGCACTACAAAAAAAAAAATACACACATATACAGTATCTCACAAAAGTGAGTACACCCCTCACATTTTTGTAAATATTTTTTTTTTTTCCCATAAAGATTTTATTGATTGATTGAGATGTACAGACACGTTTCACCACAGATAAAAACTGAATCAGAACATAAATGGAGTAGAGGTATATCATAACATGAATAAGTGTGTATTACAGAAGCATCTCCGTAGATATTGGTACATACCCTGTAGTTGTTCAAGAGGATAAGCTATGTATACTTTACTATTTAGGTGAGCGTGTGTTAGGATTTTTTTATCAGAAGGAGACGTGGGGCGGGGGAGCCGGGAGGGGGGA
>BLSH010450956.1:0-16524 GCA_018402905.1 Glandirana rugosa | reverse complement strand
AACCGGGAAAGTACTGTTGGTCATAGAATTCGGAGATAAGCTTGGGTACGCGATCCCAGTCCCAATTGCCAGTGGACAGTCTACGGAAGAGGTATGTGTTGCCCTGTGCCGTCCCGACGGGTGAGAGGGGTTAGTAGAAGTATAATTGGAATCTCGGAGACAATGCAACGTATTCTAGTTTAGGCTTGTATAGTCCTTAGTGCAAACGTTTGTTTCTCATATTTTGACGCCGGAAGCGCCTACTATATGACGAGAAAGAAAGGTTAGGGTCCTAGAGGGATGGGTTGGAGGAACTTGTTAAGTCAGTTAAACCATGATAGAGGTTAAAATGTAGGTGATTGCCTCCCTTTGCCAGGTGAAAGGAAAGGATTCTATACAGTGCTGAGCCAGCTCTTGTGAAAGGGTGATATTTAATGCAGTGGATTTGTGAAGATTAATCTTAAAATTGGAGATAGTACCAAATTGACTGAATTGTTCAAGGAGGTTGGGTAGGGAGATCCTGGGATTGGAAAGAAAGAGCAGTATATCATCCGCGAAGGCCGCAGTTTTATACTCTTTGTTTGCAAACGTGATTCCTGATATGTTCGGATTTGATCTTATGCAACGTAACAGAGGCTCTAAGGTTAATATGAAGATGATTGGGGAGAGTGGGCAGCCCTGCCGTGTCCCGTTGTGTATGGAGAAGGCATCTGACAGGTGACCGTTAACCCTGACCCTAGCGCATGGGTTCGAATAGAGGCTTAAGATACTGGTTGTCATGAAAGGGCCAAGTCCGATGGACTTTTGTAAATATTTTATTCTATCTTTTTATGTGACAACACTGAAGAAATTACACTTTAATCATGTAATGTAAAGTAGTGATTGTACAGCTTGTATAACAGTGTCAATTTTCTGTCTTCTCAAAATAACTCAAACCTCAGCCATTAATGTCTAAACTGCTGGCAACAAAAATGAGTACCCCCCTAGGTGAAAATGTCCAAACTGGGCCCAATTAGCCATTTTCCCTCCCCAGTGTCATGTGACTCGTTAGTGTTACAAGGTCTCAGGTGTGAATGGGGAGCAGGTGTGTTAAATGTGGTATTTTCGCTCTCACTCTCTCATACTGGTACCTGGAAGTTCAACATGGCACCTCATGGCAAATAACTCTCTCAGGATCTGAAAAAAAGAATTGTTGCTCTACATAAAAATGGCTATAAGAAGATGGCCAAGACCCTGAAACTGAGCTGCAGCATGGTGGCCAAGACCATACAGCGGTTTAACAGGACAGGCTCTACTGAGAACAGGCCTCGCCATGGTCGACCAAAGAAGTTGAGTGCACATGCTCAGCGTCATATCCAGAGGTTGTCTTTGGGAAATAGATGTTTGAGTGCTGCCAGCATTTGGTGCAGAGGTTGAAGGGGTCGGGGGTCAGCCTGTCAGTGCTCAGACCATACGCCACACACTGCATCAAATTGATCTGCATGGCTGCAATCCCAGAAGGAAGCCTCTTCTAAAGATGATGCACAAGAAAGCCCGCAAACAGTATGCTGAAGACAAGCAGACTAAGGATATGGATTACTGGAACCATGTCTTGTGGTCTGATGAGATCAAGATAAACTTATTTGGTTCAGATAGTGTCAAGCGTGTGTGGTGGCAACCAGGTGAGGAGTACAAAGACATGTGTGTCTTGCCTACAGTCAAGCATGGTGGTGGGAGTGTCATGGTCTGGGGCTGCTACAGTTCATTGAGGGAACCATGAATGCCAACATGTACTGTGACATACTGAAGCAGAGCATGATCCCCTCCCTTCGGAGACTGGGCCGCAGGGCAGTATTTCAACATGATCACGACCCCAAACACACCTCCAAGATGACCACTGCCTTGCTAAAGAAGCTGAGGGTAAAGATGGTGGACTGACAAAGCATGTCTCCAGACCTAAAACCTATTGAGCATCTGTGGGGCATCCTCAAACGGAAGGTGGAGGAGCGCAAGGTTTCTAACATCCACCAGCTCCGTGATTTCATCATGGAGGAGTGGAAGAAGCCTCCAGTGGCAACCTGTGAAGCTCTGGTGAACTCCATGCCCAAGAGGGTTAAGGCAGTGCTGAAAAATAATGGTGGCCACACAAAATATTGACACAATTTGGGCATTTTCACTTAGGGGTGTATTGACTTTTGTTGCCAGCGGTTTAGACATCAATGGCTGTGTGTTGAGTTATTTTGAGGGAACAACAAATTTACACTGTTATACAAGCTGTGCACTCACTACTCTACATTCTAGCAAAGTGTAATTCCTTCAGGGATGTCACATGAAAAGATAGAATAAAATATTTACAAAAATATGAGGGGTGTATTCACTTTTGTCAGATACTGTATATATATATATATATATATATATATATATATTTTTTTTTTTTTTTTTTTTTAAAGGTACGATTTTTTAAATACATTGTTACATTGTCCAGCTTGGACCAATGTAACTATGCATATACCATACCAGGCTGATGCCCTGGAAGCTGGAAATCACTGTAGTAGACACTGATATTCCTGGGTCCCGCGCTGAGCGACTGCCCTGCTGAACATAGGAAAGCGGCTGCTTGGCACAGGCGCCATTCAGAGAATGTTTTGCATTTTCTGAAAGAATGCAAAGCATTCTCTTATTGGATGAAATGCAGAGCATGACATCACTGCTCTGCCTCCCCGCCTTGTCCAATCAAAGAATGATCTGCATTATCTGAATGGCTTCCTGCTGAGTGGCTGACCTCCTGTGTTCAGAACGCAGTAGGCCAGCTGTTCAGCTCGGGACCCGGAAGAAAGTGGAGATCACTGGAGTAGTGGTGTCTACTACAGTTTTTTCCAGCTTCCAGGGGGATTGCCCAAGTATGGTATATACTGCACATAATTACATGTTGGTCCAAGCTGGACCAATGTAACTATGTATAACATATCCATACCTGGAATTTTATTTAAGAGGAGGGACATCCTCCCCTTTGGAAGTACTACAATCATTGTCAATCAAATAATCATGTGTATGCTCATGTTTTCATCGAATGGATATGGGTACTGTAGGATTTCAGTGAATGTTCTGGTCCTGCTGGCTACAGATGAATTGACTTGTTGTTCAAAATAGAGAAAGATTTAGGAACTGGCTGTTCTACAAATAATCATGTAAGGATTTTCTTGCAGTCAATATTGAGCCAGTGGCTCAGCTCTTTCAGTAACACCATGGTTTACCAGCTACTGACTAAGCTTCAGAGGAGATGGCTTTGCTGCAGACGATGCATCTTCTTTTAGCTATAGAAATCCTTGCAAACTGTGGTAAAAATATTGGTCATTCACTAATATGCAGAAAATCTGAACACACTGTGGTGAGTTTACTAAAGTAGTAAAACGTGATCACTTAGGTTAGTAAACAAGGTAAGGCTGTGTCCATCCATGTATAAGGTTATGGTACATTAGAAAAAACACAACATTTTTATCTGCACATGATTCGAAGATTGCATTGAACATGGCTTCAGCTTTAGTAAATAAACCCCCTAATAGATCACCCTCAATGTTCTAATATAAAACATAAAATCTGAACTTCAACAATTCTGAATGCTATTTTACTAAGTCATATATTTGTTTACTGAGTAACACATGAACACATATTTATCATACATTTTTTTCATCTACTACACCTGTATATGTGTGTGTGTTGGAGTACACACCAGCCTCACAGGCTCTCATTGCTTCCAAGCATTAACACTGCAAATCATACAGTATGGGATTATTGTTTGAAAACAGTCCGATCTCTGGGGAAAATAGAGCTGTGCGTGATCAGCATTATACAAATAAATGAGCACTTCTATACAAGTGAGAAAACTCAGCTGAATTAATTAAAACTCGTTCTGAATATTAGGCAAGCGCAAAGCAGAAATCATTCAACTAAAGTAAAGAGGCATGAAACAATGCGTTCTCTTCAAAGATATTTAACATATTTAAAAAAATCATGTTTTAGATTTCTCAGCGGGAATACATCACTGTCTGTATGTATATAGGGCTAAACACCTTGTACACCCAAGCCAGACTTATACACCTTACTAACCGTTCTGCGACTGCTGCCCCGCTCTGCCAATCGCTTCACTGGCTTCCAGCATTCATTTGTTGGCCTTTTAATGAGAAAGTTTTGCAAAGTTTTGACTTTATTATAATATTATATTAGTCAGCTGGATCCTGGAGGAACCTTCACTGCAGAGATGTCTGTCCTCTTCCACTGCTTGTACTGCGACCTGTGAATGGGGGAGAGTTTGATCAGTCACAGGATTCTCTCGTTATTCATAGATTGCAATACATGCAATGTTATCAATAAAATCATTTTTATCAAAATAGGAGGAGGAAGGAGGAGAGTGTCCCCATCAGACTATCTGTACTGTTGTTCTGCCTGAAGCTGTTAAACATTGCCCCTCCAGAAGTTCAGAGACAAGCAGGGGGCAGGCATTCCTGCAGTTTCTTCAGGATCCAACTGTCTGCACAACCTGGGTCATACTTCATTACGGGTAAGAGGTTTGATTAAGCTGTAGGGATTTTTTAAAGCTAAACGTCAACTTTAATTTTATTCAATTATTTTTCTTTTCATATTAACCTATGTTTACTAGGAAGTAGAGCTGCATGATTAATCGTTAAAGAATTGAGACCGCGATTAAACTCCTCTCACAATCTTAAAACAACATTTGCTAGATTCAGTGCAGAGCCGTTCTATGCTCACTGCTGACAGCTGTCAAAAAAAAAAAAAACAGACAGCCTGCAAAGTTTATAATAACATCACTTAGGCAGAGATAAAGAGAAGCATTGTATCATTTAGTTCTTTTAGATCAAAGGGATGAACTTCTGTCTGTAAATGAGGACAGTTTAACCACTTAAAGACTAAGTTAAAATCAGTATTGTTTGCTAGAAAATTACTTAGAACCCCCAAACATTATATATTTTTTTTAGCAGAGACCCTAAAGAATAAAATGGTGATTGTTGCAATATTTTATATCACATTGTATTTGAGCAGCAGTCTTTCAAACGCAATTTTTTTTAGAAAATAAACTTTAATGAATTAAAAAAAAAACAAAACAGTAAAGTTAGCCCCATTTTTTTGTATAATGTGAAAGATGATGTTATGTTGCAAGAATCGTGAGAAAATCTTGATCTTTATTCTAAGCAAAAAATTGTGAATCTCATTTTAGCCAGAATTGTGCAGCTCTACTAGGAAGGTATACATCAACATTTGTAATACACTCCCTGATATGTGAACATTGATTACCAGTATCCCTAACTGTGTTTGAATGTTTTACAGATGATTGTTTTAACAATAATACATAACAGAAACAATATTCATATGATTTATTATTTTATAAAATGTAAAACTGTTGTATCAAGCTGAATTACCCCTAAGGCCCAGTTCACACTGGCGTGACATGGGATCCGTCTTATGAAAGCACAAGTCAATTAAATGTTTCTCTATGACAGCCGTCTTAACTGATTCAATACAAGTCGCTTTGACATTAGAAAAGGTTCCTGCACTACTTTGGTCCGACTGATACGACTTCAATGCCATAGAGTGTAAAAAGTCACATAAAGTCGGATCAAAGTTGGACTGAAGTTGCAGGGCAAAGTCCGAAGTCTCGCGACTTTCATGTTGGAGCAGTGTGAACCTGGGCTTAACATACCAAAAGGATCTCTGAACAGTTTAGAAGTACCCTATGAAATGGTCAAATGTACCCATGAAACCATCAAGAGAACCCCTACTGGTTGGGAAAGAGGGCTCTACAGCTCAGTGCTATTGCATCACATGTAACCGATGTTCTTATTTTTAACAAAGATTGGCGAGATCCTTACAAAAAGAATTGCTAGCAAAATAATTCTACATGCAATAAATATTTCACCACTGATACGTAGGAACACAGAGCAGAAACAGAGATGGATAAAACAGTAAATGAAAGCATTACCTTGAGTTTGGCATCCGGATTTAGAATCATCTGGGCTAAATGGGCGATAGCTCCCTCATCCACCACGGTCTGAGCCAGCTCCGGAGAATGCTTTGATAGATCACTCAGGGCTGAAGCAGCAATTCTTTTCAGAGCAATTTATGGCTCTTGGATACACAGCACTAGCAGGGGAACAGCTCCTGCATCCACCATAGCTTGTGACAGTTCTGCAGGTCCAAAAAGAGGTAATTAAGTAATTATGGGTGACTGACCCTTATAAGAGCCATTTTTCACTATGACACACACATTAAAGGAGAGAGGGCAAGCTGGACTGTGCTGTCTGGAGATCTGCATTTCAAATCAGCCTCCTTAGCTCCTGAAGCCATGTGGACCAATCCCTTAATGAAAGGGACTTCGGTCAATGGTTAGGACCTCTTTTACATACACACATTTGGGGTAGATTAGGCTGCGAAAGCTTGTTATTCTACTGGGGGGAGGAGAAACTAAACAGATGTCAGCTGTTTAAACCCAGATCCACCAGTGGACAGCTATTTTCTGCATGGATAGACAGGTTACACAAAGCCACCTCCATATAAAACAATAGAGGGGCGATAGACTGTCATATTCTAATTAAAGTGAAAAGCAAAAAAAAAAGCTTTTACACATGTTGCAAGATGCATGTTGTCAAGAATGCCCCCATCTTAATATTTTTTTGCTTAATTTTTTGGGGGTGAAATATATAAAAGATATATTAAAAATATTTATTTATAAAAAGTATTTAAAATTCATGTAAATCTTACATCTTCCTTCTAAACAAGAGTTTAAGGATTTTTTTCTTAAATCATTTAATCCTTATTTAGAAAATTTTACATACTTGTACAAACACATTCATTCACAACATTTACCTCATAGACATTCTACTTATACATATACAGTGCACTACTTTCTGTTCTATTGTATACCCTTATACTACTTATTCTCCATATACAAATATTTTAAGGAAAATTAGTCAAAAGTACAACATATATATTTTCCTCCATTTTATATATATATATATATATATATATATATATATATATATATATATACAGTATATATGTGTGTATATATATATATATATATATATATATATATAGTAAAACCTTGGATTGAGAGCAGAATTTGTTCCGGAAGCGTGCTTGTAATCCACAGCACTCATATATCAAAGCAAATTTGCCCATAAGAAATAATGGAAACTCATTATTTGTTCCACAACTATTTATTCATATAAAAAGGATTACAGCAATACAAAATAGAGTATATAGTGTGCTGTAAAAATAAGACAAATTAACCTGCACTTCAGGAGCTACAGAGTATAAAAGAGAAGATCAGTTGTGACGTGACGCTACTCGTATTGCAAGACCTCGCTCGTTTAAAGTTAAAGTTTATAAAAAATGTTGTTCATCTTGTAAAACACTTGCAGACCAAGTTATTTCAAATATATATATTGTGCCGTTATGCGAGGTGTGATGGTGGATGGGCATTATTTGTCGCCTCACATGCGTTTACTTGGAGTGGACTGGTGAAGGTCCGAGTCGGGTTTTGCCAGCCACCATGGCAGAGCTGGTTCCGGCCCGGAGTTTCTGGTTCACCCAAATCCCTCTCCAGCTGCATATAACCACCAGGAAGAGATCTCACAGGAGTTCACCCTGGGACTCAGTATGCTAGACTGAGGGAGTTAAGAGCATGAATTTGGTGGCTCTAAAAACTGCAAAAGGTAAAGGTTTGCATTTGTTTCTTTGAAGGTGTCAGGGACAAACCCAACATCATATAGAGAGGAATCCTGCTCTGTATTAGTTTAGCACCAGATGGCAAGGTTTTGTTTTGGCTATTTTTGTTTGTTTTAAAACCTGCAACCTTTTACCAAAATAAACCTGGCAACCAGCCAGATTTTAAGAAAGTTTGCCTACAAGCTGCCTTCTTCCCAGGAAAGGTGATCCACACAAGCTAATCTCCCACATGTGGTGGAGGATGTCGGCAACTTTCCAAGATGGAGAAAATGTTGAAGTCCCTGCTGCAAGCCAATGCTTATTTACTTACTGAGGAAGTCCAATCAAATGACGACACGCATATAGGGGGAGGAGCCTGCGTTCGCATGTCACATTGTGGCTATTGAGAGACACGCTGTTTCAGCTCGCACGGCTTTACAGTGCCAGAGTTTCTGTATTGATCGGAAAGACCGTGGTGGAGATCGAGTGGGTTGTTGATGTGCCCCTGAATTGAGGAAACAAGCGAGTGTAACCTTTCATTAAGGTGAGAGGCCAAATTGACTGGTGGAGGATATTTAATATACACGTGTGATACATCTCTGCTTCCCACTATCGGGTTCTCCTTATCAGATCTCTGCACTTATGGATCCCTTTTCTCAACTTTGATATAATTGTCTGAATTGATGAACATTTTTGTGGCTATCTTTATATTGATGCACAATTTTTTTGATTAATTGGTTTTGGTATAACTTTCTATGTTATTTTAACACTTGGCAAATAGTTTTGATTTATTTAATTACACTTTTTAGGATGTCTCAAAGAGCACATTTAGTACACTAAGTATTATTTAATTATTAGCGCTACACTATTTATTGTTTTGAGATAATTTGGAGTGAAGTGGAATCACTGTTAAGTGTCAGCAGCTTTAGGTTATAGGTGGATTATATTTGCCCTGATTTTTATTATTATTCTTTTACCAAAATAAACCTGGCAACCAGCCAGATTTTAAGAACGTTTGCCTACAAGCTGCCTTCTTCCCAGAAAAAGGGATCCACATGAGCTAATCTCCCACAATATATACAGTATCTCACAAAAGTGAGTACACCCCTCACATTTTTGTAAATATTTTATTATATCTTTTCATGTCACAACACTGAAGAAATGACACTTTTCTACAATGTAAAGTAGTGAGTGTACAGCTTGTATAACAGTGTAAATTTGCTGTCCCCTCAAAATAACTCAACACACAGCCATTAATGCCTAAACCGCTGGCAACAAAAGTGAAGGCACCCCTAAGTGAAAATGTCCAGATTGGGCCCAAAGTGTCAATATTTTGTGTGGCCACCATTATTTTCCAGCACTGCTTTAACCTACTTGGGCATGGAGTTCACCAGACCTTCACAGGTTGCCACTGGAGTCCTATTCCATTCCTCCATGACGACATCATGGAGCTGGTGGATTTTAGAGACCTTACGCTCCTCCACCATCTGTTTGAGGATGCCCCACAGATGCTCAATAGGGTTTAGGTCTAGAGACATACTTGGCAAGTCCATCACCTTTACTCTCGGTTTCTTTAGCAAGACAGTGGTCATCATGAAGGTGTGTTTGGGGTCATTATCATGTTGGAATACTGCCCTGCGGCCCAGTCTCTGAAGAGAGGGGATCATGCCCTGCTTCAGTATGTCACAGTACATGTTGGCATTCATGGTTCCCTCAATGAACTGTAGTTCCCCAGTGCTGGCAGCACTCATGCAGCCCCAGACCATGACACGCCCACCCCCATGCTTGACTGTAGGCAAGACACACTTGTCTTTGTACTCCTCACCTGGTTGCCACCACACACGCCTGACACTATCTGAACCAAATAAGTTTATCTTGATCTCATCAGACCACAAGACATGGTTCCAGTAATCCATGTCTTTAGACTGCTTGTCTTCAGCATACTGTTTGCGGGCTTTCATGTGCATCATCTTTAGAAGAGGCTTCCTTCTGGGACCCTTTCTTGTGCATTATCTGGGATGACAGCCATGCAGACCAATTTGATGCAGTGTGCGGCGTATGGTCTGAGCACTGACAGGCTGACCCCTCACCCCTTCAACCTCTGCAGCATTGCTGGCAGCACTCATACGTCTATTTCCCAAAGACAACCTCTGGATATGACGCTGAGCACGTGCATTCAACTTCTTTGGTCGACTATGCGAGGTGTGTTCTGAGTGGAACCTGTCCTGTTAAACCGCTGTATGGTCTTGGCCACCATGCTGCAGCTCAGTTTCAGGGTCTTGGCAATCTTCTTATAGCCTAGGCCATCTTTATGTAGAGCAACAATTCTTTTTTTCAGATCCTCAGAAAGTTCTTTGCCATGAGGTGCCATATTGAACTTCCAGTGACCAGTATGAGAGAGTGAGAGTGATAACACCAAATTTAACACACTTGCTCCCCATTCACACCATGACCCTCCCCAGTGTCACATGACACTGGGGAGGGAAAATAGCTCATTTGGCCCAATTTGGACATTTTCACTTAGGGGTGTACTCACTTTTGTTGCCAGCAGTTTATACATTAATGGCTCTGTGTTGAGTTATTTTGAGGGGACAGCAAATTTACACTGTTATACAAGCTGTACACTCACTACTTTACATTGTAGCAAAATATAATTTCTTCAGTGTTGTCACATGATAAGATATAATAAAATATTTACAAAAAAGTGAGGGGTGTATATAATTTTTGGACACATCCTTTTTGCCCAAAATATCCACACATATTTATACAGTATATCGTATACAAATTAGGAATGAATGCCATGTTAAGGTTTAATAAAAAAGAACAATGTTTTACACATTTGAGATTTACAAAAACAAGTGAAAAGTATGTTTTTTTTAGTATATTTTAGTATAACAGATCACGTCATACAACATAATTATAACCTTAACTTCATTGTGAATAATGCATATTGATAAAATATAAGAAAGTACTAATTTTATTATATTATTTTACAAAGCTATATAGTGAGTGTATATAGAATGTCTTATTTTATAAGACATTTGTCACAGATTTCACTGCTGTAATAAAGAATGGCAGAAAAAAACCAAGAAGGTTTATTTGTTGGGGTAAGAAATCTGTAGAATGCTGAATAAAAAAATGTATTGCTGCCAATCAGATGTCAGATGTCATTCTTTAGTAAAGAGCACAAAAAAGGGTTAAATGATACAGACAGCACAAAAGCCATTTCCAAAAATGTCTCTTTGTTACTTAGCAAAGACAGACAAATGCGACTGTCAAACGTATTTGAATAATTTGTAGTCTTTATTACAGTTAATTATAATAAAATATGTGTATCAAGAATTTTAAAAACAGGCTTATTTCAGGTTGAGCTCCATTATTGAGTGTTTGCACTGCAAAGGTTATTTATATATATTTTAGTTGCTCTAGGGTCACAGTGAGAATGAATTCTAAATATTCCAAAAGTCGAGATAATATTTGGTTGCCTACTGTCTATTTTTCTCCTTCAAAGAATTTTATTAGAGTTTTACAAAAGTAGAACATTAGAGAATAGAACACATGGACAGCCTTATGCGATGGTTACTACAATACTGAAGACAAACAAGGATCAAAAAAGAAAGGGAAAGAGGAGAGGATAGAGAAGGGAGAAAAAAAAGAACAGGCCCCATCTTTTCATCCCCTGTTGGACCTGACTCACCTGCAGATGTGATAATGGATGTTGTTATTATTTTTCTTCAGGTTATATATAGTTATGTATTGTTTATTATGTGGAATCAATATGACATTATTTATCAGTTATCAGATTTATTAATGCTGCAAACTGGATCCTGGCAAAGCCCCTTCCTGCTTTGGGGGAAACGCGTTGACCCATGGATCCATAAATTCTTTGCTATGCATTGTTTGCACAGAACGTTTGTATATTGTTTATGCTGGTGTAATCTGTATCTATGATATCATAAATGTTTTTAATATTTTGTATAAATAAAATTTAGATGAATCTTTTTTAAATTCATATTGGAGTAGTTGATACTGTTTTTGGCACTTCAGAAGCTCCCTATCTTTTCCACAGTCTCCCAGGGACTTGTGGGGAACCTCCCCCTTTTAAAATAAAAAAAAAACAGGTAATGGCGCCTTGCAGATGGTACTGGAGTGTATAAAAGTGTTTAGGTCCTGCAGCCAACTTACTTTCAAGTAAAATTACCTGAACCCAAACATAATAGTGCATAAAAAAGTGTATGTGTCACTCACCTATCCCCTGTGTACACAAATAGGAAGCAACTATAGTTTCAAAACAACAGTGATAACATCATAATAAAATGAAAACCTTATAATGTGCACAGTGATAAAATGTGAATAAATTATATAAAAGTACGTCAGATTGTGCTAATAAGTATAAAAATAAATTCCACTTATGAATCTCTGCTAAGCGGTGGAAAGCACGCCGCAGAGGCTCGGAACCAGCTATATCCACACACACGCTGCTACTGTCTGTACGGGCATATGGGCACATGAATATGTGAGTGTACTTCTTAAAGACCTTATGTATTGTTCTTAACCACCATTTTTAATTAAACTATGTTGCGCAATGAGTGTTTTCTTACCATTCTGTGTACATGAGCTGCCACCTTTGGGGAAAGATGATTAACATTGCATCTGGTTGATCGGCTTGCTGTACTACAATTTACATTTGGCGTATTTTGAGCTGTTGTCTGGTGAGTGTGAACCCCTGTCACACATTTGCGGTGGAGCGCGTTTTGCCTTTATTTTGGAAGGACTTCTTTTCACTTCAGCACCTTTTGAGCACAGTTAAAGGAATTTTTCCCCCTTTTCAAACATAGGAAAAAGTCACAGAAGGAGTCCAGAAGAGAAAGGAGAATGAAGAGCAGTAGAGAGGATGAAGGATACAAGGGGGAGAGCTAGGGACCACAGTCATAGTCAGCAGTTGGCAACTACATTTGGGAAGGAGATAAAGATACCTTCATATATGTTGCCCATGATTCCCAAGTTTGCTCAAGCAGAGCTTTTTTTTTTTATCAGCCGGCTGTCTATTTTACTGCTTGTTAATGATCAAATTATTGCTTACATTTTTTTTGCCAATACTTTCTAAAAATACAAGGCCTCTATAATGAAAAATGTGGTTGCAGTAAAGGAAAATAAACTGGTTTCCACAAGTGCTTAAAAAAATGCCAAATAAGCAAGTAAACTCTGTTTCTAGATATAGTATGTGAGCAAAATGCATCATGACCTGAAGCTTATGCTGTACCTGAATTTAATATACTGTAGGTATATTTTTTGCACCTAATTTGTACAGAGATTGTTACATTTAAAGGTTGTCTTATACCGACCATGGCCATAGAACATCAAATGTTAGCTATGATAAGTACAATATTATATAGAGCAGTCATTGAAGTTGGTTGGAGTATATAAATAAGACAGACAAGTCCCCGAAGATGGGGGAGTGGGAAAGGTATGGAGGTAAAGAATGAGACCTTACCTATAGGAAATGTGGGCTGGCAGAACGTCATCTGATTTATGAAGTATAGAAGACCCCTCCGATAAACCAATTAATCAAGATCATGTAAATCTAAGAATTAAAATGAACTAACATTGATATGCCACAAATATGTAGGAAGAACTTAATGATATTGAACTATTGCATTGTATAGTGTACGCTGGGACATAGTCGGTAAAGGGCATTAAACTATGGAAAGCAGTCACATTACCATTCATGAAAGTCCCAACAATGAAAGATGGTTTCTGACTCGTTGCTGTGAGTGAATGCACTTAGCTCTTTCCACTTTGTATTTGTCTTATTAAAGAAAAAACAGCATTGTGTTTATAATTACTTTGCAACTGACTGAGTTCAGAACACATTGCCATGCGATGTAGTTACTGAAATTATCTGCGTGCATGAGATCTCTTTCATTTGAACAAGAGTGCATGAGCTTATTTTATTAGGACTGGTGATCAGTAAGTTGCAGTTGCTGACCATTGCAGACAACTTATTCTTTTCTTGAAGATAAGAAAATTAAAGTGAAACTTAAAGAATATGTAAACTCAACATTTCATATTTCTGATATGTGCCAGGTACCTGTATGAAAATGTATCCCGTTCTCTTTGTATTGCTTCCTTTATGTGAAATCCCTGGTGTTCCTGCCAGTCCCTCTGCTTTCTTATTGAAAACTGACCACGCTAAACAGGAGAACACACCGTGGTCAGTTCTCTATGCTGGGAACTCAGCCTGCTCTCCTCCAATGCTCGGACTTGTCCTGACACCCCCCCCCCCCCCCACGCACACACACAGCCTTTATCTGGAAAGCTCTGTGTACTGGTGTTTCTCCTCCCCCAGCTATTATGCAGCTGAGAACAGAGGGAATGTCATCTGGCTTTAAAGAGACCCAGTCACTTTGCCCTGAATGGTCTAGGTGACAGAGCCAGGTACACCAGCAGAAGGAGCTCACTGCTAGTGAGCTACAGTGTGTGTGTGGGTGACAATTATGGTCAGATAAGGGTGAACCCCAACACCTTCTTTTTTTATTTGGTGCAGATCACCCATAACAACAGACATCATTTGATAAAAAAAAGGGGGAAGGGTTTATAGCAAAGTAAAGGATTATGGAAATGAAAAGCGAAACATAATTATTTTTAACAAACTGAAACATTCACACATGTTTTAGTGGTGGAAAATGTGCAAAGGGGGAACTTTGGTTTAACCAAAGAGAAACAACGTCTGCTTTCCAACAGCAGCGCTCTTCAACTATATAGGCTACAAGTCACTATTTCTGCTGCATTCAGAGACAACAGACACAATTATAGATATATAATGCATTAAACCACAAAAGTAAGGTCTGAATCATAAATACAACTAACTTTTTTTAAAAGTGTGGTTTCTGTTCCTATCCTGTTTTCTTTTACATATGTACAATTTGTTCAAGATTTTGGCAACACCTGTTCTGACATCCTGCCACAGTGATGAGCTGATAATAGAATCACAGTGATGAGTCTCATAAAAAAGATCGCTTTCAACATATACAGTATGAAACTTTTTTTTTAATGATCCCTAATGGAGAATGAGCATACATTTATAAACTCATTAAATCATGTTTTATTAAATGACCGGAAGCTGCTAATTCCTTGGTTGAGGTTCCTTTACCCTATAGCTGCTCTCACATTTAAAGTGGTAGTAAACCCCCCACTACTGTTTTTACCTACAGGTAAGCCTATAATAAGGCTTACCTGTATGTAAAATGAATATCTCCTAAACCTACATGGTTTAGGAGATATTCGCCCTGCATGCAGCCACTGACATTAGCGGCGCATGCGCTCTGATGATCCGACGGAGGCTGCCGGAAAATCAGAGCTGGCTGCAGGAACGAAGAGCTCCCGTGCCCATGCGCGGGAGTGACGTCACGCGGCTCCGGCCACTCACAGCGCCGGAGCCGCGTACCCAGAAGAAAGAAGAGGACCATCATGTCAGCGTCCTTAGCGCTGACCGACTCGGGCATCGGGGGCCTCGTTCTAAGGTAAGTATTTCATAATATGTTAGTATGCGATGCATACTAACATATTATGCTATTGTCTTGCAGGATTATTTTTTTTTTCAGGCGGGTTTACTACCACTTTAAAAGCAGCTTGACTGTGCATCCCTTGCAGTCCATTGACACTTCCTCCAAGTTTCTAATAGGGTGCAATGGTTCCTGTAGGAAAAAATATTTGTGCATTTCATAAAAATTAGGAAGAGGCAGAGAAATGGTTGGTACACCATGCAATAAGTAAACAATAAAACAAATCTTTAGGCCCCGTTCACACCTGAAACTGCATTCACACCTCAGCGTTTTGAGATTTGCTCACAAAGGTTTAATGCTGGCCAAACACATAGCATTTTCAAAAACTTTTCACCAACTGTCTAAAATAAAAAGAAAGATAACTCACCACATCCAAACTGCGAAATTATCGAAATCCTTGGTTACCTGGATGCATTTGTCACTTTTTGTGGCTGAAAGATGTATGGGCCTGCAGGTCGAACCACAGAGCCCAGAAGGGGACTGGGGATCTGATTTTCCCAGGGGATTCTTTTCTTAGCTCTTCAAGTGAGTGAGAAATTGCAGTGCTGGGGATGGACAGGTAAGTATTATCCATTTGATCTGATGTGAAGCATTTAAATTTACTTTTTAATCTAGCAACTCATTTTAAAGCAATATTAAACCCAAAAGCAAACATGTTTTATATTGCAGCTTATTAATTCTTAGATGTAATGGCTGTATTCATTTTCTTTTCTAGGCTTTCTTTGTTTGAATTTCATCTGGTGATCCTGCCAGCAAGTCTGTTGCTTTTCAAAAGCTCACGCTCTCCAGCAAAATGTATAAATTTAAATGGAAGAGACAAACTATTTAACACTGGCAGGGGTGGTTAAAATGATCAGCTCTTATGTATTCATGCAAAACCTTTTATCCCAAAGGGAAAAAATCTGTATGTTGTAACTGATTATAAAGTGTTATTGGAGTTTTGCTTCAATTTGTTAGTGGTTCTAAATCTGCTAATACATTTAACACTCCCCCAAGACTGGCAGTGCTGCTGTCTGTTGTGCCTTCTATGCTTAATCCTCCAGAGTGGTGTCTCACTAAGGTTTCATTTACACTGCTGCTGGTAAACGGATGTTTAGAGGCATTTGGGCTTCTTTTTCAGCTGCCCCTGAACTTTCCTCTATGTTATCTTATCAGTACATTTACACAGGGTTGTTTAACCACTTGACAACTGGGCACTTAAACCCCCTTCCTAACCAGACCAATTTTCAGCTTTCAGTGCTCTCACACTTTGAATGACAATTACTCAGTCATACTACAC
>BLSH010450943.1:136067-149236 GCA_018402905.1 Glandirana rugosa | reverse complement strand
TCCTTAAATCTGACCTTTATGAAGGGCGTGAGTCATGTCCTTTTGGAGAATAGACAACCTTCCTACCGTGGCGGAACCAATCAGCTCATGTCTAGTAATAATCTTTTTATTTCTATTTTAGTAGATGGGCGGGAGATGAGGAAAACCTCAGAGGATTGTCTCACTTTGTCTCCAGACTGTAAAATAGAAGATGAGGACATCACACAGTATGATCCAGGAGAAAACCCGGCTACCTCAAATGTCCATCTGGCACCACACAGTGTAGATGGACCATCGTATTCCTCTTATCCTGAGGAACCTCAGACTGTGAGGGACGGTGCCATCCTTCCAACAGATAAGAGGTTTTCCTGTACTGAGTGCGGGAAGTATTTCCAGTCTAAATTCCTTGTTAATAGACATAAACGATCTCACACGGGGGAGAAGCCATATTCATGTTCTGAGTGCGGAAAGTGTTTCACTTCTAAATCCCATCTTAATGTGCATATAAGAGTTCACACAGGAGAGAAGCCGTATTCCTGTTCTGTGTGCAGAAAATGTTTTTCACAGAAGTCCCATCTTTACACACATCAGAGATCTCACACGGGGCAGATGCCATATTCCTGTCCTGAGTGCGGGAAATGTTTTTCAGTGTTGTCTAGTCTTTACAGACATCAGAGATCTCACACAGGTGAGAAGCCACATTCCTGTCCTGAGTGTGGGAAATGTTTCTCACAGAAGCCCCATCTTTACATACATCAGAGATCTCACACAGGAGAGAAGCCGTATTCCTGTCCTGAGTGTGGGAAATCTTTTTCAGTAAAGTCCAGTCTTTACACACATCAGAGATCTCACACGGGGGAGAAGCCGTATTCCTGTCCTGAGTGTGGGAAATGTTTCTCAGTGAAGTCCAATCTTTACACACATCAGAGATCTCACACGGGGAAAAAGCCATATTCCTGTCCTGAATGTGGGAAATGTTTTTCAGTGAAGTCTGATCTTTACACACATCAGAGATCTCACACAGGGGAGAAGCCGTATTCCTGTCCTGAGTGTGGGAAATGTTTTTCACAGAAGTCCCATCTTTACAGACATCAGGGATTATATATGGGGCAGAAGCCGTATTCCTGTCCTGAGTGTGGGAAATGTTTTTCCGGTAAGTCCAATCTTTGCACACATCAGAGATCTCACACAGGGGAGAAGCCATATTCCTGTCCTGAGTGCGGGAAATGTTTTTCACAGACGTCCAATCTTTATGCACATCGGAGATCTCACACAGGGGAGAAGCCACATTCCTGTCCTGAGTGTGGGAAATGTTTTTCAGTGAAGTCCAATCTTTACAAACATCAGAGATCTCACATAGGTGAGAAGCCGTATTCCTGTCCTGAGTGTGGGAAATGTTTTTCAGAGCTCTCCTATCTTTACACACATCAGCGATCTCACATGGGGCAGAAGCCGTATTCTTGTGCTCAGTGTGGGAAATGTTTTTCAGTGAAATCCAGTCTGTACAAACATCAGAGATCTCACACGGGGGAGAAACCGTATTCCTGTCCTGAGTGCGGGAAATGTTTTTCATTGAAGTCCAATCTTTACACACATCAGAGATGTCACACGGGGGAGAAGCCATATTCTTGTCCTGAGTGCGGGAAATGTTTTTCACAGAAGTCTCATCTTTACAGACATCAGATGTCTCACACAAGGTTGAAGCCACTTCCCTGTCCTGAGTGAGGGAATTGTTACTCTCTGAAGTCTTGTGTTCCTGTACAACAGGGATCCCACACAACCCTCAAGGTGTATAAATGCCTTAGGTGTGGAAAATGTCTTGTATATGAATGTTGCAGGACATCACAGCTCTCATGCGGGGAAGAAGCACACCCTGATATACACCTCAGATATACACTATGGCTGATCTTCATCATGTAAGAAACAGTTCCAGGGGTGTGGACATTTTGTGAAAAAACGACTTGTCTGAGGGACTAAATCGGGGTCCAATCTTCTTGTTCCTCATCTACCAGAGAGCTCAGCAGTTCATTGAAAACTACAAGCCGGCATCGGCAAAGGACAGAACTCTGTGAATGAATGGCACGGCCGTGCTCTTTTCATAAAGTGACAGTCGGTACGGGTAACGCCTCCCGCACTGCTGTCACACAGAGGGCCCGGATCACTGAGCCGCTGCAGGAACAGGAACATGTAACATCTTTCCTTCACTGCAAGAGACAGTTTTCATTTTTTTGCCCACATGTTTAACCCCTTCAATACTGGACACTTTCACCCCCTTCCTGCCCAGGACAATTTTCAGCTGTCAGTGCTCTCACACTTTGAATGACAATTGTGCGGTGATGTAACACTGTACCCATATGACAGTTTTATCTTTATTCCCACAAATAGAGATTTCTTTTGGTGGGATTTGATCACCTCTGGGGTTTTTATTTTTTGTGCTACAAATAAAAAAGACTGACATTTTTGAAACAAAAAAGTTTCTCTTTGTTTCTATTATAAAATTTTGTAAATAAGTAAGTTTTCTCTTTCACTGATGGGCACTGATGAGGAGGCACTAAAATGCAGCACTGATGGGCACTTATTGTTGGCAATGATGGGCAGCACTGATGGAGGTACTGAGGGGCACTGATTGGCATCCCTGATGGGCACTGGTGGTCATCACTGGTGGGGTAATGGTGGTCATCACTGGTGGGGCACTGGTGGTCATCACTAGTGATCATCGCTGATGGGCCTGTACTGATAATAAATGCACTGAATATCTGTGCAGACCCCCCCTGTCAGGAGATCTGCTGATCGGCTCTCCTCTAATCGCACCTTGTCAGCACAAATAAAGGAAATCCTGGTTACAATGTCATTAGCTTTGATTGGACACAGCTGATCACATGGTAAAGAGCCTATGTCATAGGCTCTTTACCGGGATTGGAGATGCGGTGTGTCAGAGCGACACACCGCACCACCGATCGTCACGCACCCCGAGCGACTTATTCTGGAACGTCATATGACATCCAGTCAGGATAATGGAACCCCCACCTGGCCGTCATTCTGCTATAGGCCGGGCAGGAAGGAGTTAAAACTCATTTTAGGCCTGAAGATTATATAAAACCCCCAAAATATGATATATTTTCTGAAAGCAGACACCCTAGAGAATAAAATAGCGGTAGTTCCAACCTTTTATGTCACGCAATATTACCGCAAATGTCTAGGAACTGCAAAATTTCCATAAACAACACACAAGTTCATTTTAGGGGGTGCAAAAACACAATATCTTACCCAAAATGTAAAAGCCGAAGTTACACAGAGTAAATAGATACCTTCAATTCAATTTTATCTTCAAAACAAACTATCACTGGCACTTTTGAAATATAGGCTTTTTGCATAGTATTTAAAGGCACCAGCACTTATTCTTAACAATGAATTAATTGTATATGATGTTTTAATTGTACCACATAATAATATGATGTTTTAAAAGTTTTGCACATAAATTGGTTCAACACAAGTATTAGATAAAGGCACTTTCATAGGCACAGTCACTTTAAAATAAGAGACACATAGTATGTTATGCAAGCGCTGTTGGAACAGCAAGTAATGTTGTTCATATAAACAAATAGATAGATACCCAACATGTCACAACTTAAATTTGCATGCAACTGTGAGGTCTAGTGATAGAATTATTGCTCTCATTCTGGCCTGCGGGATGATATGTAACATGTGTATCACAATCAACGTTTTCAGGTGTAGGCATCCCAATGTGTGAGTTTATGTTTGTACATGCCTATATGTGGGGATGGGGCCTCAGATTTTTTTTTGGGGGGGGGTTATGTGCTTGAGTTTACATTTAATTTTATACAATTAAAAAAAAACATTTTATTTCATCACATAAAGCAGCTTTCTTCAACCAGGGTGCCTTGAGGTTTCTTGCCAAAATGCCCAACAATTGCCCCAAAATTGTATATGAAGCCTTTTAGTTACACAAAGCCTCAGGTTTTCATTGTACACCATTACACCCTTCTAGTATATATATGAGAGATAAAATTGCAAATATTACAAAAGAAAAATAATTGGGACTTTATATGAAGCATGTAGTTGCGTGTTGACGTCACGTCACCCTGGCCCCATGTGCGCCTGACAGGTCGCACTATGGGAGGGGCGGGGTTTACCACACTCGTCGGCGGTATGGGGGCTGGCATCACTCCCGGCGGCGCAGGATTGCGCCGGCGGCGGGTGCCTCCCCCTCTTTCTGCCAGCGTGTGTGACGTTGCTGGCGCGTCGGGTGGCGGCGTCTATATATGGGCGGCCTCCTTTTGAGCGGGGTGATCACAGGTCTGGCAGCACTCACCTCGTGGCTTTATGGCTTATTCCTCCATTACACAGGTAACTTGGGTCTTTTTTAACCTCACCAATCTTCTTTGGTCATTTTTCCAATCTAGGTTTTTTGCACGTTCACCTTCTACTCCCACTTCCATCCTGTCACAGCTTGTCTCACTCGCCATTAAGCACTTTAACTTTTCTGTCCATTTGTTTAAGCTTATCTTTACCAATTTTCTCTTCCCTAGTCCACTCACCACTTTCTGCCCTTCCCGGTGCCCGCCCCGCTCTGGAGGCTGCCTATGCTGGGTGCCGCCGCCCTGTCCGCCAGCACAGTCCCCGATCAGGATGTTCTTCCAGTCTGGCATGCCCTGGCCGGCCGTTCAGTATCGGCTCACGGACTGTGAGTATATCCACTGCTAGATTGTGTGGCGGCCTCCTATAGGCACATTGGAGGCCCCACTTATCTGTATGAGGATACAAGTGAGTGTGCAACACTTTTTTACAACCCCCCCCCCCCATGTTCATTGTTTTATTTTCCTTGCAGACCCCAACACGCTTGCTCCTGATGAGTGGTCCTTTTTAGCCACGAAACGCGTCGAGCTACTACTGTCGTGTTTCTGCAGTCCAACATAGGTTTGATGTCCTACCACCATCTTTCCTATATATGGTCATATCCGGGGCTTATACCCCAGGAATATGGGGTCGTGGGCCATGTTGTGTCTTATTATACCAATTCAATACTGTTATATACACTATGGGATTGAATATAGCCATGCCATGCTTTATTTACCGTATTGCATGTTTATTGTATAAATGTATGATGTATATTGTATAATGTGTGTGTTATACTTTGTTACTTTGGATCTTTTCAATGACCATACATGTCACTTTGGATCACTCTTGTGACCATAGATGTACTATGCAATTATCCATATACAATAAAACATTTTACCTATCTTACCCGCTTATTGATATCCATCAACGGTACCATATGACAACTACATGCTTCATATAAAGTCCCAATTATTTTTCTTTTGCAATATTTGCAATTTTATCTCCCATATATATATATACTGTATAGGGATGGAAGCACCAGCCTTACCAGGCCAAACCAGCTTCATACAAAGTCCCGCTCCCCCAACCCTTTGATTTTCAATTACACCCTTCTAGCTGCCAACCTCCTAACGACCAATGACATCATGAGCTGATAAGGAGGATGTCAGTTGCCTGAATATCATCCTTGTGTGACCCTCCCCTCCCCCTCTCCACCAGGTTGGGGTCTCATTAGCTGAGTGATGGAGAAAAACTGAGGGAGAAGAGAAACATTGGAATACTAGTCAGTACCAGTGTACAAAAGTTTATTTGCTTTGGAAGAATTATCACATTGGGTCCTACTTGTGTGGATGTTGTTGCATTATGTACAACTATTAGAATAGTTTTACATTTTAGATTGGGGCGCCTCAAGACTGTCCATAATTTTGGAGGATGCCCCGAGATTGTCCATAATTTTGGAGGGCACCTTGACTGAAAAAAGGGTTGAGAAACACTGACAGAGGACAGAAAGTCCCCTATGTGATGATTTTTTGGTGACAGGTTCTCTTTAATGAGACATCCAGGGTCTAAAAGACCCCCAATGTCTCCCCTGTGCTCCACTGAATGTAATGTAATACAGATCACACTGCATTATATTCTTTCCCTGCCTTGATAGCGGGGAAACTGTCACCAGGGACCCGGAAGTGATGTCATACATGTCACTTCCGGGTCAGGAACAAGAAGGGGGAGAGTGGATGTGTGTCCTCCCTCCCCTCTACCCATCATCACTCGCTATGCTGGTCCCAGGTCCGTATATGGCCAGAGGAGCCCGGCATACATAGTGGGTGCTTGTTGGGGGGCACTTTACTGGGGAGGGTGTGGAAGCATTCGCTCAGCCACCCGAATGCTTCCATCCAACAAGTAAACCTGCTCCTTGCTTGCCCACATCAGGGCTAAATGTTAAAAAACCTCCCTGTCCGGCCCTCAGAACTGCATGTCCCGGGTGTCAGGAGATAGGAATTGTTCATCCCTGAATTCATAAGGAGATCAGAGATCACCAAAGACATGGATGAAGTGTTGTACCGTGTTGGCCATTGATAGCAGTAGCATTTTGTGGTGTAAGATTTCAAACACTTAGAGTTTTTTTTTTGTTTGTTTTGCAATTAGTTAAACGAATGTGAGCAGTATTCACCCAGCTGTGATGAATATTGGATGTATTTTATTTCATACATTGATTTCCTTGGCTCTATCTAGTGGCCATAATGCAGTATTGTGATATTTTTCCTAATGGAGGTTTGTCAGGAAAAATTCCCCATTATGGTCACTAGATGGAGCTGGCGATCATAGGAAATCACTGTGTTACATTATGGGCAGAATATGTAACGGCTGGATGAGTGATAGTCACATTCTTCCCATTCATTTTCTATAAGCCGGCAATGAAATGTAATTTTCTGGCAATTTATCTGATTAATTTTTTTCTTTGTAAATGTCACTTTTTCTGTAGCCCATCCTACAGCAAGAATGAAGCGCCCGGGCTGCACCCTCCCCCCCCCCCCCCAAAAAAAAATAAATAAATAGAAAAGGGCCCCCTTAAAAAAAAAAAGTTCCTTTAAATTAACATAGTGCACTGTGTTCAGGCGCCGGACACAGTGCACTAAGGGAAGTGTGACATCATTTCAATCACATGATTGCAGGCGTCACGCTTCAATGACAGTGTTTAATCCTGCCTTGAGGCACTTTGCTCTGTGCCTCAAGCTGCCTATTGGCTCCTGGTACTGTCAATCAATCACCGCCACCCACTAGACGGCAGTGATTGATCTTGGAGGAGCCTCGGCGTCACTTCCGGCCACGGAGAGAGAAGCCGGATCTCCAGGCTCTGGTCTCCAGCATGCTCCCAGCAAGCGCTGCCTCTGCATACCAACAGCCACTGGCTGAATGCCGATCTCTGTACACTCCTGCCTGCATGCCAATTAGATGGGGTAAGTGCGGGACTTGTACTGACTTTGGGGTGGGGGTGGGGTCTCTGCAATGTACCCCCACCTGTGATACTGATGGCTGCAATGTACCCCCACCTGTGATACTGGCAGCTGCAATGTACCCCCACCTGTGATACTGGTGGCTGCAATGTACCCCCACCTGTGATACTGGCGGCTGCAATGTACCCCCACCTGTGATACTGGTGGCTGCAAAGTACCCCCACCTGTGATACTGTCGGCTGCAATGTACCCCCACCTGTGATACTGGCAGCTGCAAGCAATGTCCCCTTACCTGTGATGCTGGCTGCAAAGTACCCTCACCTGTGATACTGGCTGCAAAGTACCCCCACCTGTGATGCTGGCTGCAAAGTACCCCCACCTGTTATACTGGCTGCAATGTATCCCCACCTGTGATATTGGCTGCAATTTACCCCCACCTGTGATACTGCCGGCTGCAAAGTACCCCACCTGTAATATTGGCTGCAATTTACCCCACCTGTGATACTGGCTGCAATGTATCCCCACCTGTGATATTGGCTGCAATTTACCCCACCTGTGATATTGGCTGCAATTTACCCCATCTGTGATACCGGCTGCAAATTACCCCACCTGTGTTATTGGCTGCAATTTACCCCACCTATGTTATTGGCTGCAATTTACACCACCTGTGATATTGGCTGCAATTTACCCCCACCTGTGATATTGGCTGCAATTTACCCCCACTTGTGTTATTGGCTGCAATTTACCCCCACCTGTGATACTGGCTGCTATATACCCCTACCTGTGATGCTGGGGCTCTATACTGTATCCTGTGATACTAGCTGCTATATACCCCACCTGTGATGCTGAGCTGTATACTGTGTCCTGTGATGCTGAGCTGTATACCGTGTCCTGTGATGCTGAGCTGTATACTGTGTCCTGTGATGCTGAGCTGTATACTGTGTCCTGTGATACTGAGCTGTATACTGTGTCCTGTGATGCTGAGCTGTATACGGTGTCATGTGATGCTGAGCTGTATACTGTGTCCTGTGATGCTGAGCTGTATACTGTGTCCTGTCATGCTGAGATGTATACTGTGTCCTGTCATGCTGAGCTGTATACTGTGTCCTGTCATGCTGAGCTGTGTACTCCTGACACAATATGTGGAATACAGGGGATGGAGTGGGTGGATTCTATAGGGGTGGGGCTTATTAGAAGTAGGAGGGGTCAAAAAGGAAGGACTGGGCCTGGCGCCCCCCCATCCTAAAACTTCACCAGCCTCCACTGTACCAGACCCTCTGAGTGTAAGATGGATATTAAGGGGGGACCTCACACAGAAAAAGTGTGTGCCCCCCGAAAATCCATACCAGACCCTTCCTCCAAGCCTGCATCCAGACTGACCAGGAATGGGGGGGCGTGTGCAGCTCCACTCCTTCTCCTGAACTATACCAGTCCATGTGACCTCACTGCCCGACACACCACTGACATCACACAGCCAATCTGCCCTAAATCATGTGTGCGGGGGTGGGGGGGGGAGCAGTGGAAGAAGTCATCACACCAGGATTCTAGATTGAAGGATCGCTTGGGGATCCTCTGAAGTCAGAGCCGTAGATATTTTTTTCCCTGGAGGGTTCAGCCTTGGGTACCAAAAGGACAATAATTAGTGAGCCTGCCACGCTGTGACAAATTGTGATGTGTGGCACTCTCTGCAGCAGTCCTCTTTCCCCACCAAATTTCTCTTGTACTGCAGGCCAAATGGGCCAGTTCCTGCTGGCCCTTTAATAACCTCTTCTTTCTCAAACTGCCACCCCCTCCTGCACTTTCTCCTTGTCAGTGGGTGGCTGCCGATGCAGTGAATCAGAGTTCTCCTCTCCCTCCAGACTCATATCAGCCAACTTTTGAACTTCAGAATGAGGCACACATGCACGCGCCGTGGCAAAATGTGGGTGTGACCAAACTCTTAACAGTGGGAGGCTTAAGGAGTGTGGTTAAACAAAACTCGGACGGGGTCAGCTGAGTGGAGAGCAGGGTTTATCAGGGCAGAAAACGGGTCAGCTGGGTGGAGAGCAGAGGTTATCCGGGCAGAAGACAGGGGTCAGCTGGGTGGAGAGCAGGGGTTATCAGGGCAGAAGACAGGGGTCAGCTGGGTGGAGAGCTGGGACTTATCAGGGCAGAAGACAGGGGTCAGCTGGGTGGAGAGCTAGGGTTTATCAGGGCAGAAGACAGGGGTCAGCTGGGTGGAGAGCAGGGGTTATCAGGGCAGAAGACAGGGGTCAGCTGGGTTGAGAGCAACAGTTATCAGGGCAGAAGACAAGGGTCAGCTGGGTGAAGGACAGGAATCAGCATGGCAGAGGAGAAGGGTCTGCAGGGCAGAGAAGAGGCGTCACAAGGATAGAGGACAGGGATCAACAGGACAGAGGATAGGGGGTCAGTAGTTCAGTGTAAAGGAGTCAACAGGATGGGAGACAGGGGGTTAGTAGGGCAATGTACAGGGGTCAACAGGATGGAATACAAGGGGTCAGTAGGGCAGGATACAGGGGTCAGCGGGATGGAAGACAGGGGGTCAGTTTGGCAGGGTACAGGGGTCAGCAGGACAGAAGACAGGGGGTCAGTAGGACAGGGTACAGGGGTCAGCAGGAAGGAAGAAAGTGGGTCAGTACTGCAGGGTACAGGGTTCAGCAGGAAGGAATACAGGAGGTCAATGGGACAGGGTCAGCAGTAGGGCAGGGTACAGGGGTCAGCAGGATGGAAGACAGGGGGTCAGTAGGGCAGGGTACAGGGGTCAGCAGGACGGAAGACAGGGGATCAGTAGGGTGGGGTACGGGGGTCAACAGGACTGGAGACAGGGGTTCAGTGGGGCAGGGTACAGGGGTCAGCAGGAAGGAAGACAGGTGGTCAGTAAGGTGTAAGGCACGGTACAGGGGTCAACAGGGTGAAAGATAGGGGGTCAGTAGGGCAGGATACAGGGGCCAGCAGGACGGAGGATGGGGGGTCAGTAGGGCAGGGTACAGTGGTTAACAGGTCAGAAGACAGGGGGTCAGTAGGGCAGGATACAGGAGTCAGCAGGACGAAAGACATGGGGGTCAGTAAGGCAGGGTACAGGGGTCAGCAGGACAGAAGACAGAGGATCAGTAGGGCAGGGTACAGGGGTCAACAGGATGGAAGACAGGAAGTCAGTAGGGCAGGGTACAGGGGTCAACAGGACTGGAGACAGGGGGTCAGTAGGGCAGGGTAGAGGGGTCAGCAGGAAAGAAGACAGGGGGTCAGTAGGGCAGGGTACAGGGGTCAACATAGCAGAAGACAGGTGGTCAGTAGGGTAGGATACAGGGTCAGCAGGACAGAAGACAGTAGGGCAGGGTACAGGGGTCAGCAGGACAGAAGACAGGGGATCAGCAGAGCAGGGTACAGAGGTCAGCAGGAAGGAAGACAAGGAGTCAGTAGGACAGGGTACAGGGGTCAGCAGGAAGGAAGACAGGGGGTCAGTAGGGCAGGGTACAGAGGTCAGCAGGAAGGAAGACAGGGAGTCAGTAGGACAGGGTACAGGGGTCAGCAGGAAGGAAGGCAGGGGGTCAGTAGGGCAGGGTACAGGGGGTCAGTAGGGCAAGGTACAGAAGTCAGCAGGACCATTCTTATTCTTATATATGAACGTGACACTACTGCCACAATGTGCCAGAGATTTTCAGTGTTATGCAGTTAACCACTGTAAACATGACATCTAGTATGTAGTGCTTACTTAGCCCTGTGATTCGCCATAAGATATATTTGAAGCCATGCCAAATGTATGTGGTGATGAACCCAATGCCAGATGTGCAGATGGTGATTCACAGCCGTGGCATGTGCAGGTGATGGTAAACCTGAAGGTGTGGGGACCTGGATCCCCACTGGTACAATACTAGGGATAGCGTGCAGCCTGTATCCGAATGCTGGCACCCCTAGTGTTACGTCATCCACTTGGATGTCGCGCCGGCAGGAACAAAGTCAGCTTGGAGTTGGAACGCAAGCCTGCTCCACTAACTGCTGCCTCCTCAGCCAATGGGTAGCTTAAAGTGGTTGTCAACTCGTGACAAGCACTTTCACCTACAGGTAAGCCTATAATAAGGCTTACCTGTAGGTGCCCTGCATATCTCCCAAACCTGCACGGTTCAGGAGATATGCAGTGTACTAGATGTGCCAATGTCAATTCGGCACATGCGCAGTAAAGAAATGGCCTTTGTGCCTTTTCTTCACTGTGATCGTGCCGTGACAGTCACAGAGCCAGAGATCGTGGCCCCGGAAGGGAGAAGGGCAGAAGATGGACACTGCCAGCACACGGAATAGTGTTGGACGTCGCAGGCTTTGTTTGCAGGTAAGTGGCCCATTATGCATCTACTTTACAGGGGAATACAGAGGAAGTAACCCAATCTGGGTTTACTTCCTCTTTAAGCTGCCTCAGTTTCTCCCACAGACATCACCCTGCACTATACCGAGTCCTGGCCTGCCCGCACAATAAACAGGCCAGAACTCACATTTATTATACTCAGTAAAAGTGCGGCTCCCATCCCGGTCCCCCAGCTGAAAGGATGCAATAGCCTAGCTGCTGCATCATGGACAGAGGCTCTGGGAGGTTTCGACCCCCTTAATCTACGCCCCTGTCTGAAGTGTGTGGGGATCACTTGTCTGCTTCACGTTGCATCTCCCTCCAGTAGTGGTCAGCAGTATTGAAGGCTGTGAGAACTGTATCATAGCTGGTTTTATCCTCCCACAGAAAGCTCTCCTCTCATTCCTCCCCCACCAATCAAGAATTTCACTCCAGTTAGCAAGTCACCTTGGGCATGATTTCCTTCACATCCAACAAATTCCAACAGTGGAACAAAATAATCCCCATCGTTGGTGTCAGTGGAATAACATAAGTCCAATCATTGGTGTCCCTGTGATAAAAAAATCCCCACGGTTGGTGTCAGTGAGATAAAATAAGCCCCGTTGTTGGTGTCAGTGAGATAAAAGAAGTCACATTGTTGGTGTCAGTGAGATAACATAAGTCCCATTGTTGGTGTCAGTAAGATAAAATAAGCCCCATTGTTGGTGTCAGTGACAATAAAATGTAACCCCAGCCCAGCATTGGTGGTCAGTGGTGGTACTTACCTGATCACACACTCCCGCTGCCTCTCTGCTGATGTTGAAGTTCTACTATCACTGTCAGAAAGGAGATCACTGCTCCCCACAGTCTGTCTGATCCTCACTCATCCAGGAACACTTGGCGATAATGACAGAGCTGCGTTCACACTAGGAAACAATTTTTGGGACTGCAGTTCCTTTGAGCTCCACAAGATGGAGATCTCACTTCTACACAGACAGGAAGTCTCTATGGAAGACAGGAAGTGATGTCAGGTACAGATAGGAAGTTCCGGGTGAGAGGTGAGTAAGGAAGAAGTAGAGGGAAGACGTTGGAAGTGGCAGCAGAGGAGGTAATAAGATTTTATTTTCTATTTACACCCAATAAGCCCCCCCCGTCATGTCCGTCCTCTTCCTCCATAGTCACTGTGAGGTCTTTTATCTCCAGCAGATGAGGATACACACATATATAGTGTGGGAACCTAGATTAACCCCTTCAGGGGCAAATCATTTCCCCATTTATGGGGCCGGAACATTCTCTTCATTTTGGAGATAAATTCTAGTAATCTGTTCCTCTAAAACAGCACTGACAATAAATAGACAAGACAATGACCATCCTGACCATACATGGCCTACAAATTATTAACGGGAAACATCCGGTACATACCAGTCCTACCAGTAACAGAACAGATAAATAACAGTCACGACAAAATCTCCTTGTCTAATGATCTTAAATAGAGGTTTTACTTCTCTTACAAGGCCGGGGTATTTACCCCTTTACTAAACGGGGACTTCCCCAATTAGATC
>BLSH010450943.1:119312-136057 GCA_018402905.1 Glandirana rugosa | reverse complement strand
GTGTCACTGATACCTCCTTCTCCTGCCTGTACTGCCCCCCCCGAATAACCCACATTTATCTTTTATTTTAGAATAATGGAGGAGACGACGGTGAAGGTTGCAGAAGGGAGATGAAGAAGGAATGAGTGGAGAGTGGGCCTTGAAGGATAGACATGGACTGTAGTGAAGGACAGAAGGTATCTCTGAAGGACAGACACATCTTCACTCTAGAGGTAGAACACCTCGAGTTTCCTTGACGTCAGGGTTTTTAACAAAGGATCACACTTGCGTCGAGACAGTAATAGCGGTTCACAAGGACCTACTCACTCCTAGTCTGTCTGACACCCCTCGTCACTAGAGGGAAGACGTTGGAAGTGGCAGCAGAGGAGGTAATAAGATTTTATTTTCTATTTACACCCAATAAGCCCCCCCCGTCATGTCCGTCCTCTTCCTCCATAGTCACTGTGATGTCTTTTATCTCCAGCAGATAATGATACACACATATATAGTGTGGGAACCTAGATTAACCCCTTCAAGGGCACAACATTTCCCCATTTATGGGGCCGGAACATTCTCTTCATTTTGGAGATAAATTCTAGTAATTTGTTCCTCTAAAACAGCACTGACAATAAATAGACAAGACAATGACCATCCTGACCATACATGGCCTACAAAGGGCAATTATTACACTACACAGGCAGCCAATGGGCAATCATTACACTATGCAGCCAACATAATGATGGAGTGCAGGGGTCAGGAGTATGGAGCATAGAGCCCCTTACATTGCTGGTCAGGAGGAAGAAAACATTCCTCAGCCTGCCATGAAGAATATCTTCCATCATTGGTGTCAGAGGAAGGACAATACTGAGGGCTCTGAAATAAGTAGAGGGGCTAGGAGAGATAATGGATAGATGGCGGACTCTAGAGACCCCTTTGGGGGTTGTGTGGCTCAATAGTTCTGAGGTGGTAGTGTAGCTGAAGGACTCTGGTCCCTGGAGAGTGTTGGTGGGCAACAGGGCTCCGAGGGAAGAGGAGGTTGTAGGGTTCATGGTAACTCTAGGGTAGGGAGGGGGGCTCTTGGTCTATGATGGTCCTCCCAACCACACTTACTTCAGACCTCCTGCCAGGAAAGGAAAGCAAACTTCACCTTCTTACCATCCCACTGTTCAAATAAAATTTTCCAAGATATAAAGTGGAATAAAGAAGGGCCTTCATCCCTTGAGGGGCACTCATTCTTAGAGGAGACCTGTTTGCACAGCATTAACTAAAAGGTAGTTAGGGGTCAGTGCTGTATATCTTCAGGAGACCGTAAATTACCTTCCCATGACACAGGCTCTGGCAGTGCCCAGTGCTGGAATTCAGAGCCCCAGGTACCTACTGCCACTCTGTACAATGCCCTGGATACTACAGAATACTTGGCTACCCCCCTCCCCCAATGTCCTCTTACCCACACTGGGCTTCCATTGGAGGGAAGAGAATAGACTCCTCTCCTACAGTTCCATACTCAACCAGAATCCTCCTGCTATACAATCCAATCCCTTCTCTTACTGCAGAGAGTGACAGTGACATCACCCCTGTCAGTCAGCTGAAGTTATGGCAATTATCCTGAATATCCGGCAACTCCGGCCAAAAGTCAGCAAGTTCCCCTTCCTGGACATCATGATGACCCTACATTGTCCTCACATCACTGCCTCAGAGCAAACAAGTCAATGGAAGGATCATATTTATCATTCCTTGTCTGCAGATCTAATAGTAATCAAATCCAATTCAGAAACCAAACAAACCCAACAGAGAAAAGGGAATTTCTGATCTGACAGGCCAAAATGGCCCTGGGACCTCAAAATTGTAGCAAAACACTAAACAGTCCAAACTAAATGTGTTCCCTTGGGGGCAGTAATTCTTAAGTGTACAGATACCTTCCTATTACTCCCCCCCCCCCCCCATCCACATCCTATTATTGTGTGACCAATACCATCCAAATAATTCTTACTTTCATTTCCCAAAGTGATCCGTCTACAAGGATAGATCAAATGACCGCACCAATGAGGATGGAGGAAGATTGGAGTCACATGACTGAGAGGATACTAAACTTCACCCAGGAGATCATCTACCTGCTGAACGGAGAGGTGAGGGGGTTTCTGGGAGGTCATATGACATCACTCTTATCTCTATTAATAAAACAGAGACCTGACCGGAGAGGTGTGGAGGACTCTGGGAGGTCAAATGACATCACTCTTATCTCTATTAATAAAACACAGACCTGACCGGAGAGGTGATTCTGGGGATTCTGGGATTCTAACCTAATATTCCTATTGGTTCCTCAATACAGAGATTTCCTCTTGTGAAGTCAGGTGATCATATGACCATCGCAGTGCCTCCATGTGACTCCCTAAAACTTGAGAGACACAACATGCAGAAGATTCTAGACGTCACCAAGAAGATGATGGAGCTGCTGACAGGAGAGGTGAGCGGTGCTGGGAATTCTGGGACATTATCCAGTAACAGACAAGGGATGTGTCTGGATGGTGACTGTATCATTGTGTGTGTCAGGTTCCTATAAGGTGTCAGGATGTCACTGTCTATTTCTCCATGGAGGAGTGGGAGTATTTAGAAGGACACAAGGATCTCTACAAGGACGTCATGATGGACAATCAGCCGCCCCTCACATCACCGGGTAAGAGGAGACTTTATTGTAAAGGAGAGAGCAGTATGGAGGCTCCATTAGATCCCCCATCATCTGATAAACACATAGAAACAATGTATTCAGTCAGTGTGTGTGTTTCCTACAGATGGATCCAGTAATGGGAACCCACCAGAGAGATGTCCCTGTCCTCTGTATTCCCAGGATTCCATACAGGAAGGTCACACCATCCCTCACCATCATCAGGTATCAGATGAGGAACAATCACTGATAGTATCATTAGGATCTGTACATTATCTGCATTGTTACCATTGATGTCATTTTTATTATATATTCAGAGTGAAGACCTGAGAGATTCTAAAATTGAAGTTAAAGAAGACATAAAAGAGGAGGATGATGAAGATGGGGTGTTGGAGGAGTCAGAGTTTCTAAAAGAACACAAAGATCTGTATCAGGACACCATGGTGGAGTCATCCAGCTACAGAAACCCACCAGAGAGATGTCCCCGTCCTCTGTATTCCAGGGATTCGTCACATGAAGGTCACACCATCCCTCACCATCATCAGGTAGATGGTTGACAATTATTGGTAGTTATGATTTATACACAGCATGTTTGTTACAATGAATGTTTTATTATATATTCAGAATGGAAACCACTGGGATGATAATATTGTTGTTAAAGAAGAGTATAAAGAGGAGGATGAGGAGTATGGAGTGATGGAGGAGTTTTCAGGACACAAAGATATGATGCAGCCACCTAATACCAGAAACTCACCAGAGAGATGTCCCCATGCTCTGTATTCCCGGGATTCCACACAGGAGGGTCACCCCATCCCTCACTGTTACAAGGTTGGTGGGATGGAATATACAGAAAATGGACACATAGAGATGATGTGTGGATTTTTTATGTGATATCACAATAATAAAGCTTATATTTTACAGATGATATTCACTCTCATTTTCTTGATTTAGAGTGGAGATCCAATCGATATAGAATTTGAGGTTAAAGCAGAAGAAGAAGAGAGGTATGTGAGGGATGATCAGCAGTCTATGGAGGAGGATGGAATAACGGGGACATTTATAGAGGAGGACACTCCTACAGAGATCAGCACAGGTGGGTCATTAACCCTAAATACATTCCTCCACCCATACTGATCACTGATTGGTCCAGAATAGGGTGGGGACTGGGTGATATCAGCTTGTAATCCCCTGGTCACTTTCCTGAGCTGTGTTCCCAGGCCTGTATTCCTGTATTTCTCTCGGATAATCTTCCTTTTCTGTGCTGCAGACACAATCTATGTATCTAGACTGGATTTATGGAGATTCTGGGGTTCAGCTGGCAACAAAATGTTGATTTCACCATAAGTTTTTCTTTGACCGGGGGTATGTGCTTTGGGTCTTCTCCCAGGGTTACTTGCTCAGTTGTCTGCTGGCTGTGCCGGGTGGAGGGATATATCTGTATAGTCGGATCCTAGTCCCAGTCCACATGAGCAATTCCGCCAGAAAGCCTATACTACACACTGCCAATCATAGTGAGGCATTTCCAAGCCCCACAGCTACATATACACATGCCCTTACTAGGCTGCTCATGATTGGTGGTGTGCAGTGATTGCTTACTGGTGGGATTGCTCAGGTAGGTTGTTACTAGGATCTGAACACGCCTGAGCATATCCCTGGAGATGGGAAGCAGCGGCGTGGGACCTCTGCAACTTTTCTCAAATAAACATTTAAGCTTCCACTAATTCCTGCATACCAATATTATGAGTCCTGACCATTACACTATAAAATTTATATTGTACATTACATGCTCCTGACCCCTGCACGATATACCCTATGCTGTACATTACATACTCCTGACCCCTGCACTATATACTCTTATGTTGTTCATTACATACTCCTGACGATCCATGCACTATATACTCTATGTTGTATACGACTTAATTCTGATTCTATATAGTACTACATGTTGTAAAATGAACGGAAATACAAATGCACATTTCAAAAGAGGCAACTCCCTAAACTACGCTCTATGTTACATGATATCAAATGGGATACAATCATAGGAACTAGGAATAATGCTATAAGAGCATACTAAAAAAGGTATTGGGCAGTGTATTCCAATGGGCCATAAATATAATAACTACATTTAAGTCTGGGTGGTTAAACTATAATGTAATAATGCACATAAAAGAGGAAAAAAAGGCCTTCAAAAAAAGTAAGGCTGAGGGGTCATTGTCAGCATTCCAAGAATACAAGGATAGCAATAAGAAGTGTAAGAACATGGGGGCATGGCCTACAGTGAACGAGGATGGACACGCGGCTGATGAGCTATCACAGCCCTGAACACTATCCAAGGGAATCCTCAAGCCTAGGACCTGGGTGAGACAAACCATCCATACAGTCCATCTCCCTTGTACCTCCACTTCACCTTGCCCCAAATATCGAGCAGCGCGGACGCCCGCTCAAGCTCAAATCTAGGCAGAGGCTCCGTGCTGCCTTGCTGAACTGGGCAGTCAGGACATAATCCACCCATAATAGAGCCATCCACCTGGCCAACATCGGGCACGGCTAATCCCAGAGCCTCCGCACACCGGACTCTTCCCTAGTGACACTAAGCCTCAAAACCAGCGGTAGCCCGAGGCCTGATTTGAGGCCTACCGCGGCCACCACTCCAAAGACCGAGGCCTAGATTATCAAGCACCCAAGGATCTGAAGTTCTTTCAAGCTAAAGAGCAAATCCTAGCTAAGGCGAGGTCAGCAGAACCCTTACCAGAGCCATTCACAGGCATCCAAATATATGCAGACCTCTCTCAACATACTTTACAAATAAGAAGACAACTAAAAGCAGGGACAAAGACCCTCAACAAATACAAGCTTATCTACAAGTGGCGTCATCTGGCTACTCTGATGATAATCAGAAACGGCACAATGCATAACGTATCCACCGTTAACAACGGAATGAAACTCCTTCATTCATGGGGGATCATCCCAGAGATACCATCAGAAGGCCACACCAACTCCGACTACTCCATACCTCCTCATTACGGACAACTATGACAAGGGAACAATAAATCCAAATACAAATGAATCTCCATACTCCTGACACCGCAACAAACCACCTTTCGATCGGGCTCCTGGCTCAGTACCAGAAAGGCCCTGAACTTTTTCTCCAATGCTGTCAGTTACTCACAGAGTATCTAACAGCTGACCATTTTTGTTCTCATATTTCGCATGTTCTCTTTTCTTGTTGAAGTTTTGTTCTGCCACGTTTTATTCTTCTCCCTACAGAAGACACAGCTTAAATAGTCACAGCATTGCTACAGCAGATAGCTTCTTATCTCTTTCCGCCGCAGGCTCCCGATTGAAGACTCTATAACCTCTTGTACAATAACTCCAGCCAAGGACTATTACCCAGCCAAACTCTTCAGATAGCTCCAAACCAACAACCCTACAAACTGTAAGTCTCTTTTTCCTTATTACTTCCACAACCAAAATTCAGCTAAACCTGTACCATGACCTTCTCTGTAATCTCCCTGTATACAAAAGGCCTCAATCACCCTGTGAAGAGAGCCTCTATGTGTAAAACGGCCATTGCACTCAAGTATGACGTATTGTGCATACAAGAAACGCATTTTGCCCAAAATGACACTCTTCCATGTTTTCACAAAAACTTTCCACGTATATTCAAATCCTCTTTTAAGAAAAAACAGGAGTACTCATCGCCATACGTGACACTGTAGAATTTGGACTCCACAAATCCATCATAGACCCTGGAGGTCACTACATAATCCTCCTTTGCTCTATTGCCAACACGAAATACACTCTAGTGTCCCTCTATGCACCCAACCATCGTCAAATGACATTTCTGAAGAAGCTTACAAAGCAGGCACAATCCCTGCAATATGGACATCTTCTAATGTGTGGAGGCTTCCACCAGGTTCCAGACAATAAGATGGATTCGAACTCAGCTTTCAAAAGGCATGAATCCCCTCTGGGTAAATTTGTTGCTGCCAATGACTTGTGTGACGTCTGGAGGTGCTGTCACGCAGAGGAGAGAGATTAACGTACCTGTCCCTGCATCACAACACCTACTCACGTATCGATCTCTTTTTGACCGCTAAATGGTTGCTTCAAGAAATCTCAGCCTCAAGCATCCACACAGTGACATGGTCGGACCATGCTCCAATTAGCATTACTATCTCCAATAAACCGCCCTTCCCCCACACATTTTTGTGGCGGGCCAACAACTCCCTACTACTACTACTACTACTCCCTGTGCCACAAAATACTCTCCGGAAAACTGGAAGAGTACCTCCAGCTAAACCAAAACCCAAATAAACTGTGACTGTGTGGAATGCTCATAAGGCGGTAATCAGAGGTGTGTTTATCCAGCTAGGTGCCAGAGCTAAGAAAAATAGGACACTAAGCCTAGATAAACGTACTGCAGATATAGCAGAAGCCGAATCTCGTAACAAAACGAAACCCTCCCATTTCCTCCAATCTAAAATCTTTTTTTAAGGCTAGAACTCAGATCCCTTCTTTTGGAATCCTTTGAAAAAAACAAAAAAAACTTAAAGCGGAGTTCCACCAAAAAGTGGAACTTCCGCTTTAAGAGAAGGTGACCCCCTGACATGCCATAATGGCATGTAATTTTTTTGGGGGGGGGCGGGGCCATGGACCCTGCTTTCACAGGGTCCACAGTCCACTTCCTCTCCTGGCGCCGAGGAGCCGGAAGGAAGTTCACATCCCCCCCCTCTTGGCGATCTTCTGGGACACGTCACAGGTCCCAGAAGATACGCCGAGCCATTCACAAGCTGCAGCGCGACTCGCACATGTGCAGTGAGGGCCCGGCTTTGGCTTCAAAGAGTGCCCACACTTGTGATGCCGCCGAGGGGAGGGGGAGATGAGCGAGCCCTCGGGCGGCCACATCGCTGGAACGAGGGACAGGTGAGTGGCCAATTGTTAAAAGTCAGCAGCTACCCTTTTGGTAGCTGCTGACTTTTAACAGGGTGGAACTCTGCTTTAAAGCCAAATACTACTCCAAAGGCAACAAAGCAGGCAAAGTCAATTGTTCCAAAATCAAAGGCCATAGACTAAAATCCAAAATCCCCTATCTATTCCATCCAACAACCAATGAAAAGGTCTTCAATTCTCAAGAGATTGCTGATGAATTCAGCACCTACTACAGCAGCCTCTACAATATCAAGGACGAATGTAATACATACCAACCATCCCAAGAGGAAATAAATACATTCTTCAACCGCATAAATCTCTCCTCTCTCATCCCCCGGCAACAATCCTCTTTTTTTTTTTTAAAGATATTTTTATTGGTTATAAAAGACATACAAATGTAAAAACAAAAAACTGCCCATCGGGCATCATATCCAACAAGCAAGTACAAAATATTGATAACTTGTACAAGGTCAACATAGTTTCCCAGTTATAATTTTTCAACAAATGGCACATGGGTATACCTCTAATTGGCTAGGCTGGAGTCCACCAGGTATATACCGTAATATATTAGTATGTAAGGTAGGCCAGATAAGCCTGTACCAACCCAGGGTAGATTAAGCAACGATAAACCTCATGTTAAAGGGGGGCACAGCGTAAGGGGGCTGGCTAACCATCTACTCCAAACCCTATGAAAGTTCTTACTCCTTTTTCTAAGGTCAAATGTAATTTTATAGAGTGGTAGTGCATCATTTATCAATTTCAACCACAAGCTTTTGCTCAGTGTCTGTGGGCTCTTCCACGTCAGCAGAAGAGACTTTCTTGCATAGAAGAAAAGGATACGAAGGAGTCTCCTTGCTGAGGCTGACAGTGATAAATCCCCAAAACTCTTAGGAGGCAATTCTTAGGGTTAATAATGTTGGGGAGGCCTAGAGCCGACGAGATAAAGGAGCCATTATCCCTCCAGAAGTGTTGCACCACCGGACACGTCCAGAAGCAGAGCAGAAAGCCTGCTCACTGGCTGAATCCCCTAAAGCATGTGTCCGTGGACGATAAACCCATCTTATAAAGCCTGTGGAGAGTTAGATGAGATTGGTGGAAGCCCTTAATTTGGATAACTCGGTCTCTAGAGGAGATGACCGATGATTTGAAGGTGTCGGTGAATTCCGACCAATCCTTCTCTGTGATTTGCATATCCAAAGCAGACCATTTAGTTTGGGCAGCCTGAAATCTGGGGTTAGTGTGCGTAGCTAGGGTCATATAGTAAGTTGAAACAAGTTTAGTAGTGGCCGGGTCCCTTATTAGTGTTTCTAGTGGAGGTATGCGGAGTGGATTGTTTAGGGTACCAAATTGTGCTCTGACTGCGTGTCTCGTTTGGTAATAATAAAATATATAAGAATTCGGAAGGTCGAACTCCTGTTGGAGTTGTTGAAAGTTTTTAAAGCCCTGTGTATCGAAGAGATAACACAGGTATTTAACTCCCCTTGAGGACCATCTCACTGGGTCTGGTATAGACTCCAATTCCCTAAGTGTGCCATTATACCATAGGGGTGTGTGCGGTGAGGCATTTAAGATTTTCGGGCATATTTACTTTTGATTGTCCGAAAGAGAGCGAGGGTCATGTGTATCATAGCTGTCCCCGGCCTATCAGGGACACGGTCTCTATAGATTACGTTGTGGAGCGTCTCCATAGGGAAGACAATAACCCACCCCCTCTGTGCTAGTACAGGCATTAGTGTCATTGGGATGTAACAAGTCATGGATGGATACCAACTGTGAGGGCAGGTAATATAGGTAGAAATTAGGGAAGGCCAGGCCAGCTAAGGAGTGAAGTTGAAGTGTCTCGAGAGCAATTCTAGGTGACCCGCCCCACCATAGAAACATAGTGCATATAGAGTCAATGCGTTTAAAAATAGATTTTGGGACCCTACATGGAGCGTTGGCCAAGACATAGAGTAACTTGGGGAGATAAATCATTTTGATGATATTGGACCTGCCCATGAGATCCAGCGGAGATCCATCCATCGTTTAGTGTGCTCCTGCATTATTTTCAATGTACCGAGGGAGTGGTAGCTGTACCACCACTCCCAGGTACCTAAATGAGGGGACAACCTGTAATTTCGACCCGGTATAGATCAGTGGTACGGCCGCCTGATCCAGGGGGAAAAGGGTAGATTTTTCCCAATTCACCCTGAATCCCGAGTAGTCCCTGAAAGTATTAATAAGAAATAGCAGATTTTTAAGGGATTCTTGTGGGTCAGCCAGGTATACTAATGTATTGTCTGCATATAGTGAGATACGTTCTTCTATAGTCCCTATAGGGAGGCCTTTTATTTGGGAGGTGCTACGGATCTGTATGGCAAAGGGCTCCATCACCAGGGCGAACAGGAGGGGGGATAAGTTCCCCTGGTGATCGGGAATGCCTCCATCACCGTGGAGTTAACTCTGATATGGGCCATTGGGGAGCAGTATAGGAGTCTGATCCAGGCTATCACGAATGGACCAAATCCATATCTTTCCAGGACTTTAAATAGGTAGGGTTATTCCACACTATCAAATGCTTTTTTAGTGTCAAGTGACACAATTACTCTAGCAGGTGTACAATCGTGGGGGTATTGTAGGTTATGAAACAATCTGCGTATTCTAGTAGATCTTCCCAGTATAAAACCTCCCTGATCACATCCTATTAATTTTTCAATTATTAAATTAAGACGATTGGCTATCACTTTAGTGAAAATCTTTATATCTACGTTTATAAGAGATATAGGGCGGTAAGAATCACAGAGCAATGGAACCTTCCTAGGCTTTAATAATAGCACAATCAATGCTTCCCTCATAGATGGTGGGAGGGTTCCCCTTTTAAAGGCTTCATTATAGGTATTAAGGAGGAGAGAGCTAAGTAATGAGGTAAACTTCTTGTACCATTCGGCCGGGTAGCCATCCAAGACTGGGGACTTACGGTTTGGGAGCTGTGAAATTGCCACTTTAATTTCCTCAACCATAACGGAGGCCTCCAGATCCTCCGTCTCGTGATCAGTTAAGTAAGGAAGTGGGATCTGTCCAAGGTATTTGGTCAGGAGCGAGTCTAGATAGTGGGCCCTTGTGGTATACAGGTCTTTGCAAAAAGATAAAAACGCATCCACAATGTCTTGTGGGACGTCACTAATCCCTCCCTGTAAAGTAAGGATTCGGGGAATAGAAACAGGGGTATGGTCTGGTCTGACTAGGTAAGCCAATAGCCGTCCAGCCTTGTTACATGTGACACAGAAAATATTTGAACATGGTAACATTTTTTTTTGGGTTAGGTCCAGCAGCATTAGTTCATATTCTCTATGTCTGGACAACCATAACGCACGCCCAGGGGGGTCCGGGTGTGCCACATAATCTGCCTCAGCCACCACCATTGCCTCCTCCAACTCCCTGGTACACTGTATAGCGTTTTTACGTAGGACGCCCATTATAGACATAAAAGCCCCCCTCAGTACAGCCTTGGATGCTTCCCAAACAATGGAGGGATCGGTAGACCCTCGGTTAAGCCTCCAATAGTCCACAATGTCTCTCCCGCAGGACCTCTGTACAATCTCGTCCTCCAGCCACTGCGGCCACATAGCAGAGATCCACTGCCAGAGGTGCATGGTCAGACACCCCCCTGGGCAGATAGGACACTGAGGATACCAGCGGGAGAGCATCGGGTGTAGCAAATGCCAGATCAATACGATACATTGTATGAAAGGAATCAGAATGACACAAGTATTGGTAGTCAACGGGGTACTTGCACCGCCACAATTCAGTAAGACCATAGACTCCAGCCCAGTCTACAAAAGCGGGGCAGGATTTACCACTACCTCCCAAGCGGTCCAGTGAGAGGTCTAGAATGGCATTAAAATCTCCTATATCCAGCACCGGTCCAGGGGTTCTGGCGACAAAGAGAAGAGACAATTTAGAGAGAAGATCAGGGGTGAACAGGGAGGCACATAAACATTGACCAGGGTAAAGGTCGCTCTGGCAATTTGTATAGTGAGTATGACAAACCGGCTGCCTAGGTCCGTTTTTACGGAGATCATTTTGGCCAGTAGTGATTTAGCCAGCAGAATAGAAACACCCCTCTGGAGTAAGTAGTGTGGGTGGCATGATACGAGAAGGCCACCCATGCTCATTTAAGTGAGCGTAACCTTTCTTTAACTAAATGCATCTCTTGAAGACAGATAATATGTGGTTTATAACGTCTAAGGAACGAAAAAATCAAGGACCACTTGTGAGGAGAGTTTGCCCCTCTCACATTCCAAGAAATAATTTTCAGTGGTTTAGCCATCTATAACATACAAAACATATTCTATACCATAAAGGATATGGTGAGATTCACTATTATAAAGATCAGGCCCAATAATAAAGTTTAGGAATACCCATGGACAGTCTAGGAAAATCAAAGATCTTGCTTGTATAAAATTAAAAGAAAAAAATGATAGTTTATCAAACAACCTAACTGACCACAAAGGGTCCGAAGAAATGCAGTCCCACCCTCCCCCACCCATCCCACCCCGTTCAACCACCCCCAACTTAGCGAGCTTGGATCCCGAACCAGTGAAAAGTTCAACAAAAAACCCAAAAAGAAAAAAAACAAACAGTAAACCGTTCCCGTGGCATCACCATGCACTGGGATGGGGTTAGTGGTGTGGGTATTGGGCTCCATTGAAGTATAGCTGGTGCTCCTGAAGGGGAGTCATAATGTAGTGGGGCGGTGAGGTGACCACAAGTGTATTCGCCCATATCAGCAGCACAATCAGAAAGGAACTAGGAATGCCATGGTCAGTCTTGGTTATGGTCCAGTCTACCACGGTGCGGGTACTGGATCAATCAAGGGAATGTGTATGCCAGTTCGCACACATTCCACGGCTTTCAGAAGGCCAATGCTGCCCAATGGAAAGTGCAAAACGCCGGAGTGCAGGAGATTTCGAACATGCGTGGGGATTTGTCTCATGTCAACTCACCCCTATCAGGGATTGTAATTCCGAGTACAATGGCAGGTGTCTGTCAGAGGCCCTGCCCGCGAAACACAAACAAGGGGGACATAGTTCTAGTTCCAGTATGTGTCCATCAACATATGCTGCCCGAGCACCAGCCAGACACCCGTTTTCTGGAGAGAAATAGCAGACTGACCTCATTTATTGACCTGTGCGTCCCCGTCTACGTTGCGGGCCAAAGCGGTCCTCAAGCCAGGCCATGGCTTCCTTAGGGGTATTGTAAAAGTGGGCTTTACCATCGCAGGTAACTCTCAATTTGGCAGGGAAGAGCATGGCATATTGCAGGCCTTCTTGTCGCAGACGATTCTTTACCGCAGAGAAGGAGACATGTTGATGCTGGACATCTGCTGAGTAACCAGGATATATGGATATGGTGTTGCCGTTGTATTTGAGTGAGCCCTTCTCTCTGGCCAGGCGCAGAATCGTTACCTTGTCCTGGAAATTGAGGATTCTGCAATCAAGGAACATGGAGGTGTCCCAGGATTCAGCGCACCTGGCGGAGTACGATGTGCTCTCTCAATAAGAAAGGCATGAGAGAAGCTTTCAACCCCCAGTACCTCTCGCAGCCATGAATGTAGGAACCGTTCAGGTCGGGGACCCTCGGAGTGCTCTGGGAACCCCACAAAGCGGATGTTATTCCTCCTGGAACGGTTCTCCAGGTCCTCAATTTTGGCATGGAGAGCCGCCACTTCAGCGGCGTTTGCCTGTACAGCGGCTGAGATTGGTTGTACTGTATCTTCCAAAGTACTTATACGTTCTTCAGCAGCCCCGGTTCTCTCCCTTTAAGTTTGTACATCTTGCTTCAGCAGAGAGTTATCAAGCGCATAGTAATTTGCAGCGATAGGGAGGACTTGCAATCCTGAATCGCCGGCATAATCTCAGCCAGCATAGGTTCTGCAGCGGGTGGCCCAGAGGCTGTACTGTCAGTAGGGCTATAGGGGGTATCCAACACCAGATAACATCTTGCGTTTCAAAGCTAGCTGGTCCGGACACGCTCATCCCTGGGGATGGCAGTGTAGGAGAGGCTGCACGCGTTGGGGGTTGCAGCATATGCTCAAGGCCTGTTGTGGCGCCCACTCTCTCCTGCCTTCTGATTACTAGCTGTTCCGCTGCCGAAGCGGGTGCAGGTGGTCCATATTTAACCATCATTCCTTCCTCGTTTCCCACTTTCCAGCCAAACACTAAATATACAGGATAAGAATGTGGAGGTATAGGAGGACACAGGCATGAGAGAGGTGCCCTTTGTTTTGCACTTCAGGCAATGTTTTCTAGGAGGAGGATCATACTAGTCACCCAGGGGTGCCAAGTCACCCATACACAGAAAGGGGGATAGTCAGTATCGAGGGCACCCACCCGGATTTGGGTTATGGGGGGTACTGCAGGGTTCAGGCTGAGACTAGACCTCAGAGCTGTGCAGCTCGATCGTCCACGCCGCCCTCCCTCTCTCACCGGTCGGGCCCTCAGGAGGGCAGAGGCAGCAGTCAGAGTAAGTAGGGATGGAGCTGGAGTATAGATACACTCCCCTCTTCTGGAGGATAAATAGTAGGCCCAGGAGGCAAGATGGCAGCAGCTTGCGGTACCGTGGAAGGCCGCAACTCCCACACCGACCCCCGTACTAACATGTTCCTCGGGCTGTGGTGCCGATGGGGGCCGCAGATGGTCCAGCTATGGAGAGGATGGCGGTGCTTTGCGGACTTGTAGTGGGTCCGGTCGGCTGACCGGAGAAATATGCCCCAGGAAGAATGCCTGGTGCTCTGCAATGTAGGCTGTGTTGATGGCTGGCCCCCCAGAGACCGAAGAAGTTCGGATGGTGAAGGATTAGAGAAAGGATGGCCGGAGCTCCTCACCCAGTCATCTGCCGCTTCTGACATTCCTACACGCCCCCCAACTATCCACTCTTAATGACCCCTTCACCATCCAAGAAACCCAGCAAGCCATCCATAACCTACCAAATCCCCTGGGCCAGATGAATTTACAGGGGAATACTACAAAAAATTCCAACAACTCCTAGCACCCCTTTTAACCCAAGTTTTCAACCAAGCAGCCACAACTTCCTCGTTCCCCCCAGAAATGTTAAGTGCACTGAAAGTAACAATCCCAAAACCTGGTAAAGGACCTACACCCCCAAAAAATTTTAGACCAATATCCCTACTCAATATTGATGTTAAAATATACTGTATACCAAATTAATAGCAAACAGACTAAAAAACAATATTCCATCTCTAATCCACACTGATCAAGCGGGCTTCACTAAGGGCCGCCAAACTTCAGACACAACGAGAAGAGTACTAAATATTATACACCATTCTGAGACCTCAAGAACGCCTTCTCTGCTCCTATCTTTGGATGCAGAAAAGGGGTTCGATAGAGTCCACTGGCAATATCTCTCCTTGGTCTTAACCAAATTCAGATTTCAAGGCCACATACTCCAAGCCATCATGGCCATTTACTCCAACCCTTCCGCATGGGTATTCACATCTGATATATTGTCAACCCCCTTTCAAATCTCAAATGGTACAAGACAGGGATGCCACTTATCGCCCCTAATCTTCAATATGGTAATGGAACTGCTAGCAGAACATGTAAGATCAAATCCAAACATTACTGGTATTCTCATAGCAACCCAAAACCACAAAATCAGCTTATTTGCTTATTTGATGTTATTCTCATAGTCACAAATCCATCCAACACTCCAACCCTACACTGGTTCAGTAAGGTTTCTTACTATAAAGTAAACAATACAAAATCCTTTATACTTAATCTAGGAATAGACACAACCACCAGCAAGCTGCTCCAAAATCAATTCCCATTTATTTGGGTTAACAACTCAATATCCTACCTAGGCATACGACTTACCAAATCTACCAAACACCTTTTCCAGGCAAACTACATCCCATTTCGCACTAAACTCCAACAAGACCTAAATAACGCGGCTAAGGTTGAACTCCCATGGATGGGAAGGCTGGCAGCGTTTAACCACTTCAGCCCTGGAAGGATTTCCCACTGTAGGACCAGAGCACTTTTTGCGATTTGGCACTGCATCGTTTTAACTGACAATTGCGTGGACCTGCGCCGTTGTACGTACCCAAACAAAATTTGCGTCCTTTTTTCCCCACAAATAGAGCTTTCTTTTGGTGGTATTTGGTCACCTCTGCTTCATTTCTGATCGCCGCTATAAACAAAAAAAGAGCGTCAATTTTGCAAAAAAAAAATATTCATTCATCGGTTTTGGCCGATTTATATTCTTCCTCATATTTTTGGTAAAAAAAAAAATCGCAATCGGCATTTATTGATTGGTTTGCACAAAAGTTGCCGCGTTTACAAACCATGAGAATTAATTTCTGGCGTTTTTACATTTTTTTTTTTTTAATAATGGCGGCGATCTGTGATTTTTATTGGGGCAGACATGTCGGACATTTTTGACACTTTTTTGGGACCAATGACATTTATACAACAATCAGAAATTTAAATATCCACTGATTACTGTATAAATGTCATTGGCAGTGAAGGGGTTAACCTGCAGGGGGAGATCTAGGGGTTAACTGTGTTCCCTAGGCGTGTTCTAACTGTCAGGGGCATAAGAGATCTAACTGATCCCAGTGACAGGGATCAGTAGATCTCTTAGATGCCGTCTGTCAGAACGGTGCACCGCTGTGTTTACTTCGGCGGTTCCCCGTTCTTTCCCTCTGGCAGCTCATCGCGGCTCGCCGGTGGACATCAGGTCCACCCGAGCCACGGGCACACTCCTTCAGCCCCCTAGCTGCCTGTCTGTAAATCGCCGTCTGTTTACGGTGATTCGTGAGACAGCGCCACACTGCCGCAGTAAATATACTGTGCGCGGTGTGGAAGTAGTTAAAATGCTCCACCTTCCTCAACTCCTCTACCTCTTTAGAACCTTACCAATCCCAATCGCAACCTCCTATTTCAAATCACTTCAGGCACTCCTCTCGAGGTTTATATGGCAAGGAAAAGAATTCCGCTGTGCATATAAAACATTAATAATAAAATGCTGATCAGCAGGAGGCACGGGATACGTAGACTTCGCTGACTACCACCAAGCCTTCCTACTGACCCAACTCAAAAAATGGCTACAACCAATCACTACCACTATATGGGGAAAAATGTTACCAACCTTTATACCCGGCCACTTCCGT
>BLSH010450943.1:91485-108418 GCA_018402905.1 Glandirana rugosa | reverse complement strand
TACCGAAGAGAGGAAACACTCTAAAGACTACGCACATTTCTACCGTGAAGACACTTTTTGTAAAGGGTGTGAGTCTTGTCCTTTCACCGAAGACGGAGCATACACTAGAGACTACATACGTTTCTACCCTCTAGACACTTTTTGTAAAGGGTGTGAGTCCTGTCCTTATGCCGAAGAGGGGACACACTCTAGAAAATACGGATAATTGTACCTTTAATCTTACCTTTGTGAAGGGTGTGAGTCATGTCCTTTTGGAGAATAGACAACCTTCCTGCCGTGGTAGGGAGTGCCAGACTCCAAGGGGACATCACACAGTATAGTCCAGGAGAAAACCCGGCTACCTCAAATCTCCATCCGGCACCACACAGTGTAGATGGACCATCGTATTCCTCTTATCCTGAGGAACCTCAGACCGTGAGGGATGGTGCCGTCCTTCCAACAGATAAGAGGTTTTCCTGTACTGAGTGTGGGAAGTGTTTCCATTCTAATTTCCATGTTAATAGGCATAAAAGATCTCACACAGGGGAGAAGCCGTATTCCTGTCCTGAGTGTGGGAAATGTTTTTCACAGATCTCCCATCTTTGCATACATCAGAGATCACATACGAGGCAGAAGCCACTTTCCTGTTCTGAGTGTGGGAAATGTTTTTCACAGAAGTGCCATCTTTACACGCATCAGAAATCTCACAAAGGAGAGAAGCCATATTTCTGTCCTGAATGTGGAAAATGCTTTGCAACAAAAACATATTTTGTCAATCATCAAAGATCTCACACTGGGGAGAAGCAACATTGCTGTCCTGAATGCGGGAAATCTTTTTCACAGAAGTCTGATCTTTACAGACATCAGAGATTGCACACAGGGGAGAAGGCACTTTCCTGCTGTGAGTGCGGGAAAAGTTTTGCACAAAAATCAAACCTTGTTACGCATCAAAGATCTCACACAGGAGAGAAGCCATATTCCTGTCTGGAGTGCGGGAAATGTTTTACGCAAACGTCCCATCTTCACAGACATCAGAGATCTCACACAGGGGAGAAGCCGTATTCCTGTCCTGAGTGTGGTAAATGTTTTTCACAGAAGTCTGATCTTCACAGACATGAGAGATCTCACACGGGGGAGAAGCCGTATTCCTGTCCTGAGTGCAGGAAATGTTTTTCACAGAAGTCCGATCTTCACACACATCAAAGATCTCACACGGGAGAGAAGCCGTATTCCTGTCCTGAGTGTGGGAAATGTTTTTCAGATAAGTTCAATCTACACAGACATCAGAGATCTCACATGGGGGCGGGGGAGCCTCTTTCCTGCCCTGAGTGAGGGAAGTGTTCCCCACTGAAATCCTGTCTTCCTGTACATCAGGGATCCCACACCAACCTCGAGGTGTATTAGTGCCTTGCGTGCTGTAATTGTCTTCTATATGAATGTTGCTGGACATCACAGCTCTCATGAGGGGAAGAAGCACACCCTGATATACACCTCAGATATACCCCATGGCTGATCTTCATCATGTAACAGTACATAAGGCGATCAGAGATCACCAAAGTCACGGATGAAGTGTTGTACCGTGTTGGCCATTGATAGGAGTAGAAAAAGACTCCAGTGGCAACCTGTGAAGCTCTGGCGAACTCCATGCCCAAGAGGGTTAAGACAATGCTGGAAAATAATGGTGGCCACAGAAAATATTGACACTTTGGGCCCAATTTGGACATTTTCACTTAGGGGTGTACTCACTTTTGTTGCCACCTGTTTAGACATTAATGGCTGTGTGTTGAGTTATTTTGAAGGGACAGCAAATTTACACTGTTATACAAGCTGTACACTCACTACTTTACATTGTAGCAAAGTCTCATTTCCTCAGTGTTGTCACATGAAAAGATAGAATAATATATTTACAAGAACGTGAGGGGTGTACTTACTTTTGTGAGATACTGTAAATATGAATTAATAATCAATTAATAAAGTGCTGAATGGTGTGAGTCTATTTAAAGTGCACAGAAAGTATAATATTTATGTCCATCCATGGTATTCCATAATAATTGAGCAGTGCAAAATAGATCCCAAAGTGCATTAACATGCAGCCATTGTTACTTGACTGTATCAAATCATAGAAGTCAAGAAAGATATGAGTTCGATGGATCCAATAATTGATCCTCAAGAAAACCAATTCCAATGGAGCGAAAAGCCTTCACCAGGCACCCAGTGGCACACCCTACTCACCAGATGTATGTGATTTCCATTACAGATATCAAAAGCGCTTGATGGTGAATTACAATTTTCAATGCCTTTTATAACATAAAAGTGAGCGTACTTCACCATATCGGCCCCCCTCCTCCTCCAAACTGGACCCCACGCATCTGAGAGGCCGGCTGTCCAGCTGACAACATCGATACAGAGACAACTTTCAGCATCAGGCGCTTTTGACTAAAACACATTTACGTTTTTGGCTGTAACATGACAAAATGTGGAAAATGTCAAGGGGTATGAATACTTTTTCAAGGCACTGTATATATTAAATGCTGCCAGTTTAATCATTGTTAGACGGTAGAAGAATAACATAGAGCCAAATACATCTGATGTTATAAAACGGCTTGATTTGTCCTCACTGTATGACCAGCATTTGGATGGGAAAACGCACACAATTCCATGCGTCTTGGGATGTTTGGCTACAAAGACGTGATAATGCATACCTGGAGCAAATGTAGCACCTATGATTATGTGCCTCAGTGATAGTTCTATTATACTCCTTTTATCACAACCTGGGCAGAGTTGTTGGCTCTTGTTTTCTGATCACTTTCTCTGTTGTATATATATCTGTATACCTTCACCCCGAGGGTCCTCATCTCCAATATACCTGACTATGCTGTACACTGCAATACTGAAAGTCTGTATATGTCTACAAAGCTAACAACTGTTTCTCGATGATTTTTGCTACATTCGGTTTTGTAATGTTTATTCTAAATTCCAATACAAATTTTATTCAAAATATTTTTGGGTCTCGCACCTAAGATGGGACTTACAAAAAAAATGAAATACATGCTTACTGGTCCACCCACCGCATTCATCACATGCCCATTTAAGCACATGACCTCCAGAAGATTTACCCCCCTTCGTGACCAGGCCATTTTTTGCAATACTGCGCGGCTTTATTTTAACGGACAATAGCGTAGTCATGCAACGCTGTACCTAAATTAAATTTATATCATTTTTTTCCCACAAATAGAGCTATTTTTTACCTTCTGCCATAAAACATCCAAAAAAAATAAAAATGTCTTTATCAGTTTAGGCCAGTGGTTCTCAACTCCGGTCCTCGGGCCCCCCCAACAGGCCAGATTTTAAGTATTACCTTGGGGAGATGCAGACTAGAATACTGCAATCACTGAGCAGCAAATTATATCACCTGTGATGTATTTCAGTTATCCTGCAAACCTGGCCTGTTGGGGGGGCCCGAGGACCGGAGTTGAGAACCACTGGTTTAGGCCAATATGTATTCAGCTACACGTTTTTGGTAAAAAAAATCCCAATAACTGTATATTGATTGGTTTGTGCGAACGTTATAGCATCTACAAACTATGGGATATATACTGGAATGTTTCCTTTTTTATACTAGTAATGGCGGCGATCAGTGACTTCTAGTCGGACAGTGATATTGCGGCGGGCAGTCTGACACTAACTGACATTTTGTGGGAACCAGTGATCAGTGCAAAAAATATACACTGTCACTGTACTAATGACACTGTCTGGGAAGGGGTTAACATCAGAGGCAATCAAAGGGGTAAATGTGTGCCTAACCTGTGCTTGGTGTGTTTACTGTGTGCTGCTTTTACTAAGCGATGTGACGGTTTCCCTGCAAAGGAGAGAAACAAAAACCGGCATGCCCCCCCCTGGCAGGACAGAGCTCTGTATTGTTTACATCTGCAGAGCTCTGTCCAATCTTCCTTCTCATAGATCAGCAGGTGCCGGCGGTAAATCATTGACCGGCACCTGCTGATCAGCTTGTGGTAATCACAGCACAGCCAGTGCGACCCCCCTACCCAGAAGTGCTGGATCCTCTGGTGGAGAGCCTCTCTGCCACCTCACTCATAGGAGAGGCAGTCAGCAAGCGGTTATTCATCCGTTATGCCAAGGACACACTATGACATGATCATGCGCTTCCTTCAATGCACTCTGCCCTGCCCGAAATCACCTTGGATATGATAAGCTTTACAAAAACTTTTCCAATTATTTTTTTTTTCTGTTTACAAAATTTTATTAGAAAGTTTCAAAAAGTGGTACAGTGATAGCAGCATTTGAAAATCACATCAAAACCCAATTGTAAAGGAAATAGCAAATAGTACAAAATCATAAAAAAGCGTCACAATCTTTAAAAATGTGCAATTAGCAAAATACAATGGCAGGAAATAGTGCTGATAATACAATTACATCTAGAGAGGATGGTAGAAAAGACACCAACATTATTATAATAACACACATATAGTGATAGTCATCAAGACTGCTTCATTCAATGATAACATAAATAGTGCTGATAGTACAATTATAATCTAGAGAGGATGGCAGAAAAGACATCTACATTATTATAATAAGACTTATAGTGCTAATCATCAAGACTGCTTCATTCAAAGAAAACATAAATAGTACTTTTAATACAATTATAATCTAGAGAGGATGGTAGAAAGGACATCAACATTATTATAATAAGACTTATAGTGCTAATCATCAAGACTGCTTCATTCAAAGATATTGCAGTTATCAAACCAAGGAGTCCATTTACGATTGTAATAAGGCATAGTATGATATAAGGTGTGAAAACGTTTTTCTACTCTGTTAGGGCCGGTTCACATTGGAGCGGTGCGACTCCGCGGCCCGTTCACATCTAGGCGAATTGTCAGGCGACTTGAGTCATCTGACAATTCGCCTCAATGCTGTGCAAATGGGACCGTTCTAATAGGAGCGAATCGATTCGCTCCGCCTTAGAAAAATGGTCCCTGCACTATTTTCAGGGCGATCTCAGGCGGCTTGCATTGACTTCTATGATAGAAGTCTCCTCGCAAGCCGCCTGAGATCGCCTGGAGCGCCGCTCCAGTGTGAACCGGTCCTTAATGAAACCCACTCTACTTTTAAGACCCCTTTCACACTGGGGCGGACAGGGTGGTAGTTTTACTGGTGCATTACCCCTGTAATAGTGGCGCTTTGGTGCCACTATTCGGGCGTCAATGGGGCGCTTTTAGGCCTCATACACACGGACGTTTCTAAAAAAATAAACAAAACGTCGGGCCCGACGTCAAGGAAAGAAAGTCGGCGTCTTTCGGCGTTATGCATTGGCGTTTTTGAGCGTTAGTGAGCGTCGGCGTCAATAGGCGTTTTTTTAAAAAAAATCATCCCTCTGCTATTTTTCAACCTAAAAACGTTGGCGCCAAAAAACGCCGGAAAACGCCGGTATAATAATAGGTGGCATATGGTGGCATATGTTGCCGTTTCTTGGCATATTGTGGCGTCGGCGTCAAAAAACGTCAAAATGTTACAGCCTCAGAACGCGATGGCCATGGGTTCTACTTTCTGCTCACTAACGCCGACGCCACCTACAGCTCAGAAACGCCGACGTTTTTATGGGGCCATTGACTAACATGGAGAGCTGCAAAAAATGCCAGAAAACGCCGGCGTCAAAAAACGTCCGTGTGTATGAGGCCTTAATCCCCAAGAAGGGGTTAAAAGCGCCTGTGCGCGGCGTTTCCGAGCTTTGTTCATCTGCTTCGGAAGCACTGGCCATTCATTTCAATGGCAGGGGTGGTGTAGGAGTGCTGTATACATCCCTCCCGCACCACCCCAAAGATGCTGCTTGCAGGATTTTTCTCCCTGTCCTGCAAGCACACCGCCCCAGTGTGGAAAGACACACTGAGTTTTATGGAGAGGCGGTTTTCAGGCGCTGAGCAGAGGCTATTTCCAGCACTGCAGCGCCTTAAAACTGCCCCAGTGTGAAAGGGCTCTAACTTGGGAGAGTGGAACTACGAGAGTTCTCCAGTGTGTAGCAACTACCCAATGGATGGCCACACCGATTGTGTGGATTAGTCTCATCTGCAGACTGGTAGCCTTTACAAAGGGGAAAAATAATAGACAATGCATTGGGGCAAGAAAAAAACTAAACACTTGTGATTGTAGAGGCAAAGGTAGACAGTCTTCTCCAAATTGGAACTACATGGGAGCACTCCCAGGACAAATGGAGAAATCAGCCAGGAGCCATGGAGTCCAGTACCATCTAGTGAAACGTTTTACCCAAATTTTTTTTCCTGAAATTTGCTACATTCCTGAGTGAAGCTATAGAAGCTGTGTGAAAGGGTCTCAGGGTAGAGGTATGCCTTCCGTGTGTATAAAGGGAAAGATAGCCAGTTCCAGCCCTCTGACTGCTCATCCTACACTGGGACAAGAGGATACATAGTCTGGGACCTGGCATTTCCACTATTCAGTAAGAGGGTACTACATCTACCTGGATAACTTCTACACAAGCCTGCACCTTTTCCTCCTCCTGTGCCTCAGAAAAACACGGTTCAGTTTCAAAAGCCTGAGCGCATCCATGATTATAATCTGTTCATTGGGGGTGTGGATTTCTCAGAGTACTGGTACAAAAGTTTCCATTTATCTTTGGCAATGTGTAATTGGCATGTGACCAATCACAAGTCCATAGCCACCTCCTTCCTCACATTTCTAGAGGATGGTGTCACTGTCCTTATATGCCAGCAAGGCTCTCCACCAGAAATCATTCTTCCTGATGCTGTCAGCAGACTTCATGAACGGCATTTCCCAGAGAATATTCCACCCACAGAAAAAGGCCGAAGATGCCAAAAAAGAGGGCAGGTATGCAGCAGAGGGGGAGTTAGTAATTAAGTGATTTATAAAAAATGTATTCATTTATGCAAATTATTATTATTATTCAGGTCCCCGTCCCTTCATTGACCTCCAATCCTCCTCCTCTGACCCCCATTCTGCTCTCTCTCTCCGCCTGGAAGTACAGTTACAGATGTTCATGGAGACACAATTTCATTTCACGGCTCTCCCTCCACAAGTGCGGTCCAGACATAGATCCCATCTTTCAGATACATTCTTATATTGACCACCCATCCCCCCAATGATATGGTTGTCTATTGTATCTCACTGTCCCCCACCATTGGCCCAACCCCGCACTCTCATCTGTCCATCCCTCCACCCTGTACATTGTAAATTCCCTGGAACACCACCCATGTGATCAGCTGGAGCTAATCTTTATGGAATCATTCCATTGCTAGAATGCACACCCCCAGATTAATATGACACATGTACTGGTGATCCAATCAGAACACTCCAGGCCCCAGCAGTGCACACACCCAGATTAATATGACACGTGTACTGGTGGTCCAATCAGAACACTCTGGGCCCCAACAGTACACACCCCCCAAGTTAGAATGACACATGTACTGGTGGTCCAATCTGAACACTCCGGGCCCCATCAGTACAACCCCCCAGATTAATAAGACACGTGTACTGGTGGTCCAATCAGGACACTCTGGGCCCCAGCAGTGCACACCCCCAAATTAATATGACGCATGTACTGGTGGACCAATCAGAACACTGGGCCCCAGCAGTGGACCCTCCAAATTAATATGATGCATGTACTGGTGGTCCAATCAGAACACTTCAGGCCCCAGCAGTGCACACCCCCAGATTAATACTGGTGGTCCATCAGAACACTCCAGGCCCAAGCAGTGCACACCCCCAGATTAATATGAAACATGTATTGGTGGTCCAATCAGAACACTCTAGGCCCCAGCAGTACACACCCCCAAGTTAGAATGACACGTGTACTGGTGGTCCAATCAGGACACTCCAGGCCCCAGGAGTGCACACCCCCAAATTAATACGACGCATCTATTGGTGGACCAATCAGAACATTCCAGGCCCCAGCAGTGCACACCCCCAGATTAGCACGACACAGGTACTGGTGGGCCAATCAGAACACTCCAGTCCCCAGCAGTGCACACCCTCAGATTATTACGATGCAAGTACTGGTGGGCCAATCAGAACACTCTGGGCCCCAGCAGTACACACCCCCATGTTAGAATGACACGTGTACTGGTGGTCCAATCAGGACACTCCGGACCCCGGCAGTACACAACCCCAAATTAATACAATACATGTACTGGTGGTCCAATCAGAACACTTCAGGCCCCAGCAGTGCACACCCCCAGATTAATATGACACATGTATTGGTGGTCCAATCAGAACACTCTGGGCCCCAGCAGTAAACACCCCCCAAGTTAGAATGACACGTGTACTGGTGGTCCAATCAGGACACTCCGGGCCCCAGCAGTGCACACCCCCAAATTAATACGACGCATGTACAGGTGAACCAATCATAACACTCCAGGCCCCAGCAGTGCACACCCCCAGATTAGTAAGACACAAGTACTGGTGGGCCAATAAGAACACTCCAGGCCCCAGCAGTGCACACCCCCAGATTAATACGATGCATGTACTGGTGCTCCAATCAGAACTCTCCAGCCCTGAATTCTCTTCAATGGAACTCCCCAGTGAAATCTCCACTCATCAATTACTAGCCGGATTCTCTATATTACCTCCTGTATGTACAAAACTACCCCAAACCCCTCCCCCCTCCTCACCATCCAATAGAAATTGGAGGAATTGTTTCTTCTTCCTGAAATCCAGACCTAGAGAGGAATAGAAAAGACAAACACCACAAAGTTTTTTTATAGAGATTTATTCCATCCAATCCAAAACTATTTTACACATATTTATTCCATGGAATATGAAGACATTTTTATATCAATAATCCATCAAATCTCTGTTTTATTGGACTTTATTCCCAGCAATAATCAATAAGGAATCCATGCCAGCAATCATCAGATCAATAGGAATGTTTCCAATATCCAGTAATCACGGTTTGATCCTCCAACATAACCAGTGCACAGAATTATAAATCTATCACATGAAATGGATCTTATTGATTGGTTGATGTCATTTATTGATCCCCTTATATGATAGAATAGCTTGATTTCTCCATGTATTGATCATCCTCTCCATATATCTCTTCACCTTGTCTAACATAATACAAACCTAAATGCTATAAATCTCAGTCATGTCCATGAATTGTATCTGGCTTGGGTTTTTATAATACGATATACTGGACTTTTAATTCATTCCCTATTTTTATATCATCTTCTTACACCTGTCCTGATTAAGTCACACTTTGAAATGTGTTGATGGTGTAATTTATAGTTCGTTGTCCAATGATCACCAACCTTTCGAATGCAACATTTCAGGAGTTTCCTCCTTTACTATGGGGGCCTCTGCTGACCTCACCCTCATTCTTTCTTGGGGTGAAAGCTCTCCAAAGGGATCCAAATACTGCTTAGTATATGACCATGCGGAATTCCCCGATGACCATAGAGTGTGACCACCCATTGACTTCAGTGAGGAGACAGACATATTCTCCACAAGTCCTCAGATAGGTTGTCTGATCCCTGGATGGGTTCCCCACAACCTCACAGATGTGAGTCCATGCCCCATACTTCAACTAATCTTCTAGAACAATCTCACACCTTCTGGTATTATCACTACACTTAGTCCCATCATCTTTTATCCTCTTTTTGCAGTCTCCTGATGGTTTGGAGGATTTCTACATATTGCTCTCATGACCGGTCTACTTTAATTGTATGCAGAGGGGAGGAGGAGGAGCACACAGACTCCTCCCAGTGCTGGTTTATGAGGGGGAACTATAGGGTATTCTGGCCCGTCCAATCAGAATATCCCTTGAGGAGCCCCCGCTGTGTGCAGGTGCCTCCCAGACATAAGACTGTCCTCCAATCTGGTCATTTCCTGATAGATCAGATGACAGCGTCGTATCTATGAGGGTCTCTGTCATGTCTATGGGTCCCTTATTGTACTATAACCCATCCCCCTCCTGACCTGTACTGGGAAATATCCGCGCTGTGATTGGTGAAGAGAATACTGCTGTCATCTCCAATATTGTTCTATGGGTGTGAAGGGACTGGTAAACCTGACATGCAAACCCCCCTGCCACTCTCCATCCTGAACACCGCACTGATCTCCAACCCCAGCAGCAGCTGCAGCCAGTGAGCGGGGTAGGAGAGGAAGACAGCAAGCAGCACTGCAGGGAGCCGGTACCAGGGCATAATAGTTACATAAGTCAGGTTGAAAAAAGACACAAGTCCATTTAGTCCAACCAAAAAAAAAAGAAAAAACAGAAAAATTATATATAACCATACAATCCTTCATCCACAGCTGATCCAGAGGAAGGCAAAAAAACCCCAGCAAAGCATGATCCAATTTGCTATAGCGGGGGAAAAAATCCCGAGAGGCAATTGGATTCACACTGGATCAACTTTACCTATAAATGTCACTACTGTTATATTATTTACATTAAGGAAAGAATTCAGGCCTTTTTTAAAGCAATCAACCGTGCTGGCCAAAACCACCTCTGGAGGGAGTCTATTCCACATTTTCACAGCTCTTACTGTGAAGAAACCTTTCCGTATTTGGAGATGAAATCTTTTTTCCTCTAGATGTAAAGAGTGCCCCCTTGTCCTCTGTGATGACCTTAAAGTAAATAACTCAACACCAAGTGCACTATATGGACCCCTTATATATTTGTACATGTTGATCATATCCCCCCTTAACCACTTGACCACTGGGCACTTAAACCCCCTTCCTAACCAGACCAATTTTCAGCTTTCAGTGCTCTTACATTTTGAATGACAATTACTCAGTCATACTACACTGTACCCATATGACATTTTTGTCCTTTTTTTCACACAAATAGAGCTTTCTTTTGGTGGTATTTAATCACCATTGGGGTGTTTATTTTTTGAGCAATAAATGGAAAAATAACGAAAATTATGTAAAAAAAATGCATTTTTCTTTATTTCTGTTATAACATTTTGCAAATTAGTAATTTTTCTTCATAAATGTTGGCCAAAATTTATACTGCTATATATCTTTGGTAAAAATAACCCAAATTAGTGTATATTATTTGGTCTTTGTGAAAGTTATAGAGTCTACAATCTATGGTGCCAATCACTGAAAATTGATCACACCTGATGCACTGACGGCCTATCTCATTTCTTGAGGCCCTAACAAGACAGAAAAGTACAAATACCCCCCAAATGACCCCTTTCTGGAAAGTAGACAGTCCAATGTATTTAGTAAGAGGCATGGCGAGTTTTTTGAAGTTGTCATTTTTTCCCACAATTCTTTGCAAAATGAAGATTTTATTTTTTCAGTTTTTTTTCACAAAATTGTCATATTAACAGATTATTTCTCACACCCAGCATATGCATACCAACAATTACACCACAAAACACATTCTGCTACTCCTCTCGAGTATGGCGATACCACATGTGTGAGACTTTTACACAGCCTGGCCACATACAGAGGCCTAACATGCAGTGAGCACGATCAGGCGTTGTAAGGACATAAATTACACATATAATTTCCTGACTACCTCTTGCACTTTTGAAGGTCCTGGAGCACCAGGGCAATGGAAACGCCCAAAAAATTACCCCATTTTGGAAAGTAAACACCCCAACGTATATTCTATGAGGCATAATGAGTCTTTTGAACAGTTCATTTTTTCCACAAGTTTTTGGAAAATGTGACAAGAAAATGAAAACGCATTTTTTTTTACACAAGGTTGTCCATTTATACAATTTTTCTAAGACACAGCATGTACATAGCAAAAATGATACCTTAAAATATATTCTACTACTTGTCCCGAGTATGGCGATACCACATGTGTGACACTTTTACACAGCCTGGCCACATACAGAGGCCCAACATGCAGGGTGCACCATCAGGCATTGACTACGTATTAAATTTTTGCGAGGCACTGTTGTGGCACTGATGGGTACTGTAGTGGCATGGATGTGTCATGGATGAGAACTGATGTGGTATGGATGAGCATAAATGAGCACAAATGGGGGTGAATAAGCCATAGATGGGGATGACTGAGCACGGATGGATGGGTGAGCACGGATCCATTGGTGAGCACGCATGCATGGGTGAGTACAGATGGGTGGCTGAGCACAGATGGATGGCTGAGCACGGATGAATGGCGGAGCATAGATGCATGGGTGAACATGAATGAGACTGGATGGGTGAGCTCGGCTGGATTGGTGAGCATGGATGAGGCTGCATGGGTGAGCCTGACTGGATTGGTGAGCACAGATGCATTGGTGAGCATAGATGGATGGCGAAGCACGGATGCATGGGTGAGCATGAATGCATGGGTGAGCACGGATGGATGGGTGAGCACGGATGCAAGGGTGAGCACAGATGGATGGGGGAACATGGATGCATGGGTGAATACTGATGAGGCTGGATGGGTGAGCACGGATGAGGCTGCATGGGTGGGCATGATTGGATTGGTGAGCACGGATGCATGGGTAAGCATGGCTGGATGGGTGAGCACGGATGCATGGGTGATGGATGAGTGAGCACGGATGCATGGGTGACAGATGAGTGAGCACAGATGGGTAAGCATGGATGCATGGGTGACAGATGAGGGAGCACAGATGGGTGAGCATGAGTGACGGATGAGTGAGCACGGATGCATGGGTGACAAATGGGTGAGTACGGATGGGTAAGCATGGATGAGTGGGCATGGATGCATGGGTGACGGATGGGTGAGCACGGATGCATGGGTGACGGATAAGTGAGCACGGATGGGTGAGCACAGACGCATGGGTGACAGATGGGTGAGCATGGATGGGTGAGCACGGACGCATGGGTGAGCACGGATGCATGGGTGACGGATGAGTGAGCACGGATGGGTGAGCACGGATGACGGATGGGTGAGCACAGATGCATGGGTGACGGATGGGTGGGCACGGATGGGTGAGCACGGATGCATGGGTGACGGATGGGTGAGCACAGATGCATGGGTGACAGATGGGTGAGCACGGATGTATGGGTGACGGGTGGGTGAGCATGGGTGATGGATGGGTGGACACGGATGGGTGAGCATGGATGCATGGGTGACGGATGGGTGAGCATGGATGCATGGGTGATAGATGGGTGGGCATGGATGACGAATGGGTGGGCACAAATGGATGGGCATGGATGAGGCTGCATGGGTGAAGCTGGATGGGTGGATGGGGTGCCTGCCTGGCACATAGTGGTGGTGTGGGTGAGCATAGATGGATGGCGGCATGGGTGAGCACGAATGCATGGGTGAGCACGGATGGATGGGTGAGCACGGATGCAAGGGTGAGCACAGATGGATGGGGGAGCACGGATGCATGGGTCAATACGGATGAGGCTGGATGGGTGAGCACGGTTGAGGCTGCATGGGTGAGCACGATTAGATTGGTTAGCATGGCTGGATGGGTGAGCACGGATGCATGGGTGATGGATGAGTGAGCACGGATGCATGGGTGACAGATGAGTGAGCATGGATGGGTGAGCATGGATGCATGGGTGACAGATGAGTGAGCACGGATGGGTGACGGATGAGTGAGCACGGATGCATGGGTGACGGATGGGTGAGTATGGATGGGTAAGCATGGATGAGTGGGCGACGGATGGATGAGCACGGATGCATGGGTGACGGATAAGTGAGCACGGATGGGTGAGCACGGATGCATGGGTGACGGATGGGTGAGCACAGATGCATGGGTGACAGATGGGTGAGCACAGATGTATGGGTGACGGATGGGTGGACACGGATGCATTGGTGATGGATGGGTGAGCATGGATGCATGGGTGAAGGATGGGTGGGCATGGATGACGGATGGGAGGGCACAGATGGGTGGGCATGGATGAGGCTGCATGGGTGAAGCTGGATGGGTGGATGGGGGTCCCTGCCTGGCACATAGCAGTGCTGTGGGCACTTCAGATCCTGCCCACAGCACCGCTGCATCTCCTCTCTCCCCCCTCTCCTGTCACACTGCACCGATTGGTGCGGAGTGGGGAGAGACAAGCCGGTACTTCCGCCGGCTTGTTTACATGTGATGCTCCGTCATTTGACGGAGTGATCACGTGGTAAACGGCCGCTCCAAGCGGCCATTTACCGTTATCCGTTGGTCCCGGATGCTCCCAGGTGTGCGCCCCAGGGGGCGCATGGGAGCGTGTTTCTGGGAGGACATTATAGTGCGCCCTCCCAGAACAATGGATGCCACTTGAGGCCGTGTATATACATTACACGGTCGGCAAGTGGTTAATCTCTTCTCAAGAGAGAATAAATTCAGTTCCTCTAATCTCCCCTCATAGCTGAGCTCCTCCATGCCTCTTATTAGTTTGGTTGCCCTTCTCTGCACTTTCTCCAGTTCCCTGATATCCTTTTTGAGAACCGGTGCTGAAACTGAATTGCATATTCCAGATGAGGTCTTATTAATGATTTGTACAGGGGGCAAAATTGTGTCTCTATCTGTCAGGGATCCAGACGAGTGTTGCGATCGCACACGCTTGTGCGCACGGATTCAAACTAAGGTTCCCACGACGGTTCGGAAGCGCGCACATGTATGCATGCGCAGGGATGTTGTCAGGACTCCAAGAGCAGGAGGACTCTAAGACCCAGAATCCGTCAGAGCAGGAGGGCATTAGGACCCAGCATTTCTGTCAGTACATCACATGGGCCTTTAAAAGGAAGTCAGACTTTGGCTGAAGTGCTGTTTGATCTGCAGCTAGTCCGTTCCTGATACCTGCTACCTGATCAACTACCTGCTCGACCCGGCTTGCCTACACCTTTCTACTTTCTCCAATCCTGACCCGGCTTGTTTGACGTCACTTCTTCTGCCAGCCTGATACCTGTTACTGAACCCAGCCTGTTCTCCGACAATCCCTTGTCTGCTGATTCTGCCTGCTTGCTGATACGTGCTCGACCCGACATGTCTCATGCCTCTTCTGCCTACCTGTATCCAGCTATGGTGATTGCTGATCTGCTGTTCCAGCTGTCCGCTGTCCAGTGTTCCAGCCTGCCTGCATTCAGCTACTGTGATTGCTGATCGTCCGCTGTTGTTCCTATTCCAGCCCGTCTGCTATCCAGTGTTCCAGGCTCTGCTTCCAGCATCTGGTTTACAGCTGCTGACAAGAGGCACTCCTACCTTGCTGTGCTCACAAGACCACTGTCCCCACTCCAGTGGGTTCTGAGCCAGGGCTGTATGAGAGGTCTCCTACAAGAGACAGGCTCAACTATCAGGTACTTGGTCCTCATTACACGATCTCTGGAGTCCATACCTCTTTTAATACAAGAAACGATTTTGCTTGCTTTGGAAAACACAGCTTGGTATTGCATGCCATTATTAAGCTTTTGATCTACTAAAACCCCCGAGATATTTCTCCACTATGGATTCCCCCAGTTGTACTCCCCCTAGTATGTACGATGCATGCATATTCTTAGCCCCCAAATGCATAACTTTACATTTATCAACATTAAACTTCATTTGCCACACAGTCGCCCAATTAGACAGTGCATTGAGGTCTGTTTGTAAGTTGGAGACATCGTGTAAGGACGTTATTCCACTGCATAGCTTGGTGTCATCTGCAAACAAGAAATGTTTGGTACAAGAACTGAAATGGTACTTTTAATCCCAGACCCTATATAATTTATAAATGTATTGAAAAGTAAGGGTCCCAACACTGAACCTTGGGGTACACCACTAATAACCTTAGACCATTCAGCGTAAGAATCATTAACCACCACTCTCTGAATTCAGTCTTTTAGCCAGTTTTCTATCCATTTACAAACTGATCTTTCCAAGCCTGTAGACTTTACCTTACACATTAGCTGTGTGTGGGGAACGGTGTCAAACGCTTTTGCAAAATCCAAGTATACCACAGCCACCCCTCTGTCCAAGTATACCACGTCCACAGCCACCCCTTTATCCAAGTATAACATGTCCACAGCCACCCCTCTGTCCAAGTATACCATATCCACAGCCACCCCTCTGTCCAAGGTTTTACTTACCTCTAGAGCTGAACGAACCCGAACTGTAAAGTTCGGGTCTGTACCGAACTTTGGGGTGTCTGTGTCCCGGACATTTGAAAAAAGTTTGGGTTCTGTGTTCAGGTATTTGATCCCGCCTGTTGAATAGCTGCAGGGCAGCCAATCAACAAGCGTTTCCCTGGTTTGCCCTTAGAAGCCATCACAGCCATGCCTACTAATGGCATGGCTGTGATTGGCCAGTGCATCATGTGACCCAGCCTCTGTATAAGCTGGAGTCAGGTAGTGCTGCATGTCACATGCTCTCAGGCTAGTCTAAGGAGAGGATGCTGCCGGCGCTGTGAGGGACAGATTGCAGATATAATAACATCTCATCCTGCATTACAGAACGATCTGATTCTGGACTAGGTAGAGATTACTACTACTGCTTTGAGGGACAGATTGCAGATCTTATCCTGCACTACAAAAAGATCTGATTCTGGACTAGGTAGAGATTACTACTACTACTGCTTTGAGGGACAGATTGCAGATCTCATCCTGCATTACAGAACAATCTGATTCTGGACTAGGTAGAGTCTACTGCTTTGAGGGACAGATTATTGTTCTAAAATCATCTCCTAGTTCTATAGGGTCAGGTTAGACAGGGAATGTCGTTGTCGTCCTTGGACTGGGATATCTTGATCCTCTACTAAAATCTTGTTATTAGACAGGGAGTTTCGTCATCTGAGATGGATCAGGTCTTAGTCTAACAAGACATTACGTCCTACTCTAGACGTTAGACAGGGAGTTTCGTCATCATCATCATTAGAGATGGATCAGGTCTTAGTCTAGAAAAACATCACGTCCTATTCTAGACGTTAGACAGGGAGTTTCGTCATCATCATTAGAGATGGATCAGGTCTTAGTCTAGCAAGACATTACGTCCTACTCTACAATAATATAGACGTTAGACAGGGAGTGTCGCGGCCGTCGTAGGAGAGGAATCTGATCGGACTC
>BLSH010450943.1:54050-80155 GCA_018402905.1 Glandirana rugosa | reverse complement strand
AATTTCACTGTGTGTGTCAATTTAACTAAAACCGGGACTAACTGAACTACTGTTCTGCAAACATCTGGAAACTGTGTGTGTCACTTTAAATAAAACCGGGACTAACTGAACTACTGTTCTGCAAACATCTGTAAATGATTCTAAAATCATCTAAAAACTCTATGTGAAACTATAGCAGAGCGAAACCATATCCCTGTTCTTCTCTATGCTGTAGTTTCACACACAGTTTCCAGATGTTTGCAGAACAGTTTGTCAAGGGTTTTTGTTAAAGTGTCACACACAGTTTCCAGATGTTTGCAGAACAGTGATATGGGTTCGCCCCGGTTTTATTTAAAGTGACACACACAGTTTCCAGATGTTTGCAGAACATTAGTTCAGTTAGTCCCGGTTTTAATTAAAGTGACACACAGTTTCCAGATGTTTGCAGAACAGTAGTTCAGTTAGTCCCGGTTTTATTTAAAGTGACACACAGAGTTTCCAGATGTTTGCAGAACAGTGATATGGGTTCTCCCGGCTTATTTATACTTTTTTGACACAGTTTGAAGATGATTTTAGAACAGTTATATGGCTTCTACTGTTAATACTTTTCAGACCCAGTTTGAAGATGGTCCACATCCACCTCCATTTTTGATTTTTTTATGTTTTTATTTTTTTAAATGCTTTTAGTTATTTCCCTGTCCCCATTTCTTTGTAGGGTACTTGTCCCACCCTTACCCCCATTTTCCTTCCTTTTGCAGACCTCTAGGACTTTCCTGGACTTTTTTACAGCAATTTTCAGAACTTTTGGTAAAATTACCAGAACCCCGGACCCGAACCCGGACTTTTTTTGAAAAGTTCGGGTCCGGGTCCCGGACACCCCAAAGTTCAGTAAGGACCCGAACTTTACAGTCCGAGTTCGCTCAACTCTAGTCAGGACTCATGATATTGGCATTCAGTGGAAGCTTAAATGTTTACATGAGACAAGTTGCAGAGGTCCCACACCGCTGCCTCCCATCTCCTGAGACTGCACTCAGTGACTTGGGTCTGAGACTATACAGACAAATCCCTCCACCCGGCACAGCCAGCAAACAGGGCAAGTAACCCTGGGAGAATTGTTCCATCTGATATTTTGCTAAACCTGGGCATGGAGCAGAAGTCTCAAAGCGCAGGTCCCATGAGCCTAGGTCTAGTAAAGCCTATGGTGAAAATCAACATTTTGCTTCCAGCTGAACCCCAGAATCTCCATAAATCCAGTCTAGATACATAAATTGTGTCTGCAGCACAGAGAAGGGAGATTATCTGAGAGAAATACAGGACAGAGAATACAGCTCAGGAAAGTGACCAGGGTATTACAGGCTGATATCACCCAGTGCTTGCCCTACTCTGGACCAATCAGTGAGCAGTATGGGTGGAGGAATGTATTTAGTGGTAATGACCCACCTGTGCTGATCTCTGTAGAAGTGTCCTCCTCTATAAATGTCCCCGTTATTCCATCCTCCTCCATAGACTGCTGATCATCCTTCACATTCAGGTCTTCAGATTTAACCTCAAATTCCATATCGATTGGATCTCCACTCTAAATTTAGAAAATGAGAGTGAATATCATCTGTAAAATATAAGCTTTGTTATTGTCATCACATAAAAAATCCACACATTTTCTCCACGAGTTAGTGTTTCATAAGCTCCGTCCCACCAACCTTGAAAGAGTGAGGGATGGTGTGATCTTCTTGTGTGGAATTCCGGAAATACAGAGGACGGGGACATCTCTCTGGTGGGTTCCTGGTATTAGGTGGCTCCATCATATTCTTGTGTCCTTCTGAAAACTCCTCCATAACTCCATACTCCTCATCCTCCTCTTTATACTCTTCTTTAACAACAATATTAAAATAATCAAGGTTTCCATCCTGAAAGGTATAATATAATATTCATTATAACAAACATGCTGTGTATAAATTATAACTACCAATAACTGTCAATCATCTACCTGATGATGGTGAGGGATGGTGTGACCTTCCTGTGTGGAATCCCGGGAATACAGAGGATGGGGACATCTCTCTGGTGGGTTCCTGGTATTAGGTGGCTCCATCATATCCCTGTGTCCTTCTGAAAACTTGTCATCCTCTTTTTTGTACTCTTCTTTAACAATAATATTAAAATAATCAAGGTTTCCATCCTGAAAGGTATAATATAATATTCATTATAACAAACATGCTGTGTATAAATTATAACTACCAATAATTGTCAATCATCTACCTGAGGGATGGTGTGACCTTCCTGTGTGGAATCCCGGGAATACAGAGGACGGGGACATCTCTCTGGTGGGTTCCCATTACTGGATCCATCTGTAGGAAACACACACACTGACTGAATACATTGTTTCTATGTATCTATTAGATGATGGGGGGTCTAGCTGCTCTTTCCTTTACAATAAAGCCTCCTCTTACCCGGTGATGTGAGGGGCGGCTGATTGTCCATCATGACGTCCTTGTAGAGATCCTTGTGTCCTTCTAAATACTCCCACTCCTCCATGGAGAAATAGACAGTGACATCCTGACACCTTATAGGAACCTGACACACACAATGATACAGTCACCATCCAGACACATCCCTTGTCTGTTACTGGATAATGTCCCAGAATTCCCAGCACCGCTCACCTCTCCTCGTTGGTCTCTCTGGTGACTTCAAGAATCTTCTTTTTATTTCTCTATTCTATCATGGAGGGAGGTGGAGGCAATGTGATGGTCATATGATCTCCAGACTTCACAGGAGGAAAACTCTAGATCGGAACACAAATAGTAAAATCAAATGATATTACCAGAATCCTACTCACCATTCAGGTTTTCATTTTTTAAAGCCCCACTTCAGGCTGAGGTATAATTTACCCACATAGGACCCCCACACTACGCATGTTCAAAACTTGCTACAGGCATTCTTATGTCATTACATGAAACGCGGGACCAAGAGTCCCACTTTGCTAGTGAGGATGCCAATGATCCACCCACATCCTAAGAGCATCAGAAAACAAAAACAGATGGAGGGACATTGGGGGGAGGAGCTGTGAGGTTAGTGTGATGTCAGAGGGCATATAGGCTCTAGATGGAGGGACATTTGGATGGGGAGATTTGAGGGGTCTTCTATATGAGGCTTCCATGCAAAACCAAATTTTTGTTCCTGGGTGCGCCCCACCTCTACTAAAATTAAAAGTGAACTTTGACCTTTATCATACAGAAATCTGTCAAGAATCTGTGTAGTAAGCTCTCATGTGAGCAGGTAACATGCGGAGGAACGGAGTGTAAATAGCAGACAATTCTCTCCAGAGCTCCTAATGCTGGGGATGCATTTTACTGTGTGCTGGGGCCAAGTTTCCACCCCCCAGGGTCACTAAAGCTGTGGAGAAAAGCTGTGTAAGAGGATATGGAGGAGAGATGAGGAGGAGATTCCAGGAATCAGGATAAAGGTCAGGACAAGCAACAGACGAGCGCATCCAAGAGATGAAGCCGGGGTCACTACACAGAAAATCAATCCAAGGAAACAACAGGCAGGACGAGGACTAGCAAGAAGGAGCTCAGAGACAAATGAGAATATTGCTCAGCCAATGGGAGATTATCTCAGCATGACTTACATAATGAAGGAGATGAGGGGGAGGGGAGGAAGTCACTTAAGGTGACCATAGATACATGGAAATTCAGCTGGTTCAGCAGGGATCGGTCACATTTCCATCCATGTGTGGCCTAGGATTGCCACATTATCCCTTTAATCCAGGGCACACATTAATTACACCGGTTGTTCTGTGGCTGATTAAGGTGGTAATTAAACTTACTTGGCGCTTTATCTGCATTAAATTACCCACAGAACCTAATTCATATGTGTCCTAGATTAAAGGGATGATGTGGCAACCCTAGTGTGGCCACTGCCCTATAAAAGTCACTCCATCAGCAGCTGCAGCCAATGGCTTCATCACTGATCTGTGTATTCTGAGAGCGGAGGAGCGCCCCCCATTGTCAGAATACAATAGTGCAGCGGGGAGGATTCCCCCATCCCATCTCCAATGCGTTCATTTTTTTTGCTCAGCCTGTTGGCTGAATGAAATAACTGAACCATATAAAATAGCAAAATATATTAATCATCAACTGATCCCCCTGAAGGGGTTAATCTAGGTCCCCACACTATATATGTGTGGATGATGAACTGCTGGAGATAAAAGACCTCACAGTGACTATGGAGGAAGAGGACGGACATGACGGGGGGGGGGGGTTACTGGGTGTAAATAGAAAATAAGATCTTATTACCTCCTCTGCTACCACTTCCAGCAACGTCTCCTCCCAACTTCCTCCCAACTCACCTCTCACCTTCCTGTGTGTATCTGACATCACTTCCTGTCTTCCATAGAGACTTCCTATCTGGGTAGAAGTGAGATCACCACCTTGTGGAGCTCAGAGGAAGTGCAGCCCTGAAAAACGTCTGGTAGTGTGAACACGGCCTTGTGCTGTGTGTGTGTGTACTGTATATTATTATTATACAGGATTTACATAGTGCCAACAATTTACGCAGCGCTTTACAACTTGAGGGTAGACAGTACAAATACAATACACTTAAATACAGTAGGAATCAGAGGGCCCTGCTCGTTAGAGCTTACAATCTAAAAGGGAAGGTCAAGAGATACAAGAGGTAATAACTGTGGAGGATGTGCTAATAGATAAGATAAATGTACAGTTGTTAGGTGGGAGCCAGATAGGCTTCTCTGAAGAGATAGGTTTTCAGGGATCGTCTGAAGGTGGACAAACTAGGAGAAAGCCGGACAGATTGGGGTAGAGCATTCCAGAGGATGAGAGAGGCTCTGGAGAAGTCCTGGAGGCGAGCATGGGATGAGGTGACAAGGGAGCTAGAGAGCAGGAGGTCTTGGTAGGAGCGAAGAGATCGATTTGGTTGGTATTTTTCGACCAGGTTAGTGATGTAGCTGAGGGCCAGGTTGCGAATAGCTTTATAAGTTATTGTTAGGATCTTGAATTTAATACGTTGGTTGAGTGGCAGCCAATGTAGAGATTGACATAGGGGTGTAGCAGATGCCGAGCGGTTTTTAAGGTGGATGAGCCTGGCGGCAGCGTTCATAATGGACTGAAGTGGGGATAGACTATTTAGAGGTAAGCCAGTGAGGAGGGAGTTGCAGTAGTTGAGGCGAGAAATGACCAGGGAGTGGATTAGTAGCTTTGTGGCGTCATCGGTTAGGAAGGAGCGTATCTTGGAGATGTTGCGGAGGTTGAGGCGGCAAATTTTGGATAGCAATTGGATGTGGGGCTGAAAGGTTAATTGGGAGTCTAGGATTACACCTAGGACCTTGGCGTGGGGGGACAGGTTGATAGTTGAGCCGTTGATTTTGACAGAGAAATCTGGGGAAATGGCACGTGGGGGAGGAAATATCATAAGCTCGGTTTTGGATAGGTTGAGTTTGAGGAAGTGTTGTGACATCCAGGCTGATATGCCCATCAGTAAGTTTGTGATGCGTGAGGAGACAGATGGAGAGATCTGGGGGGTTGAGAGATAGATTTGTGTGTCATCAGCATAGAGATGATACTGAAAGCCATGGGAGGCAATCAACTGACCCAAGGTGGAGGTGTAGATTGAGAAAAGGAGAGGTCCAAGAACAGAACCTTGGGGCACACCGACAGAGAAAGGAAGAGGAGAGGAGGAAGTAGAGTTGAAGGCGACACTGAAGGAGCGGTGGGATAGGTAGGATGAGAACCAGCGAAGGGTAGTCACAGAGACCAAAGGCATGGAGTTTTTTGAGGAGGAGGGGGTGGTTCACTGTGTCAAAGGCAGCAGAGAGGTCCAGGAGTAGTAGTACAGAATAGTGTCCGTTGGTTTTAGAAGTTATTAAGTCATTATTGGGTTTAAGGAGAGCAGTTTCTGTAGAGTGCTGAGGGCGAAATCCAGACTGAAGGGGATCAAGAAGTTTGTTCATGGTCAGATGGTCACTCAGTTGGTTGTAGACCAGTCTTTCGTTTGGAGGTGAAGGGGAGTAAGGAGATGGAGCGTAGGTTGTTAATATTGGTGGGGTCCAGTGAGGGCTTTTTAAGGATAGGTGTGACTAGAGCATGTTTTAGAGAGTTTGGGAAAATGCCAGAGGAGAGGGAAAGGTTGAAAATGTGAGTTAGAGAATGTAGAATCGAGTCGGAGGGTGAGTGTAATATTTGCGAGGGAGCAGGATCCAAGGGGCAGGTGGTTAGATGGGTGTTCAATAAAAGTTTAGCAACCTCGCTAAAACTGGCAAGGTTGGATGTGGAAAGTAGTGATTGTATCTGTGGACATGGGGTGTTGAGTGGGAGTGGTTTGTGCGCATTGGAGATTTCCTCATGAATGTTATCAATCTTAGTTTTAAAGTGATAGGCAATCTCCTGGGCAGTGAGAGAATTAGAGGGTGGAGGCAGTGGAGGACAGAGTAGAGTGTTTAAGGTCGAGAAGAGTTGCCAGGGAATGGATGATAATGTGTTAATGAGTGTGATAAAGTAGGTCTGTTTGGCAGTGTGGAGGCAGGAATAGTATTTTAGGAGGGCAGATTTGTAATGTTTGAAGTCTTCTTGGAGCTTAGTCTTATGCCACAGACGCTCAAGAGCGTGGCTATGTTTTCTAAGACTTCTGGTGTTGTCCGTTTGCCAGGGTTGTAGGGGCCGGGGCCTGAATCTGCGTGTAGTAAGGGGGGTGAGCTTGTCTAGCAAGGATGACAGTGAGCTGTTGTAGACGAGTGTGGCTAGGTTGGGGCAGGACAAGGGTGAGATTTTGTCATAGAGGTGGTCATTAGCAGAGTAGAGAAGAGAAGGGTTGAGGTGGCGAAGGTTTCTACGGGTAACTGTTAGGTGGTTGGAGGGAGAGGAGGTGGAAGACCGTGAAAGAGTGAAACTAATAAGGTGGTGATCGGAGAGTGGGAGAGGATTGTTGGAAAGGTTGCAAGGAGTGCACAGATAGGAGAAGACAAGGTCTAGGGTGTTGCCATTGGAGTGGGTAGGAGTCTGTATCCATTGCTTCAGGTCGAAAGAGGAGGTTAGACTGAGAAGTTTAGAAGAGTAGCGATAGCGTTAACAGGGATGTTGAAGTCGCCAAGAATGATTGTGGGGATTTCAGAAGAGAGAAAGTGGGGTAGCCATGCAGAGAAGTCATCTAGGAAAGGGGGCCGGTAAATGACAGCAACTCTTAGAGGAATAGGAGAAAATAGACGGATGCAATGTGCTTCAAAAGAGGAGAGTGTCAGAGAGGGAGGAGGGTGGAGTACCAGATAGGTGCTGCGTGGTGCAAGAAGAATTCCCACTCCACCTCCCTTCTGTCCACTTGGTCTAGGGGAGTGTGTCCAGAGAAGGCCACCATGGGAGAGGGAAGCATGAGCTGTATTGTCAGATTCATGAAGCCATGTTTCGGTAATGGCAAGGAGGTTGAAGGAATTAGTGATAAAGAGGTCGTGGAGGGCAGTGAGTTTGTTGCAGACAGAGCGGGCATTCCAGAGGCCACAGGAGAAGGGGAGGCTGGTATTAGGAATAAGTGGAATAGAGACTAAGTTCTGTGGGTTGCGGCTGCTGCCAGAGGGTGTTGGGAGATGGGAGCGCCGGGCAAAGATGGATGATGGAAGCCCAGGGTTTGGGGATATATCACCAGAGGTTAGGAGAAGCAGGAGGGTGAGCGAGGTAATGTGGGAGTGTGATCTTTATAGATGGAGTCATCTCCACTCCCACCAAGGGGGCTAGAAATATATTACTGCTCGGGGGGGAGACATTTTGGCACCTTTGATTTTGCAGTAAAATTGATTGCAGATTTAGTCATGTAGAACATCTGTTATATGGATACAAAGAACCCCAGCCGAGAGTAAAGGGTGGAAATGGCTCCTGATCCCCAGATCTGGGCAATTATGTCACCAATGTAAATAGAAAAAACATGCGCTATGTGTAACAACTCAAATACAGTATCTCACAAAAGTACACCCCTCACATTTTTGTAAATATTTTATTCTATCTTTTCATGTGACAACACTGAAGAAATGACACTTTGCTACAATGTAAAGTAGTGAGTGTACAGCTTGTATAACAGTGTAAATTTGCTGTCCCCTCAAAATAACTCAACACACAGCCATTAATGTCTAAAATGCTGGCAACAAAAGTGAGTACACCCCTAAGTACAAAATGTCCAATTTAGGCCCAATTAATCATTTTCCCTACCCAGTGTCATGTGACTCTCTAGTGTTACAAGGTCTCAGGTGTGAATGAGGAGCAGGTGTGTTACATTTGGTGTTATCGCTCTCACTTTCTCATACTGGTCACTGTGAGTTCAACATGGCATTTCATGGCAAACAACTCTCTGGGGATCTAAAAAAAAAGAATTGTTGCTCTACATAAAGATGGCCTAGGTTATAAGAAGATTGCCAAGATCCTGAAACTGAGCTGCAGCACGGTGGCCAAGACCATACAGTGGTTTAACAGGACAGGTACCACTCAGAACAGGCCTCACCATGGTCGACCAAAGAAGTTGAGTGCAGTGCTCAGCGTCATATACAGAGGCTGCCTTTGGGAAATAGACGAATGAGTGCTGCCAGCATTGCTGCAGAGGTTGAAGGGGTGGAGGGTCAGCCTGTCAGTGCTCAGACCGCACACTGCATCAAATTGGTCTGCATGGCTGTCGTCCCAGAAGGAAGCCTCTTCTAAACATGCTGCACAAGAAAGCCCAGAAACAGTTTGCTGAAGACAAGCAGCCTAAGGACATGGATTACTGGAACCATGTCCTGTGGTCTGATGAGACCAAGATAAACTTATTTGGTTCAGATGGTGGCAACCAGGTGAGGAGTACAAAGACAAGTGTGTCTTGCCTACAGTTAAGCATGGTGGTGGGAGTGTCATGGTCTCCTTTTTCTTTCTATCTGCCGTTGAGGTTGACACTTTGACAGTCACCCATCCAGCTGTATATCCACCTAACCATCTGTAGGAGGAGCGGATTGGCTCTATATACCTTGCAGAAGGTCATATCTGCCTGCTCACCCGACTCACTAGAAATAGTGAGTCCATACTTCATGGTAAGAGTACCCATTCCTACCCTCACATGGTGTGCATACCCCTGGTGGTGGACTGGTTTGGAGTTTTACAACAGATACCTTTGTGCACTTTCGGTTATTTCCAGAGCCTGGGGACTCACGCTCTACTCTTTGTGGACTTTATGCCTGGAACATCAGTTACACTGATTCTGACCACAGATTTTTTCACTTTGGAATACATTTTTGAATATTTTATTTTCAGCATATTTGTATATTACATATATTATTGTAACCATGTTGCTATGCCATATAAAAAAATCACCAAAACCTCCTAATCCCTTAAAGGGGTTCCATCCATCTTTAGCAATATCTCTGGCCTTATTCTGTAGTTATCTTAGCAAGATGCCCTTTAATAATGTCCTCACTATTAGAAAGGTATATAGAACAGTCAGTGTGAATAACCTTACACATCCCACCTTGAGCTGCAGTGAGATCATTTAGCGTTAATCTAAGCTCTAATACTATTTTTCTAAGCTGAGCCATTTCTTCACTTAATAAACCTATATCAGTGGTAGTAAGGTTAATAATCTCATCTACAATTCTAGAGTAATTGTTAATTCTTTTCATTGCTTCAATTCTCTATCCTGTCCAGGAAGGGAACCATGACCAAGTCATGTCATCTGTAGTGATCAGCTCTCTTTGGAACACTAAAGGGTATTCCGGACTGTGACCGGGTCACACTGTGTCTTTGTGAACAGGCAAAGCAGGTATTAACTCCACAATATAACATGTTCCTGTAACATTAGTAGGAAGCCAGGCGTAAGCTTTATCTCCACATATAAAATATAACCCTCTACTTATGAATGGTATTCCTGCTCCTAAAACACTAGATACAATAACATAGAATCTTAGGTAACCAATATTTCCACATATTGGGAACTGTGTGCAATTTGTATTATAAAGGGTTCTATTTAGTTCTGGATCTGGGATATAATAATACTGACCAGGGTTTCTTCCATAAACTGTAATCTTTGCCCTAGTGCAATCTGAATTGCCCAGCTGTGTACATTTAGTGTTATATGGCCATGTAATGTTTAGACAAATCTGTGGGGTGTCTATGTGTTGTGAAACCATCAGAGTTACTGATCGGTGCTCATTAGCTGTGGAAACAATGTATGAGCCATTTATTCTGGTCCTGTTTAGATCAGTGAAGTTGAGAGACATTGCTATCATGCGTATTGTTCCCGTTTGAGGATATAAGTGAGAACACACCCAGCTGTTACTAGCGTTCCTATGGGTTTCATACAATTTTAACATTTGGATGAAAGGGTTATTTTTCCATGTCTCAGTTCTCACAGACAACAAAGAAAGAAACATCATTTTTATTTCAAAGGAAATTATCACTTCAGGACTTTCTTGCAATGACTGGCGTGAATCCAGGTGGGATTTCCTTCCAACTTGACAGCGGAACCGGTGTCAAAAGCACCAAATGTGGTCTGCCAAATTCTGGTTCTAGCGGCTTTCTGATTTGTCACTTGACCACCACCCAGTCACCTGGTTGGATTCTGTGAATACCTGAAACAGAATCTGGGTCGGGGATAGAGTTGTAAACACCTTCATGTACTTTATTCAATGTTCTTTGCAAAATCTGAAATATTCTAACAGACTAGAGTGACAAGCCTGCAACTGTTGAGGAAAATATAGTTCTATAAAAATGGTCCCAAGAGAGGGCAAAGTGGCTTTAAGAGCAACTATAAGTGTGACAGATCGGAAATAGATTAAAATTATCATATTTTATTAGTATCCTTGCTAAAATTTCACAAAAATAAGAGAAGTCCCCAGTTCTGGGGTGCCCTCACCGACTATTGTAACAAATGGAGTGACACATTACATATAGACCACGGACTAACAAATAAGACAAGACGATAAATTGACGTCCGGACACTGGAGAAACTAGCATCTGGACCACCACAGGGGGAGGAAAGTAGTTATCTCCCTGTTATTATTAATTATCGACAGTGTGGATGGTTCCAGATAATCCAGTGCCTTATGTGTTGTGGCTAGCAGTGTGTGCTAGTGAAAAGCCCCGGCCAGGGTATATATGATCAGGGACGTCCCTGTGCACCCTACTGCTATATTACCTGGGAAGGAGTGGAGAGAAGATATCAATAAGACCACTGGAAATATGTCCCGGTAGTTGCAACACTGGATGGACTAGTTCCTAATTTATGATGGGATATCCTTATATGTCCTTATAGGAGTGTCCCATCCAGGGTATTCTTCATGGAATGTATCAGAAGGTTACAGGTCATGTGGATGATGAACTTGGCCTTCTGGGGCCTGAGTGGCCCATTTGAGTGGTATCAAGTGTGCAGCCCCCAGATGAAATACTCTGTGCAATGAATTGCCTCTATAATTGGTGGGGGTATGCCGTAGGTACACTCATATGACAGGAGCCTATCCCAATAGATGACCTGCTGCGGGGTTGGGGACCAAATGTGATAGTCGTTGAGGTGCTGTGCAGAGATCCGAGCTGCGTATGAATCAAGTAGAGGAGAGGGGGGGGGAGGTGGGGGGAAAAAGGAACTACCACCCCATACACTGTTCCGAATCCGCCCCTGTGGTCTAGGCTCTCAATGCACAACAAAGCATGTGGCACCAATGCAGGCACACTGTATCCCAGCAGTCCGCTGTTTGCTCAAAGTGGTGTATAGTAAATATACACAGCAAGCATCTGTGTCGATGCAGAGACCGGGAGGATCCTTGCTCACCCAGAGTTTGGGTATTTAAACGCTAACCAGTGTTAGTAGCAGTCCCAATCTAGGTGTATACTATGGGCTAATTGCCCATTTGCTCACCTTCCCACCTGGTCTCACTCCTCGTTGACTGAGCCGCACGTAGTATGGTATGTGGTGGGTTCTGTGCCGGTCTCCTCATCCACTGGTCCCGTCCACCGCTCTATCTCCCGTTTCCTTCCGTGTTTGAGGCTCTGGCCGGTGTCACGGGCAGAAGTGACGTCAACGCATTTCACAACTGATGTACGTAGCTTCGTCTGAGGAAAATACAGCCCTGTTTTGGGTGGCCCTCCAAATAAAATCTCATAGTGGGACAGCACATGTGGGTGTTTAGGGGAAGTTCATACAGAATAGAGGGCTATTGGCAAAGCTTCCACCCATCCTTTTCCTGTATCTGCTTTCATTTTTGCACATCTGTTTTTCAGAATTCCATTAAGTCTCTCAACTTTACCACTGCTTTGTGGATGATAAGGTGTATGGAAATCTTGCTGTATGTGAAGGGCTTCCCTTATCTCTTTCATCACTTCTCCAGTAAAATGGGTTCCTCTGTCACTCTCAATGGTTTCAGGAACTCCATAGCTACAAACTTACAAACTATTTAATTCAAAATTTTCTTTGCGGTTGTTTTTGCATTTGCTTTAGCTACCGACCAGGCCTCATTCCAGCCTGAGAACAAGTCAGTGCACCTAGAGCGTACTCATAGGTGCCTATTCTGGGGATCTGAATGTAGTCTATTAGAATTACTTGGAAAGGGAAATCTGGCTTAGGAGAATGCTTTTGGGGAACATGGACAGGCCTCCCTGCATTGTACAGAGCACAAATGAGACATGAAGCACAAAACCTGGCTGCAAATGCACTAAATCCAGGTGCCATCCAATAACAGTCAGTAAGTGCCACAATCACTCCCTTAGCAAGATGACTGACGCCATGTGCCAGTTGTGCTAAAACTGGGCACAAACTGAGGTGCGCATGCGCGGCGCTCTGTGATGGATGCCTGAACACAGAGCTCCGCTCCACTCCTACACACCGGTGTCCCCTACAGCGAGCCCGATGACTCTAGGAGTTCCAAAAGGGGCCAGGTCGACTCTGTGCACCCTCAGACATACCCCCAACTGGGTTTGTTCCGACTCACTAGCAGGATTGATGGCTCCCGGGACCGAATAGCAGGAAGGCTGAGCCCCGCAAGATGGCGGCGGGACGGGAGCAACGCCTCTGGGACCGCTAACGATTGGACTGCATATAGCCTGGGCGCAGGCCACCAGGTATTGCCACCAGCTCCATTCAATCAGGGGAGTCATCGCCACACAAGGACCTGAACGGGACCCCCCTCCTAGGGTAGAGACCTTCCCCTACACACACAGTGCAGCCCCTTTCAGTCAGGAGAGTCAGAGCTATACCAGGATCTGAAACGGGATCCCCCTCTGAGCTGGGTATCTTTCTCCCTCACACACAGAGCAGCCCCATCCAGTCAGGGGAGCCTGAGCCACACAAGGATCAGTACGGGATCCCTCTCAGAGCAGAGTGACTGGCCCCACGGCCTCCATAAACACATCCACACACTCCACATATCAGCAATAATAACCTGGACGTGGGCCAAGACTGCCAGATGCAATCTGCAGTCTCATTATAGCCCATTACCAGACAATACCTCTGCCCACACAATGGCGGCAGACCAGCAACCCTTCAAGGCGGCCTTGTCAGATCTCCCCGGATCTCCTTCTTGGCAAGACTCCCCTCAGTCTGAGCTGGATGGAGGGGCCATTGGCCCATTAGCCCAAAGAGACTCCCTATCTCCTGCCTCTACAGTTTCTCTTCTCAACCACACCATTGACGAAATGCTCATGTCACCCTCCACAGCACCTGCCCCACGTTCCACCACCCTCCAGGGAAAAGAGCCACAAACATCTCAGGATCAGGACATGTCCCTCATGTTTCAGAGATTTGTGGAGCTACTGGATAAGGGTCTTGCCCAGACTGCGACAAAGATAATTTCTGAAATCAGATCTGACTTACAAATGCTGGGTTCTCGCATTGATAACGTGGAGATTAAAATGGACGCCACCGTTAATCGGGTAAACCAAAACTCAGATCTGATCCAAGATTTGCACAACCGTTTGGAAGGAGCTATGGCAAAAATCGATGATCTCGAAAATAGGTAGAGGAGGCTTAACTTCAGAGTCAGGGGTCTACCAGAGAGTGTTACTGATGTCTCTGAAGCTGTCCACTCCCTGATAAAGACCCTCATTCCAGACATTCACCCACACAAAATGGAGCTGGACCGGGCCCACAGGGCACTTGGTCCCCCCCGCTCCAACGACCTTCCATGGGATATAGTGGTAAAACCCCACTACTACAGCACCAAAGAGGAAGTGATGAAAAGAGCCCGCTCTACCCCTCAAATTCAAGTCTTGGGTCTTACAGTACAAATCTTTGCGGATATCTCCCCTTTCACTATCCAAAAACGGAGCTCCCTTGAACCTCTCCTCACAGTAATGTCTCAGAAAAACATAAAATATTGGTGGCAATTTCCTTTCAGATTAAAATTTGATTATCACAAGAAGTCATACAGATTTTCCACATTCCAGCAACAACTGGGGATCCTTTCCAAAGATCCACCCTCGCCAATGCAAACATCCTCTTCAAGCTTGTCCAAGAGGCCGCCCCCTTTGAGCCCACTCACCGCCCTCTGGCAGAAACCCAAACCTAAGAAGGCCAAAGAAGGCAACCCCCTATGAGAAGGCTCTAACGTACTTCATTTTCCTTTATCTCCAACACTGGAGACAGGTTCACATGGACAAACTTTTTGTCTCACCCAACTGGTTGCGAGACTCTTATGTTAGAAGACTGTGCTGAGGGTTAATTGCATATGGTTTTTGTTTCCTCTCCTGGAGGAGCAGCTCTATTTCAACTTCCTGCTTCCTGTAGCAAGTGCTGTCTGATCTACAGCATTTCTTTACCCTGTGACCCGTGAGCTATTCTAAGTGACTTCCTGTATCCTGTGACCCCGGCTCCCCTTGAACTTTGTTGCAATCTGCCTGCCCTGACCTCCGACCTGTCTACGACTACTCTTTGCCTGCTCCTTTGTACCTTTGTTGCCCGCACGTTGCTGACCCTGCCTGAATTTGACTACCCGCCTGCCTGATCCTCCTGTACTTCACCGCCAGCCTGTTAACGTCCCGGCCTGCACCACTACTCTTCTGTTGCACGAGCTCCAGTGGATTCTCAGCTACCATCAGAGACTGTATCCAGCCCTCGTGCCCCCCTGCGCTCCAGGATCCCCTTTCTCCATTACCAGGGGTCCTTGAACCAGGGCCGCAAGTGAGGTTGTTCCCTGCACAAGTCAGACTCGACCACCAGGTACGTGACACTTATGACTCTAGGATATCTTTTCCTCCTTGTTGCTCCCCTTAACATCATTACCTTACTAGGTTCTTGGCCTCTTTATGGTCCCTCAGCAGGACCTCAACCAGTGTCTACCTAGTCTAGCCCAATTACTATGGGTGGTTTCCTCTTGCTCAATAGGCAGACAAGGTAACCGCATAGTAAGCAGAGGGCCAATCACCTTGTTTTCATTACAGTTTGTTTAGAAATTCATTGTATATTTAGTCTAAGGCTGACACCTGGCTACCAAACAACCTACCAAGGGCCCTATTGTGCCAGAGGGTTCCTTTTGTTAGCTGTTGCTATTTAAGTTTTTGCTCTCCTATTTACAGGGGACGCGGTGTATGGAGTGGCAGTTTTGTGCCCACCCCCTGGCCATTTTACTTTCAAAGATTTTTTTATTTCAGTTTCAGACAATACAGAGAAAGATATTTTCCGTCAAATAGAACAGAAGACTTACAATTGCCCAAAGAACACATCAGTTAAACATGTGACCCTTTTGATTCCCTGCCTCTCGAGCCTTCTGCTTATGGTTATTCCTAAATCAGAGTACTTTCTGGAGCTACTCAACAGGGGGACAATATTGGTAGGCATGAATCCCCCAACTCCTGGCACCCCAACATGGGAACAGGCTGTGCCCGGAGGGGGGAGTTCTGCTCCACCTCCTAATAATGTGGAGTCAACTTGCAGCTAGCCACCTTAGTTAAACCGTGGGAACAAAAAGGAGATAGGTAGCCTGCTAAAAACATATCGATAGTCTACTGATGTATCAGTGTGTCAGCTGATGACTAGTAATATCATAAACACATCACAAATGGAGGTATCAAGCTGAAAGAAAAGAGGGAGAGAACATGAAGAGAAAAGACAGGTGCGACAAAGAGCAGAAAAAGAGCAGAAAAGCACCTAACATTTGCCTGGTTCAGCTTCGACCAGGGATCGTGACAGACCCGGTATAAAAGAAATGCCTTTGTACACCGCCCAGGGTTCCCAGATGTCCTCAAACTTCCTGGTTGCATCCGATAAGATGCTCGATAGCTTCTCTTGTGACATGAAAGGAGGTAGATAGGTGCAAGGCCAGTCTACTGCCTGATGAAAGGGTGCGCCTGCTTTCCACGTCGCAGGCTTTGCATACCCAGAAACGCGTTGCACATTAGTGACGTGGGACGCTCGGTGCACGCTGCTTCCTGGACACCCCGAGCTATTCCATCCGCAACGGAGGGATATCGGTTGATGACAGATGGCGGTCGCCCCGATCGGTGGGTTCCCCTCAGGACTACAGCACACACCAGAGGCCCGCAAGACTCCGGACTACACTGTATTTTTCCACTTTGTCTATCCACAGACGAATGTGCGGACATGCTCTCTTACCACTTCCATCTGTGAGTGTAACCACCCTGTGTTTTATTCTGATTACAATAAACTGTCTGCATTTAGAGGCGCTTTTCTCTCTTTTCTATCTTCTCTTGTGACATGATCCAGGATATTTTCCATATTGTAGCTGCAAATGAGACCCTTGGTTGTTTCCAAGACTTTGCAATAGTAAGCGCGGCCCCGAGCAGAATGAAATGGACTAACTTCCTATTGTGTTTGGATAGATTCGGGATGTATGCATTTAGCGCTATCTCAGGGGACCTGGAGACTCAAGTGTTGGTCAACCTTTCAATAAGATTAAAAAAAGCATCGGGGGTCCACTGAGGGATAAATGTGGGCAAGTTTAGCTGGGGTAAGGTACCACCTAGTGATAACACCAGCTTCCATAAGAGTTGTGTTCAGTTTACCTTAAAAAAGATTTAGCAAAGGAACCATGCCAGGTCTCCAAACTCCACGAGAATTGAAAATCAACCTCCCAAATGTTCATATAAGAGGCTTTCACCCATGGAGAGGTGAGAGATGTGTAGACTACTGAGATGCCCCCTCCTTTGCTCCATGGCTTGTGCACACCAGAGTTCATACGCCGTTAGTTTGGGTGGGAGGGGTTTGTCTCTCCATATTTGCTGGAGGAAATGGGAGATTTGTTGGAACCTGAACCTTTCGGAGTCCCTAAGGTCAAGTTTGCTTATTCAGTGGCTAAGAGATATGGGTCCCATGGAGGAGAAAAAATGCCCTATACAGTACGGCCCCTTATCCAATCACCACTTAAATGCTAAAATATCCAACCCTGGAGGGAAGTCCGGGTTGTGGAAAATATGCGCTAAGGGTTTTAATGGAGAAATTAGCTTGTGGCGGCTCCGTAGAGAATCCCAGAGAGCGAACGAGGGGACTCCTGAGCATTTGTAGCCAGGACACTCCATTCTCACTCTCTGGATCCATCTGGCTTTGCTGGTCACAAGTTGGGCTTACCCCTGCAGTTTTGCCTGATCAAGACATCCACCCTCACCAGACTTCAGCTTTTATGATCTGCTGACTGAAAATCAGCAGGTCCATTTGCTCTGATGAGTGAGGGCACAAGAGGGTCACCTGGCACTTGTCACTATTGAGCACAGTTTTGAATGGAGGACTGAAGAGCACTTTATGCACATTGTCAATTTCATACAGCTTGAGGGGACATTGCTATTACACAATCTTTAATTGGACTTTTATGGACATTTATGTTGTGTGGTTTGGTTAATTATGTGTGGTTTTTGCTATATGATCTGGGTTGGCACTGTTTAATGTGAGAGCTTATCATCTCAGCAGGTAATTTCCCGAGTACAGCAGCCCCCATCCTTTAGTGTTTTTATTGTTAATAGCACTATTGTGTGTATAATTTAATTTTGATTTGACACTTAGAGTGTAACACCTCCACAGCGCAGATATTTCTAGTTTAATATATTACCACATCTAGTTTGAGGGATTTGTAATGGTCAAAAACCCTTCCGCCTTTTTACAGGGGAGTTAAGGCCCTGAGCATTATGTGTGGCTATTTTAAGGAATCTCTGGGTATAAGTTGCCATGGGGCCCATGGGTGACAATGCTCGTGTCAACAACATCACTCACCTTCGACCTTGTGTCCTCCACCACGGAAGGGAGGGGCTCGGGGACATCCAGGAACCGTGGCTCCAAGACAGCAGACCTGCGATCGGCAACAACCAAGAAGAAAATTAGGAGCTTTATCAACAAGAAGGAAAAGAAAGAATGGAAAATGAAGAAGAAAATACACAGACAGAAACCATTAATCCTAACTGAGGCTAATGGGGGTGGTGTCCGAGGGGTGAGGAAACCCCTCCGACCCACGATCCCTGCCCTCTGGAGAGGAAAGAAAGCCATACTCAAAAGGTATGGTCTGAGGAACTGTCTGTCCCATCCCGGGCAGACAACTTAACCCAAGGAGTTCCGAAGAAAACCCGGGGGTAAGTGGAGGCGCAAGGGGGCCCCCCCAGTCAGGGCGTTCCCTAGCTCATCACAAAGTCTTACTATAACCAGGATAGACATATCAAAAAAAGGATACCAGAATACCCAACAGCCTGTGTTAGGATATAGCGCCTAAAGCTCCAGGCAGGTGGGTAAAAACTTATGTCCTCAGGTTGTGGACAAATATTAGGTGAATTCCAATTATGGGGCAAACGTTAAACTATAATGTCCCTTAACAGTTCGGAAAAGGAGGAATGGGAAATCTGAAGATAAACCAATTTGGAAACCAACCGACCATTTCAGAACCTAGATGGAAAATTAAGTAACCAAAACTTTTAGGCAAAAGTGCGAGTCTATAAAAGTACTTTTCCCTTCTTTAAGGAAAAGCAAGCATCAATCAGAGGAAGACGAAATCCCAAGATTCCAAGGGGGAGGAGCTAGGGTGGTCTATTGTCTTTTTAGATTTCTTGCTCTGCGACTTGGTCCAGAGTGGGGAGACAGGGCTTGCAGGGAGCGGTCTCTTGTCTTGCAGGGAGCGGTCTCTTCGCGTGCGCTCCAGCTGAGTCAGCGATATCCATTGGGGCTTCTTGGGAGATAAGTTTCAGATTTAAAAGAATTTTTTCCCCCTCCAGTAGGCTTGAAAATGAGAATGTTTTTCCTTTGTGGATAAATTTGACACCAAACGGGAAAGCCCACCGATACTTGAGCTCTTTTTGTTGGAGAACTTGTAAGAGCGGTTTGAAGGCTCTCCTCTTTTGAATAGTGGTAGCGGACAAGTCTACAAATATCTGGATTTGGTGCCCCATGCACAAAATAGAGGGGTTGGACCGCAACGCTCTCATTAGCTCCTCTTTGATAGTGTAGAAATGCAGTTGAACTATTACGTCCCTGGGAGAGCCATCCTTCCTAGGGGGGCCCAGGGCTCTATGGGCCCAGTCCAGCTCCAGCCTATGTTTAGGTATATTGGAGATCATTGATTGGATCAGATCCTGGCCAGCTGGTATGATTTCGGTGACGGATTCCGGAAGGCCCCTTATCCTGAAGTTGTAACGTCTCAATCTGTTTTTGAGATCACCGATTCTTGATAGGGCAGTGTCCAGTTGTTCTTGCAGAACTTGTATCTGGCAAGAGTTTTGATTGGTTCTGGAAACTGTAATGTCTAATTTTTGTTCAATTGCTTCCATTCTTCAGCCTAAAAGTCTACTTTAATGTCCCCTGTAATCTTCACGGCCCTATTTTCCAGGTCTCTTTCCAGCAAGTTTGAAAATTTAAGGAACAGGTCTGCTGTGTTAAGTGGAGGGTCTTGAATTGGCAGACTAATTGAAGGGGTCTCTGGTTGAATAGAGAGGTGGCCTGCCGGCGTAACTGGAAAGTCCTCCATTGTGTGGCGAAGCAGTGACTCCGTGGAGGCTGGAGAAATAGAGAGAGGAAGATGCGAGGTAAGGTTGAGTCCCGGAGTGAGTGTGAGGGTAGCCGGAGCTATAACAGGCCTGGGTTCCGCATGAGCCTCCTGAGCTTTGGCTTGTGGATGAGCCCCAGCAGGGGCCATATCAGATGGAGTGGATTGATTGGCCCCTGAAAACAGTTGAGTAAGAGACCTTGTGTGCGAGTTCTGCATTCACAGAGCGGTTGAGGCTGTCTGGGGGTGCTACAGCCTGTGGGGTTGTGTTCAGTGGTGGCTGGTGAAGTTTTAGGATGGGGGGGGGCGCCAGGCCACGCCCTTCCTTTTTGACCCCTCCCACTTCTACTAGCCCCACCCCTTATAGAATCCACCCACCCAATCCCCTGTATTCCACATATTGTGTCAGGAGTATCCAGCTCAGTATCACAGGTGGGGTATATTGCAGCCAGTAACACAGGTGGGGTATATTGCAGCCAGTAACACAGTATGCAGGCAGTAACACAGGTGGGGTATATTGCAGTCAGTAACACAGTATGCAGGCAGTAACACAGGTGGGGTATATTGCAGCCAGTAACACAGTATGCAGGCAGTAACACAGGTGGAGTATATTGCAGGCAGTAGCACAGTATGCAGGCAGTAGCACAGTGTTCAGGCAGCAGCACAGTATGCAGGCAGCAGCACAGTGTGCAGCCAGTAACACAGTGTGCAGCCAGTAACACAGTGTGCAGCCAGTAACACAGTGTGCAGCCAGTAGCACAGTGTTCAGCCAGTAGCACAGTGTGCAGCCAGTAACACAGTGTGCAGCCATAACACCGGTAGGGGTATTTTGCAGGCAGTAACACAGTGTGCAGCCGTAACACTGGTAGGGGTATTTTGCAGGCAGTAACACAGTGTGCAGCCGTAACACTGGTAGGGGTATTTTGCAGGCAGTAACACAGTGTGCAGCCGTAACACCGGTAGGGGTATTTTGCAGGCAGTAACACAGTGTGCAGCCAGTAACACAGTATGCAGCATTACATTGTGGTGAATTTTAAATCAGTTGCCTATGTGCTACTACATGCAGCTGTGCCCTGGAAAGCCACCGTCAGCAGCCATATAGACTACAATCCCTAACAGGAACAATTATGTATTTCAGGCTATAGGAGTACAACTTCCAACATGGACTGGCACCTCTAGTACAGGATGGGAGACACACACACAGTAATTAGTGTTTGGTTCTCAGATACAGGCAGAGCCACATCTTCTATCTGCTGTTCTCCATCCAGTTTTGCTACTCACGGGTCAATATTTTTTCATTCAGAACACCCAGCAAACAGGACAAGTTTACCCTGCTGCATTCTGCCTGCTATCAGTCCTTGCTGCACACTGATAAGATATCAGCAGAACACACAAGCTTGTCATCTCCTCACCTTCCTGTGTAAAGGTATCTGGTCCCCATGAACAATCTTTAGCAGAAAGTGCAGTGCAGTTCTAATATCACATGTACACACTCACAGCCTGCACCTTCTGATGACATCATCACTGAGACAAATCTGTGACCACCATCCTACTGCTATATTTGCATAAAGCTTCAGGTGTGTGTGGACTCGGAGCTGGTATGTTGGGCTGTGCTGACTGTGCTCTCCTCCCTCCGCTCATCACTGGCTGCTGTACAGTGAGCTCCTCCTCCCAGCCTCACACTTTCCCCCCTTCCACTTGGAAGATCTCCACCTCCTGGTGCACGGAGCAAATCAGGGAGCTCAATAGGCGAGCCAGGTCGTTTTTCTGACCTGTCCTTTTGAGCTCTTATTAGAACAATGGAAGAAAGTAAAACAACCAATAACGGTGGAGAAGCTGTTTACTAAGTGTTCTGAATGCAGTTTTAAATTAATTTTCGGACAGACGCCCCGTTGCTAGGCAGAATAGAAAAAAAAAGGAGACTACTTTATTTTTATTTTTTTAATCTACCTAACAAATAGCACAGAAAGAGGTAAACAATCAGGGAAGGGAACTCAACAGAATAAATGATTATATTGTTTATTTTCGTGTATTTATTTATTGTTTTCCTGCAACAAAGACTGGTGGGTCACTGCCCCAAGAGCCCTTATGTACGAGCCTCCACTGGTTGTGTTCCCTTGTGATTTTGGGCTGGTTACTCTTAGGAGATCCCTTCCTCTGCTTTTCTCTTATTTCCCCCTCCTGTATGGAGAGGGTGCCCAGGTGTCTAAGGAGAAAGTGGGATCCCCGAGGGAAAGTTTGTGCTTCCCGTTTATTACAGGGGCTCTGGGGAAGCCAGCTGCACACTCAATATCCACCTTGTTGTGCCTTATTAACCTCCTGTGGTTCGGTACTCCTTTTAGGCCGCTCCGGTGGCCATCTTGGTCCACCCGGCGTATGCTTGAGAGGACAATGAGAGGCTGGGATGGACTACCAGGCACTAACCTCTTCCAATTCCTTGCTTTGGGGATGTATATGTCCTTGTCTCTCCCTCCTCCGTCAGTCTTATGTGGGGGTGGAGGCCATCTATGGCTCCACTGGTTGCTTAGGCCGCAACCATGTTGGTACACCCCACTACGGGAAGCTGAGTGGCCGGGGAGCTCGGGGCACATCTCCCGGATGCACCCAGGGTGTCCTTCGGCTGCCTTGGGTTTTGGGGGCTTAGCTGCCCCTTTGCTGTCCATCCCGTGGTGCTCTTTTAGGAGCCAGGGGCGCCAATGGCTGGTGAGGGTGCGGAGCTCCTGGCTACGTGTCCATCCAGGCGCTCCCGCACATGTGCACTCAGAATGGCCATTTTAGTTCTCCGGAACAGGGTGCTCCCACTTTTAGTGAGAACCACATTGTTTGACAGTTGGAGCAAGTTATCCATACTCCCTCCATGTTCTTATGTCTCTTTGCCTCATTTTCCTATTTACCTACTGTTTTCTCTTTGGTTTATTCTTTTTTCTATGGTGACAGGACCGGATTCATTACCCCTTTGGCACCAATGCAGCTCTCCCAGACTCAACCCTTCCTCATCCATCCCAACTACTCACACCGGGTCCCAGATAGGTGTTCGGGGATTGCCGTGTGCACACCTCTCCCTGCTCAATGGCTGACCCTATTACATCCAGGCTCCCTCTCCATATAGCCTCTCATAATATTCAGGGCCTAAACTCTCCCATGAAACACAAAAAGACATTTCAACAGTACACTGCTCAAAAGATAGACATCCCAGTCTTTGTGCAGGAAACCCACTTTCCAAAATTATTCTCCCCCTCCTTTATTCATCGCAAATTCCCCAAATTCTACCTGGCTAGTACAGACAACAAAACTAAAGGGGTGGGCATTTTTTTCTCTCGTAATGTCCAATTTTCATGCATTACTGAATTGAAGGACCCAGAGGGCAGATTTCTACTACTTAAAGGACACACTTACAACTAACTCTACACATTCATATCTTATTACGGCCCGAACAAAGGCCAATCCAAATGTTTTGAATTCCTTTTCCAAGCCACTAATCCATTAGCAGAAAGGACAGTAATATACGGAGGCGACTCAAATACGGCTTTTGATGTGGCCTTAGATAAAACTCATCCCCCAGTCGGTCGGAACCAGATTCGCCCCTCAAGGCAGAGCCTCAAAGTAGACAATTTTTTAATCAGGGGCTGGTGGATGTATGGAGGGAAATGAATCCCTTTACCCGGGATTACACGCACTTCTCCAGCCCTCATAATACGTTTGCCAGAATAGACCACTTTTTCATTCGCACCAACCAAATACCTTTGGTCTCCAAATCCCTCATTAGGGACTCTTGTCGGACCACTCCTCCCTTCTTATATTAAATAGATCATTTGACTCGCGCAAGTGTTTTAACTGGAGGCTGAATGCCTCTATTCTCAGTAATCCAGCACATATAACAGAAATTATTACAGCAATTCAGGAATACTTTCTACTGAATGACATCAACGGCATTTCCCCATCCTCCCTATGGGCAGCTCATAAATCCTCAAACAGAGGGAAGCTGATTCAAATTGCCTCCAGGATCCGTAAAGCCAGAACTGTAGATATCGAGCGCTTAGAAAAGGAATTCTTAATGGCTAGCAAACAACATAAGGATACCCCCTCCTCCACCACCCTAGGTAAATTAGATGCGGCACATACTGCCTTAAACCTAGCCCTCACGGCCTTTGCGGAGAAACACCTTAGATGGGAAGGAGGGCGATTTTACCTCCAGAGAGATAAAATAGGCTCCATGTTGGCACATAGACTTGCCCCCAAACTTAAAGTCCACTCCCTACCCAAAATCAGAATGCATGATGGCTCTCTTTCTCATAGTTACATAGTCAGGTTGAAAAAAGACACAAGTCCATCCAGTTCAACCAAAAAAAAAAAAGAGAAAAATTATATATAACCATACAATCCCATATACACAATCCTTCACCTACAGTTGATCCAGAGGAAGGCAAAAAACCCCAGCAAAGGATGATCCAATTTCCTATAACGGGGGAAAAAATTCCTTCCTGAACCCCCGAGAAGCAATCGGATTCACCCTAAAATGTTAGTACCCAATTATATTATTTACATTAAGGAAAGAATCCAGGCCTTTTTAAAGCATTCAACCGTGCTGGCCAAAACCACCTCTGGAGGGAGTCTATTCCACATTTTCACAGCTCTTACTGTGAAGAAACCTTTCCGTATTTGTAGATTAAATCTTTTTTCCTCTAGACGTAAAGAGTGCCCCCTTGTCCTTTGTGATGACCTTAAAGTAAATAACTCAACACCAAGTTCACTATATGGACCAATTATGTATTTGTACACGTTGATCATATCCCCCCTTAATCTTCTCTTCTCAAGAGAGAATAAATTCAGTTCCTCTAATCTTTCCTCATAGCTGAGCCTCTCCATGCCTCCAGTTTGGTTGCCCTTCTCTGCACTTTCTCCAGTTCCCTGATATCCTTTCTGAGAACTGGTGCCCAAAACTGAACTGCATATTCCAGATGAGGTCTTACTAATGATTTGTACAGGGGTAAAATGATGTCTCTCTCTGGAGTCCATACCTCTCTTAATACAAGAAAGGATTTTGCTTGCTTTGGAAACTGCAGCTTGGCATTGCATGCAATTATTAAAGTGGTTGTCAACTTTAACCCTCAGGTAAGCCTATGATAAGGCTCACCTGTAGGTGCCCTGCATATCTCCCAAACCTATATGGTTCAGGAGATATGCAGTGTTGTAGCTGTGCCGACGTCATGTTGGCACATGCGCAGTAAAGAAACAGCCGTTCCTCCACTGTGACCGTGCGCGGGAGTGACGTCACGTGACCCCGGCCAGTCACAGCGCCGGAGTCGCGGCCCCGGAAGGAAGAGGGGCAGAAGATGGACGCGGCCAGCACAGGGGACATCGCTGGACGTCGCAGGCTTCGTTTGCAGGTAAGTGACACATAATGGGCTACTATGCGATGCATAGTAGCCCATTATGATTCTACTTTACAGGGAAATGTAGAGGAAAGTAAACCCCATCTGGGTTTACTTCCTCTTTAAGCTTATGATCTACCAAAACCCCCAGATCCTTCTCCACTATGGATTCCCCCAGTTGTACCCAGTGGCGGCTGGTGTAGGAGGGGCGCTTGGGCGCCGCCTCCTTACCGGCTAAAGAAGAAAAAAAAAGTCAGCCCCGCCCCCCTATAGGTGGCGCCGGTACATTGACTTTCTTTTTTTGTCTAATGACAGCCAAGTAGTGAGCCTATTGATCAGCCATTAAAGTCTATGTGTGTGCGCTGAACAGGCGCACACACACAGTCTGATTGGCTGCCCTGAGCCTGCGGCTCAGTGTGATTGGATGCAGTGGCCGGGTCACTGTGGCAGGGGAAGTGACTCCGGCTCCCACAGAGACCATGACGGCCTGGTGACCCACGGACAGCTCGCTTTTCCGCATGCTGAATCTCTGCAGACCCACAGCCCGCTTCTCCGCATGCCGAACTCTGCAACAATCATGCCTGCCAATTGGATGGGGTAAGTGCGAGGGGGTCTCTGCAATGTACCCCACCTGTGATACTGGCTGCAAACTGCCCCCACCTGTGTTATTGGCTGCATAACTGCCCCCACCTGTGATATTGGTTGCATAACTGCCCGCACCTGTGCTATTGGCTGCATACACGCCCCCACCTGTGATACTGGCTCCAAACTGCCCCCACCTGTGTTATTGGCTGCATAACTGCCCCCACCTGTGTTTCTATTTCTTAAAGTTTCTATCCTCGGTC
>BLSH010450943.1:40240-52913 GCA_018402905.1 Glandirana rugosa | reverse complement strand
TACGTAGCATGTATGATCCCTCCCATGTTGGTCACCGCCGACAACTTCAGAATCCTACCCCCCACGGTCCGGGGCGGGAAGGAAAAACTGGGGAGGATGAAGATTATTAGGGGTGGGGAATATCTTAGGTGGGTGAGGTAGGGGACACCTGTGATGCTGAGCTGTATACTGTGTCATGTGATGCTGAGCTGTATGCTGTGTCCTGTGATGCTGAGCTGTATACTGTGTCCTGTGATGCTGAGCTGTATACTGGGCCCTGTGATGCTGGGGCTGTATACTGAGTCCTGTGATGCTGAGCTGTATACTGTGCCCTGTGATGCTGAGCTATATACTGTGTCCTTTGATGTGATGCTGAGCTGTATACTGTGTCCTGTGATGTGATGCGGAGCTGTATACTGTGTCCTGTGATGTGATGCTGAGCTGTTTACTCTGTCCTATGATGCTGGGGCTGTGTACTCCTGACACAATATGTGGAATACAGGGGATGGAGTGGGTGGATTCTATAAGGGGTGGGGATTATTAGAAGTAGGAGGGGTCAAAAAGGAAGGGCGGGGCCTGGCACCCCCCATCCTAAGACTTCAACAGCCGCCACTGGTTGTACCCTCCCTAGTATGTACGATGCATGCATATTCTTAGCCCCCAAATGCATAACTTTACATTTATCAATATTAAACCTCCTTTGCCACATATTAGACAGGGCATTGAGGTCTGCTTGTATGTTGGAGACATCCTGTAAGGACGTTATTCCACTGCATAGCTTGGTGTCATCTGCAAACACTGAAATTGTACTTCCAAGACTTCTATAAGACGCTTTACAATGGAGGAGACGAGATCCCATCTGCAGACAAGCTACACAAGTTTCTGTGTTCCCTACCAATCCCCACACTCAAAAAACACCGTAAAGACGAACTGGAGGAACCCATCTCCCCAGAAGAGATTATTCAAGTCATTAAATCCCTAAGGAACGGCTCTGCCCCAGGTCCCGACGGCTTTGCTGTCCCTTACTACAAACACTTTGCAGATACTTTAGTCCCCTACATGGGCTTTAACAACCTACCCTCAGGCGAATCACTGAACACTGATTTGAACTCAGCCTTCATCACAATCATACCAAAACCTGATAAAGACCCCAGTGCTGTCGAGAACTACCGCCCTATATCTTTAATTAATAACAACCTAAAAATTCTGATGAAAATATTAGCAAACCGGTTCTCCAACTTCATAGGTCACTATGTACACAGGGACCAAGTAGGATTCATATCAGGGTGGCAGGGCCCGGACCAGATCAGGAGGGTGATCGACATCACTTCCCTCTTGAGGTTGGGCTGGGATAACAGCGCATGTCAGGAGGGGTTCCTTCTCTCACTAGACATGACAAAGGCCTTTGATACGGTCTCATGGTCCTACCTGTTCCCGGTCCTACAGCACTGGGGTTTTGGTCAAGATGAATTTGCTACCGAGGCTCATATACCTATTTCGGTTACTCCCCATATCGATCCCCAGAGGCCGTCTCAAGAAATTCCAAGCCAAAATCATATGTTTTATTTGGGGTAACAAAGGTCATAGGTTAAACAGAGAGACCATGTTCCAGACCAGGGATCAGGGGGGTCTGAATCTCCCAAAGTTACTGTGGTACTATCAAGCTGTCCAACTTTCCCAGACAAGCCATCCCTAAACACACTATTGACTTACTGTTGTGGTGTCCTCCCAAAGCGAGACCCCCCGTACTGGCCCCTACCCTATCTCACTCTCTGGCCCTTTGGGGTGGCATCAAAACCAATACCAATCTGACTTCCTGCTGGCGGCCACTCTCCCACTTATTCCATAACCTGCTTTTTCCTCCTGGGATGGACATTATGGCCTTCCGTTGGTGGCTGGACAAAGGCCTGTACAGAATTGGCCATTTTGTGAACTCCATGGGTCCACTCTCTGTGGCACACTGCATGAGTAAACTGGACATGCCTGTAACAGAGAGGTTCAGGCTTCAACAAATTGCCCACTTCATTAGATTATTATAGAAAGACAAATCTTCCCCCTTATTGCTAACAGCCTATGAAACCTGGTGTGGTCAGGCCATGGAGCAGAGGGGGGGGCATATCTTTGATCTACCGATCCCTAGCCTCCTCCTCTGACAAAGCACAATATATGAGGGATTGGGAGGGAGAGCTTGGTTTGGATTGGAGCCTGGAGGTTTGGCACAGGGCCTTCTCTGCGGCCTCAAATGGTATCTTTAATATTGCCCTGGTGGAGGCAAAACTGAAGGTTCTGATGCATTGATACCTGGTCCCCTATAGACTTGCCAAACTTTACCCGAACACCACTCCCTTATACCACACCAGTAGAAGATGGCCTCACTGGCACAATGCTCCATACTTGGTAGGAATGCCCCAAGATCAGGAGTCTATGGAACTAAATTTTTCATCTAATTAGGAAAATTACGGAACTCCCGATCCTGAAAACCCCTCAAATTGCCCTGCTAAATTTTATGGGTCCTAAGATCCCAAAACTGACCAAACGCCTCATAACCTTTATCCTGATCGGTACTAAATTATTGATCGCTAGAGCTTGGAAACGTCCCTACGTCTCCTTTAACCAGGTTAACAAGAAAATATCCTGGATCACGACGCAAGAAAAGAAGGCAAGCATTCTTATGGACTCAATGGAGAGACATGACGCAATCTTGGAACCCTGGCTTGCACACGTTTCCCAAGCATAGTCCATCGTGCCTCTACATGGGTCATCTCAACAGGTGGTGAATCCATCCCCTGTCACCGGTACTTCCCTTCTCTCCCCCTTTTTCTTTACTCTTTCTTTCCTCTCCCTTATACTTTCTTTTTCTCATTTTCTTTACTTTTCTCACTTCTATATCTCTCTTAAAGCTTCTCTGCAGGTTACAGTACTTGCTGGATCTCTAGGATTATCATACATTGTTTGTTATTATCTCTACAAAGTTCCTGTTGATTATACCTTCCACCGCCGTCTGAGCAGAGTCTTAGATGGCATCATTTCCAACTAAGGATATTTTTTTCAGGTCTCGGAGCCCTCTCTCCTCATGCCATAGTTCTTGAGAAATCCTTCTGTCTCACACGCAGGGACACTCATGAACTGATACATCTCCGTTACCTGCCTGCTTTACTTGAATAATTTTATGGCCCAATTGGCTAATCGGCTAATACAGGTTTGGGAGGCTCAAATTGGTTTACTGGCTTAGTGGTCACTATGGATCCACTGGGGCTTCTTACTGGGTGGAGGTGTGGGGATAAGCCTCTCACCGCGGCACAGTATGATCCCATTTGGGGTGCTGCAGGGGGGGGACCAACATTCCTCCCTTTTGAGCATCCCCTCCTCCCCTCCACCAGGGGCAGTCACGGGGCAGATACATTGGGTGGAGGGTATGGTAATTCCTAATGTTTATGTTGTAATGTGTTTTGGATACACTCTACCTGGATTTTCCTGCAATGTACTGTTATTTTTATGATGCTCAATATCAAAAAAAATCTATTGGGAAAAAAAAAAACTGGGCATAAACTCCTGGGTAGACACCACCTGTTGTCAGCGCTCCACAGGCCCTGCTGATTTTAGGTAGGATTACATTTTATCCAAGTATCCTTCTCTTTGTCAGAGGCCCGATTCTGCGACTGAATTAAAGTTTCTATATCCCACTTTGCTTGATGAAGGGAATTTTTCCCTGCTACCTGGGCGATCCCTACAGTGGGGTGTGACTTCAAATGACATAAGGGCAGCATCCTTTGCCGCTTGGTCTACTAAAGCATTTCCTCTGGCTGTCATGTCATTTCCCCTTCCATGTCCTTTTACCTTCAAGATGGCAACTTCTGCTGGTTTCTGAAAGGCCTCAAATAGCCACTCTATGAGTTTTGCATGTCTCACTGGCTTCCCTGCACTGGTCAGAAAGTTCTGTGCTTTCCAAATGGGCCCAAAATAATGAGCTACTCCAAACCCATATCTGCTGTCAGTGTAAACATTTCCCCTTTGATTCTCTAGGAGATGACGCGCTTTGACCACAGCACACAACTCAGCTTCCTGTGCTGACATCTGGGGTGTCAATGCTTCTAGATGTAAAATAGTGTCTGTAGGGGTTACAGCAAACCCTGTGTGTGGCCGACCATCATCAGTGTAAAATCTGGAGCCATCTACACATAGGTGTGTGTCACCATCTGATAAAGGCTCATCTTCTACTGGTGTGACAGAGGCCCTTTTCTACCTCCATCAGAACCATACAATCATGGGAGAAAATCTCAGATTCTACATCAGTACTGATTGTTGTATCTTTCTCATCAGTTATAGGAAGAAGAGTAGCCAGATTTAACCTCTTCCTGCCTGCAAAAGACGGCTATAGCGCGACCTCAGTTTGCCAGGAGGGCGTACATGGATGGCCTATCGTGATTGCGCTGCCTGTGCACCCCCTGCAGCGTGCAGACGCTGTGCTCTGTGATCGCAGAGTCCTTCAGACTTGGCTAATCACAGATCGGGGTAAAGGGCCAATCACAGCAGCCCTTTACCACATGATCAGATGTGTCCATTGACAGCTGATCACGATGTAAACACAAGCCAGTTATCAGACTTTCTTTCCCCATACTGACAGCATGAGGAGAGCCGATAACCGGCTTATCTTAAAAAGACATCTACACTGATAATAAGTGCAGTCTCAACAGTGCCCACCAGTGCTGCCAACCAGTGACCATCAGTGCATCCTCATCAGTGTTACCTATCAGCTAGGCCTATCAGTGCCACCTACAAGTGCTGGTCCATTAGTGCCACCCATTAGTGCCCACCAGTGCTGCCAATCAGAGCAGTCTCATCTGTGCCTCCTCATTGGTGCCCACCAGTGCTGCCTCATCAATGTTACCTATCAGTTCTGCATATCAGAGCCACCTACCTGTGCCGCCTATCAGAGTCCACCAGTGCCACCTTTCAGTGCCCACCAGTGCTGCCAATCAGCGCAGTCTCATCGGTGCTTCATCAGTGCCACCTCATTAGTTTCCATTGGTGCCATCTATCCTGGGTGTCCTATGTTCTGGAGCCTTGGGATGATGCCCAATCTTCCTCCTCAGGCACTCCCTGAATATCTGGCCACAATCTCAGCATTTATACTTTGAAAGGTTTTCATCTGGTATCCCTATCTCCTGGTGTGCCCTTTCCTTCCCTCACACAGCTTCTGAGGTGGGACAGCTATCCATGGACCCCCTCTGGCTCCTATGACTGGCTCAGCTACTGTGAGTCTATGCGCTCTTTGGGCACTTCCAATCATTTTACTGATTACCATTGTCCTTGACTAATGTACCTTTTTGGTTTACTTTTTGCAAAATGTTATCTTTACTATACCAATAGAGTGCATCTGGTGTACATGGATTTATCCTTCATTGACTGTCTGGCACTCTTTTGATCAGTGTTCCCTCAGCTGTTCTTATGTGCCACCTATCAGTGCCCATGAGTGCAGCCTCACCAGCGCATATCAGTGAATGAAAAAAAATTACCTGCTTGCCAAATTTTTATAACAAACTATGAAAAATGTTTGTTTTTTTTCAAAGTTTTTGGTCTTTTTTTAGTTTGTTTAGCAAAAAATAAAAACCCTCAGTGGTGATTAAATACCACCAAATAAAGCTCTATTTGTGTTAAAAAAAATGATAAAAACGTCACATGGGTACAGTGTTATATGACCGTGCAATTGTTGTTCAAAGCGTGAGAGCGATGAAAGATGAAAAGTGTTCTGTGCAGGAAGGGGGTGAAAGAGTCCGGTGTGGAAGTAAGTAACACATCGACTGATTGTTAAATTTGATGGAGTGGGAGGAGCAGAGTGGTACTTCTCACATCTCCTGGCAGACATGTCTGGTAATTACTGGATTGATGATTTCCTGTACTGCATGCGGCACATACAGGGTCAGAGCAGAGTCTAGTACAATGACACAATGATGTCACTACCCCCCCCAGCATCAGTTAGTGTCAGCTTGTCCGCCACACTCTCCCAGTCCCACTATAAGTCGCTGATTGTCGCCATTACTAGGATAAAAAATAAAATAAATAAAACTTCCATTATATAGCATAGTTTGTAGACTCTATAACTTTCACACACACCAATCAATATACACTTACCGGTATTGGGATTTTATTTTTACAGAAGACATGGAGCAGAATACATTTTGCCCAAAAATTTTGAAGAAATTTGATTTCCTGCCGGACTCCATGGCAGCATACCTATGGGTTAACCCCGCCTCCTCTCTACTCCTATAGGACCACACTCCCATAAATTTGGGCTCAGAGCCAGAGGCCATGTTCCTTTTTTGTCCTCCTCCTGAAGACCAGAATGATTGAAGTCTTACCTTGGATAAAGTGTCCACGATCGAGGCCTGGTTGTTTGGCAAGCTGTGCCCCGGAAGACGTGTGGCGTCTCCAGCACATCCCAGCCATTGGTGGGTTGGAGAAGGGCGATAGATGCAGTCCCATGTAAATCCTCAGCAGTCCTCAGTGGTGAGTGGGGTGAAGAGGAGTGATGGATGCGGTGCCATGTAAAATCTCCAGCAGCCCCAGCTATGAGCGGGGTGGAGAATGGTGATGGATGCGGACCCATGTAAATCCCTAGCAGTCCCCAGCTGTGAGTGGGGTGATGGATGCGGCACTGTGTGTAATCTCCGGCAAACCCCCAGCTATGAGCGGGGTGGAGAAGGGTGATGGATGTGGTGCCATGAAGAGCTCAAGCCTGGCCATTGGCAGGCAAAGCAGCAGTACGGCCTAATAGCTTAGCTAAGAGCAGGCAGCCATAAACACCCTGGGCCCATGCAGCAACAGCGTCTTCTGTATCCAAGTGTAATCGTGAGGGATGCCATGCGCGGTAATGTATACCTTTTTATTGCATACTCCATGGCAGCATTTTGTGCGTTTATCTGTTTTTTTCCTGACTTTAATGTCTTCTAGCCTGTGGCGGCTGGAGCGCACCTGCATTCCAAGCCGCCACTCTCTCTGCCAGCCCAGTGTCCCTGGGTTACTCCTGCCCAGGGACTCAGCGCATGTGTGCTGTGGGCAGCAGTGGCATCATTGCAAATGGAGAAATTCCATCAACGGTCAGTAATGTTGACATAGGGATCAGCTTGCAGCAGTTTCCAAATGCTGTGTGCAATCATCACAGGTATATGCTCTGCAATACAACCTTGTGTGCTGTCCAGGGCCGTCTTTAATATGATTTGGACCCTGGGCAAACATTTTCTTGGGCCCCCCTCCCCCCATTTCACTGGTCATCCCTGACTGTCCAGGTATCAGATAAAGTATTGGAACATTTGCACGAGTAGAAGTACTCGTGCAAATGTACGGTATCGGCACCAATACTAAAATTGGCATCGGTGCAAACCTAATTATGACCTAAACCTGCAGTACTGCTTTAGGCCTGGTTCACATGTATGTGGGTTGGAGGCTCACATTTGCACAGGCACAGCAGCCCGTGCAATGCCTGCGCTACCTGCAGAATAAAGATGCATGCTGCATTTTAAAAATGCAGTGGCCTTGAAATCGCATCAATCTGCCACCCACCTGCAGTTCCGGTGCACATAAACGCACTGTGTTTTTAAAAGCATGTCTCCGCATCTAAAAACGCAGCAAGTTTGCCAGTGCAGGAACTGCAGGGTAAATTGCATGGTGCAAAAGCAGAATGGATTTAAAGGCCACTGCATTTTTAAAATGCAGCATGCATCTTTATTCTGCGGGAAGTGCAGGCATTGCAGCCCATTCAAATGAATGGGCTGCTGTGCCTGTGCAAACACGCTGGCATACATGTAATGTAAACAAGGCCAACATGCATGGCATGGACGGACCAGGCCATGGTGTGGTCTTGCGGCCTGGCCCATGCTGCTGGGAGGTGCCGAGTGGGATTCGGGAGCCAGGGGAGGAGAAAGACCTACCTGGTGGTCTGGTGACTGGTCCTCCTCCTCCTGGCGGCTGGCCAGCTCAGCTCCAATCAGTAGGTGCCGGGTTTCAATTCACACCAGACAGTGCTGCCTGTATGTAGTCTGTCTGTCTAAGCAGCCAGCCAGCACACACTCCTCTGGCAGTGACACCGGCCCGGTGGCTGCTCCCCACGATTACGCAGCAGCAGTCCTCCGCGGCTCCGACCCGATCATACGGAGGCGGCAGCAGGCAGCAAAGCAATGGGCGGGGTCAGAGCATCAGTGGAGCTCAAGGCCCCCACCCCCTCAAGGTCCATACGTACTGCGCGCTGAATGCGATTGCCGGTGCTATTGTGTCAGACTGGCGCCGGTGCGGTGAATCATGCAGCGCCAATGACGTCACGTGGGTCCGTCTGCCGCTGATGGAGGTCTGATTTTCATTTACGGGCAGCGCACGGGCTTAAGGAGCAGCTCTGCTTTGGGCCCCTAAACAATAACAGGGCCCTGGCAGTTGCCCCTTTTGCCCTGTGGTAAAGACGGCCCTGGTGCTGTCTTGGTGTGATTGTATCACCTGTGCAGGTTGGCTATCTGTGCAGTTCACACTACAGATGTATTACTGCTCCCCCCTGTGGCCAGCCCTTGTGTAGCAAGTTTGAGAGGGTGTTTAACCCTTTTCTTTTCTCGTTTGCCTGGGCACACTTTTGAGCTCTTAGTCCTTTCCTTTCTACCCTATTTTGTGCTTTTTTTTGTGAGTCCTTCTAGGTCAGATTGACAATACACGGCATGATATCAGTAAGACCTCTTTAGGTCACAACATCAACTTTCTTCATCCAGATTTAGTCATCATAAGTCACTGTCAAGATCCAGCTTTCATAGCAGAAGTTCTGAATCCTTCTCTAGGCACTGCACACACCACTATGTCAGCTGCTCCAAGGAAGGAGCCTGCTGGGGATACGGGATTCAGGTTCCAGAGAGCAGGTCTCTGTGTGAGCAATATTATACCCGAGCGGTTGGAGAAAAGGATTTCCATCAAATTAAGTCTCTGGTGAGGCGCAGGGTGCAAGAACTCCTTAAAGAGTAGGGTATAAGCTACATGCAATGCCCACTAGCCATTACGGCGTGTTTCTCTCACTAGGATGGCTAGGAAGAGCGGGAACCATCCCAACCATGCCATCCATCTATAAGGACCTCAGACAGTGAGGCAGAGAGAGTCACTTTGCCCTTGTAGTGCCCTTTTTGGCAAAGCTATGAAGAGGGCATTTGCATTAGTAGAACCTGGAGTCTCCAGCAAAGCAAGAAATTCCTTAAACCCCTCTAAAGAGCGTTCTAAATTCCCATTCCTGTCGGAACTAAGGGACACAATTATGGATGAGTGAGTGAGATATACCTCCCTTCTGAGCAAGCCAGGCTCTATCCATTTAGAGATAAGGATGTGAAGCATTGAAAGGCTGCCTCTCTAGTTGTTGAAGTCTTGATAAGGCAAGCAAGCCGATCGCTCTTCCTTGAAAGATGCAGTGATTGGCCTGGGCTCTAGTGGCCATGTTTATAGCACTGAAAATGTGAAAGAAGAATGTGGACGTAGTATTCAAAACTTTTCAGGTGAAGCGACCAAAAACCTGGTAGTTCAGCAGCCAGAGCTGGCGGTAGGTTCCATGATGAGGCTTCATTTGACATCGTCCACATTGTAGTAATGTTCTCGCTAGCTACGGCTAAGTGAGTGCTATGGCTCTGGCCTTGGCTTGCTGATCCTGCCTCTAGCAGGCATGGTGGAAGATCCCTTTGAGGGAGCTTCATCATTTGCAACAAGCTGAATAGTACCATAACCTGGGCCACAGTTGGGTTTTGTCTCAGGACCAGTGCCTGCTAGGCCGGAAGAAGATGTTATCTAGAAGACAAAGTTCAGAGTGTGCAGGGGTCACACAGACCAGACCAGACCAGACCAGGCCAGGCCAGGTCAGGATTTTGGGAAGAGCAGGTGAAGAGGCCAGGTGTCCCCTCAAATGTCTGCTAAGTGAACCTGACCTCGGGTTTCTGAGAAGCCGAGTTGGGGCCTCAACTGTTGGAACTTTAAGACGGTCGTTTCAGGATACGCATGGGCCTTCGGATTTTCTCCTCATCTCAGTTTTGTTTTCACAGATTTACCTTACTCCGAGATAAAGAGGCAGATATTCTTGTATTATTTTAGCTCTGTGGTGTTGTAAAGTGCTGCTGTGCCAATCCCGGAAGGCGGAAGATTTCTGGGCATGTACTTGCCCCTCTTCATGGTCATAAAGAAGAACGGCTTGCAGAGGCCAGCTATAGCCCTCACGCACCTAAAACATTTCTCATCTAAAAGGAGAAGTTTATGATAGGGATCCAGCCAGATGACTGGCTCGTTTTCGTAGACCTAAATGTTAACTTGCATCGTTACTTGAATCTGGGCCGGTCTTCTTCCCACCTGCGCATCTTTCAGTATCTAATATTATCGGCACTATGGTGTCTATTTAGCCAATGGTCAAGTGGACGCTCTGGAGAATGCAACCCTTCCAAAAGGGGTTTCCCCAGCAGTGGGAGCCAGGAAGTAGAATGCAGGACATCTACAAGGCCTCAGTCATGAGAGAGCCCTAGGTGGCTGCAATGGAGAAAGGTATTTATTGGCCATTCCATTGCCCCATCTCCTGCTTCACAATCATGTTTGATACCAGCGATACGAAACAGGGAACTTACTGCCTATCAGAGATAATGCAGGACAGGTGGGGCTGTCAGTTTCACAAGAGTGTGCGAACATTCTGAAATTACTGGCAGCCTTCTGCACCCTACAAGCCAGTTATGCCTTGGACTTGGAAGAATCTAACCGACGTCTCATCGGCTTATGTCCCCGGAATGCTAAATATTCTAACAGGCTTTCTTTCCAGAGCCCAACTGAAACGCAAAGAATGGTCTCTCCATGTGGTAGTTTTCAGGCAGGTCCATGGGGGCCAGGCCAAAAATCAATCGGTTTGTCTCCCTGTGCACCAAGAAGTTGGAGAAGTTTTATACTGTTGGAAGTACAACAGTAAAGTTGCTTGGTAGTGTAAACTACATATATACATTATAACTGTCTATACCAGTAAGTGGCACAGCAGTATTAGTGTGTATTCTGTCTTATAATATTATCACAGGATGTACCTTCCTTATCTAAGTGTGCACTTGTATAGTTCATGTTCCTGTCTCCATGCTAGAAGACGTGTTCTGCTATTTCTCCATGAAAGTAAAGTATTCTGTAAAGTATATTACTCAAGAAGCTTCCAACGCATTATATCATGATAACTGCTAACATATACTCAGGGCTGGTATCTCCAAGGCTTCAGGACAGGGGCCCTGATGGATTATTGGATATGCAGCGGGACCTGTGCGATTCTTCCTGTTTAGGTCATCCTCAGGTTTTTATGAAGACTCAGAACAGAAGTCGTGGAGGTAGAGGCAGAGATGCCATACTGGTCATGGCTCCCTGTGCTAGTATGTATACAAGTACATGTATATGTATAAGAGTATGTGATTGCTGGGTCCAATCACAGCGGTCCTTTACCATGGAATCCATCTGTAAACAAACCAGGGTCATGCCTGGTTCAGCTCTCTCCTCTCCTCACATCGATACCAAGTGTGAGGAAAGGAGAGATTGGTTGCTGGATCGTGATTTTTTCTACATTTTGTGTGCCCTTTGGTGTCCTACAGTGCTCATCAGTGCCATATAGTGCCCATTAGTGAGTTCTCACCAGTGCCTATTAGTGAGTGCTCACCAGTGCCTATTAGTGAGTGCTCTTCAGTACCCTACGGTGCTCATCAGTGCACATCAGTGCCATACAGTACTCAGCAGTGGCATACAGTGCATATTAGTGCCCATCAGTACCCTACAGTGCCATTACAGTACTTATCAGTGTCAGTACAGTGCACATCAGTGCCATTACAGTACTTATCAGTGTCAGTACAGTGCTCATCAGTGCCATACAGTACTCAACAGTGGCATACAGTGCACACTAGTGCCCTACAGTGCTCATCAGTGCCCTACAGTGCACATCAGTGCCATACAGTGCTCATCAGTGCCATACAGTACTCAGCAGTGGCATACAGTGCCCATCAGTACCCTACAGTGCCATTACAGCACTCATCAGTGCCAGTACAGTGCTTATCAGTGCCATACAGTGCAGATTAGTGCCCATCAGTGTACATCAGTGCACATTAGTGCCCTACAGTGACAGTACAGTACTCATCAGTGCCAGCACAGTGCTCATCAGTGTCACTAGAGTGCCCTATTAGTGTTCATCAATGCCTATCAGTGAGTGCTCATCAGTGCCACCCCATCGGTGGATCCTCAGTGCCAGCTTATCAGTGCAGTCTCAGTGCAGTGCATCCTCATCAGGACCCATCAGTGCACCCTCCTCAGCACCCATCAGCGCACCTTCATCAGCACCCATCAGTGCACCCTCATCAGCACCCATCAGCACACCCTCATCAGCACCCATCAGTGCACCCTCATCAGCACCCATCAGTGCACCCAGCACCCATCAGCGCACCCTCATCAGCACCCATCAGTGCAACCTCATCAGCACCCATCAGCGCACCCTCATCAGCACCCATCAGCGCACCCTCATCAGCACCCATCAGTGCAACCTCATCAGCACCCATCGGCGCACCCTCATCAGCACTCATCAGTGCACCCTCATCAGCACTCATCAGTGCACCCAGACTACCCACGACTACACCCACGTGACTACTCACGACTACTCCCACGTGACTACTCACGACTACTCCCACGCGGCTAC
>BLSH010450943.1:21592-40230 GCA_018402905.1 Glandirana rugosa | reverse complement strand
AGACCGCTCCCACGTGATGCACCCTCATCAGCACCCATCAGTGCACATAAATACACCCTCATCAACACCCATCAGTGCACCCTCATCAGCACCCATCAGTGCAACCTCATCAGTACCCATCAGCGCACCCTCATCAGCACTAATCAGTGCACCCTCATCATCGCACATCAGTGCACCCTCATCAGCACCCATCAGTGCACCCTCATCAGCACCCATCAGTGCACCCTCATCAGCACCCATCAGTGCACATAAATACACCCTCATCAGCACCCATCAGCGCATCCATCAGTGCACATAAATACACCCTCATCAGCACACCCTCATAAGCACTCATTAGTGCACCCTCGCCAGAAAGCAGCTCCCGCCTATCCAGGAAGCAAAAGGTCTGCAGCCTACCCCCTCCACTGGAGCCTCTGCACACAGCGGGCAGGGCACACTCCATACAAAACACAGGAGCTGCAGCTCCCAGACTAAACGCCCACAATCTAATAATTAATCGCGCACACAGGATTGCGAAACCGGCACACCTGGCACCTGACACAGCAAGAGATATATTAGCAAGAAGTAAAAGAACAAATACTGTATGCCACCAAAAATGCCAGACCACTCCCAGCTCCGTACTCCATCATAATGCTCTTTAACGACCTGTCCAAAGCCACTATGGAAATGCACAGGGCATTCATGCCAATCACCTCCATACTCCAAGAGCGAAAAATCACCTACAAATGGGGCTTCCCGACCAAATTGTTGGTCACCTACCAACAGCATGTCATTCCCATCCTGACCCCTAAAGACGGGTTTAAGAGGCTCACCAACTGGGGGCTCCTGCCTCTCTCCTCCGGCCCACCGGAGCACACAAGGAACAGGCCAAACCATCCGCCGTCCAGAAACCAAACTCCTGACAAAGAATGAATCAGCCTGATTACACAACCTTGGCTCCCATACACACACCAGATCCAGTATGAGCGTTGACACTCTTTCAAACCCACCACCCCAGGTTATTGTGTGCCACACACACTGTTTGTTGTTGCTTTTTGTTATATTCTTTCTTTTATGAGTGTTTATTATACACTGAATTGCTGTTACCTGATTTAACGGTTACCACACTTCTTGAGACAGTTCAAGTAGGAAAGGGTAAGCATTGCTACCTGCTTACGATTTAACCTCCGAAATATCATTATTCTATTTACATACTGCATATTTGGTTTGAGCTCCTCTGTGTTTAGGTACTTCTCACTGATAAAGGTCTGGTCTTGTTCCCGTCGCCCGCAGACACTAGCTGAAAACATGGCCATCAATATCACCTCTATTAATGTCTAAGGCCTTAATTCGCCCTTCAAAAGGATGCCCCAAAGAAAAACAGAGGAGTTATGATAGCGATCAGCGCTGCTGTCTTCTTTACATTACATCACTGTGAGGCAGATGATGAGGGCAGATACCTAATTCTCTCTGCAACCATCGAAAACCAATGCCTCACCCTTGTTAACCTATATGCACCCAACACAGCCCAAGGAAAATTCTACGCAAAACTGATCTCAAAACTAACCCCTTTCAGAACCAACCCACTGATAATCTGCGGGGACTTCAATGAAATTATTGACACCTCCCTTGACACATCCAATCCATCTAAATGACGGCCCTCTGCATTGGCCTCCCTCCTTAAAAAAGAAGACCTATATGATCCTTGGGTGTGTCTGCGCGACCTGGTGCGAGACGATACATTTTATTCCCACCCACACAACTCATACTCTCGGATCGATCTGTTCCTCACAGATAAACATCTTCTTCAAACAGTAGCCAAAGCACGTATAGGAATGATCACTCGGTCAGATCACGCACCAATTTCAATAAAACTGTTCAACAACAGCCAAACCCCAAAACACACATTATGGAGGTTGAACTCATCCCTCCCTACATCCTTGATAAGTGCAGACAGAATTCGATCCGAGATTGAGTCGTACTTGGAACAGAATTCCCATTAAGTTATTGATCCGTCCATTGTTTGGAATGCGCACAAGGCAGTTCTAAAAGGTCTGTTTATTAAATTAGGAGCTCAACAGAAGAAAATCCACACAGCCACGACAGAGAACCTATTAAACAAAATAGGAGAACTGGAAATTCTGATCTCTCTGGTGACTTCTAGAATATTCCTTTTATTTCTCTATTCTATCAGGGAGGGAGGTGGAGGCAATGTGATGGTCATACGATCTGCAGACTTCACAGGAGGAAAACTCTAGATCTGAACACAAATAGTACAATCACATGATATTCCCAGAATCCTCCTCACCTCACCATTCAGATCTTAATTTATTAAAGCCCCACTTCAGACTGAGGTATAATTTACCTTCACAAGACCCCCACACTACACAGGCTAAAAGCTTGTTGCTGCCATTCTCACATCATTACATACAATGCAGGGCCAACAGACCCACTTTGCTAGTGAGGATGCCAAAGGTCCGCCCACATCCTGAGAGCATCAGAAAACAAAAGATAGATGGAGGGACATTGGGAGAAGTTGTTGTGCGATGTCATAGGACATATAGACCCTGGGTGGATGGACATTTGGATGGGGTGATTTGAGGGGCCCTCTATATGAGGCTCCCGTGCAAACCAAATCATTGTAGAACTTTCATCATTACCATACAAAAATCTGTGAAAGTAAGCTCTCATGTGTGATCAGGTGACGTGCGGAGGAACGGAGTATAAATAGCAGCCAATTTTCTCCAGAGCTCCTAATGGTGGGGATGGATTTCTCTGCATGCTGGTGCCAAGTTTCCACCCCCAGCGTCACTGCAGGTGTGGAGAAAAGCTGTGTAAGAGGATATGGAGGAGATCCAGGAATCGGGATAAAGGTCAGGGCAAGCAACAGACGAGCCCATCCAAGAGATGAAGCCGGGGTCACTACACAGAAAATCAATCCAAGGACACAACAGGCAGGACGAGGAATAGCAAGAAGGAGCTCAGTGACAAATGAGAATATTGCTCAGCCAATGGGAGATTATCTCAGCATGACTTACATAATTAAGGAGACGAGGGGGAGGGGAGCTGAACAATAAAACTGAACCATGTATGGCCAACTTTGGAAGGAAGATATATTAATCATCAACTGATCCCCCTAAAGGGGTTAATCTAGGTTCCCACACTATATATGTGAGTATCATCATCTGCTGGAGATAAAAGACCTCACAGTGACTATGGAGGAAGAGGACGGGGGGGGGGGGGGGTTACTGGGTGTAAATAGAAAATAAGATCTTATTACCTCCTCTGCTACCACTTCCAGCAATGTCTCCTCTCCACTCCTGACCTCTCACCCGGAACTTCCTGTCTGCTCCTGACATCACTTCCATGTCTTCCTGTCAGTGTAGAAGTGAGATCACCACCTTGTGGAGCTCAGAGGAACTGCAGCCCTGAGAAAGGTCTGGTAGTGTGAACACGGCCTTGTGCTGTGTGTGGATGTACTGTATATCCTTATAGATGGGTCATCTCCACTCCCACCAAGGGGGATAGAAATATATTACTGCTCGGGGGGAGACCTTTTGGCTCCTTTGATTTTGCAGTAAAATTGATTGCAGATTTAGTCATGTAGAACATCTGTTATATGGATACAGAGGACCCCAGCCGAGAGTAAAGGGTGGAAATGGCTCCTGATCCCCAGATTTGGGCATTTATGTCACCAATAGAAATTGAATAAAACCCGCACTATGTGTAACAACTCAAATACCTACAAATATAACTTATACCGGACTGCTGCTGTAACAAAGGTAAGTATTCCCTTTATCAACTAGAAGAGCATTATGTGTCACAGCGCTGTCCTATTGTGTGTGCTCATAAATTATCACAAATACACTAAAATATGTGGATACATTCATATATAAAGTGCTAGGGGCTCAAATAACATTCTCTGCAGATCTACTGCTTCCACTTGACACCTACTTCATTGAGCTTATGGTGTTTATAAATACATTAACCTCCTCACATCCGCGCCATAGCCGAATGACGGATACAGCGCGGCGCTAAAATGCCGGGAGGATGTCTATAGACGTCTTCCCATTTGGCTCGTGCTGGGCACGCTCCCGCAGGCGCAAGCGGTGCGTGCACGTGCCCGCGCACGCTTTGGGAGTGTGCCCACGGGTCGGGCGGACCCGATGTCCGCCGGAGACCCGCGATCTCCTTCCAGAGAGCCGAAACAGGGAACCGCCGATGTAAACACGGCGGCTCCCCGTTCTGTGACAGGGGACATGACAGATCTACTGATCTCTGTCACTGGGATCAGTTAGATCTGTCATGACCCTGCCAAGCCTGCCCCCCACAGTTAGAACATACCCAGGGAACATAGTTAACCCCTTCACTGCCCCCTGCAGGTTAACCCCTTCACTGCCAATGACATTTATACAGTAATCAGTGGATATTTACATTTCTGATCGCTGTATAAATGTCATTGTCCCAAAAAAGTGTCAAAAACATCTGACATGTCTGCCGCAATATCATAGTCCCCATAAAAATCGCAGATCGCCGCCATTACTAGTAAAAAAATAAAAATAAATAAAAACGCCATAAACCAATGTCCATAGTTTGTAAACGCTATAACTTTTGCGCAAACCAATCAATATACGCTGATTTCGATTTTTTTTACCAAAAATATAGAAACATAGAAAAGTGACGGCAGAAAAAGACTGAGTAGTCCATCGAGTCTGCCCCTTTTTATTTATTTATTTTTTTTACATTAACCTTGTTGTCTGACTATGGATTTATGTTTATCCCAAGCATGTTTGAAGCAATTTACTGTTGACTGTCTCACAACCTCTGTTGGTAGTTTATTCCAATCATCAACCACCCTTTCAGTAAAATAATACTTTCTAAGATTAGTTTTGAACTTCCCCCCAGTTAGTTTGAGGTCCCCGTGTTCTTGATTTTGGTTTCATATTGAAAAGACTGCCCTCCTGAACCTTATTCACCCCCTTGAGGTATTTAAAGGTTTCAATCAATGTCTCCCCTCTCCCTTCTTTCCTCCAGACTGTACATATTAAGTTCCTGAAGTCGCTCTTGATATGTTTTATCCCCCAGACCTTTCACCATTTTTGTTACCCGTCTCTGAACTCGTTCTATTTTATCAATATCTTTTTGTAAGTGAGGTCTCCAGAACTGGACACAGTATTCTAAGTGAGGTCTCACTAAAGATCTATATAGAGGAATCAGAACCTCCTTCCTCCTGCTGGTGATCCCTCTACTGATACATCCCAGAATTCTTTTTGCTTTTCCCACTGCCTGGTTACACTGTTTGCTCATTTTGCAATCATCTGAAATAAGCACCCCCAAATCTTTTTCTTCTGTAGTGCTCGCTAACACTGTGCCCCCAATGCTGTACTCTCTAAGCGGATTCTTTTTCCCTAGATGCATTATTTTACATTTAGAAATATTGAACTGCAGTCTCCACTGCTTTGACCAATGTAGAAGAATATATATCGGTCTAAACTGATGAATAAATTTGTTTTTTTATTTTTTAATATTTATTATAGCAAAAAGTAAAAAATATTGTTCTTTTATCAAAATTGTCGCTTCTTTTTTGTTTATAGCGCAAAAAATAAAAAACGCAGAGGTGATCAAATACCACCAAAAGAAAGCTCTATTTGTGGGAAAAAAAGGACGCCAAGTTTGTTTGGGTACAACATCGCACAACCGCGCAATTGTCATTCAAAGAGTGACAGCACTGAAAACTGAAAATTGGTTTCGGGCAGGAGGGGGGTTTAAGTGCCCAGTAAGGAAGTGGTTAAGTAAACTGAACCTGTTGGGGGTACCCTTGTCTTAGGTCAGATAGACTGATAGCCCTGCCCGGGTTGGTCCTCGTCTCAGCAAGCTCGGAGATCAATTTGTTTGAACAGACACAGACATGCAGTGGTGTTGCTCAGAATGATCTGATTAGTGCTTTATTCTCTCAGTTTATATAGTTATTTTCTGCTACTCAGAAATACATAACAAGATGGAACAGTTCTCATAACAAATGCAATGAAAAACATAACAGAAATAATAGTCTAAATATGTGACGAGAATGGAACTTGGCTAGCAGATGTATAAGCGTCATTTCAGGGAAATTACACGTTTTGGTCAAACTTGCTTAGCTGGTGGGAAATGTGTGTGAGAAGAACATCTATACACAACTTTTAACTAGTTTGAAATGGCTGCTGTAAATCAAAATGGAACTGAATAAGTATAGCATATTACTTCATATTACTTCACTTCCCCTCTTAAATCATGGACATGATTTCTTTCTAGCTATCTTATAATTTTCCATGTACATTACATAAGGCAATACATCTTTGGATCTGCTAGCCTTCTCCACTATACACATGCAGCATCTAAAGCATAAATAAAGTATCAGGGCGAGGATCAAGATCATTATGACTCTGTGTTGGGGAAATTGCATATTTCATATTCCTCGTTAAGGTTGGCCTCACAAATATCTATTCTAGCCTCTAATATCCTGGTTACCTTGCATGACTCAACTTATTGGCATTTGAACTGTCTTATATGGTCAAGCTAGCCCCCTCTCCTCAGGAATGTAAAGGTCATATTGTTGCTTACCAGGGTGTTGCTGGGGGTGGTCCTTTTCCTTACACACAAGTTTAATACCACAGCCCAAACTGGTATAAGTTAGTCTCACCCAGAATGGCCATGAGGCCAGTGTCTGGTCCTGGTCACCTGTGCCATGAAAGGGACCCATGGCGGGAAGCAAGCAACTTTAGTTAAGTATTCTTGATATTTTTTTTATCTTTATCTGTCATTACTTGTAATAAATGTTATACTTTTAAGTATTTTTGTGATCTCTCTTTGCACATATCGAACACAACCCCAAAAATGTGACAAGAGACTGTGAGTACAATATATTTAACCAGGAAAAGATTCCTCCGAAACCAAAACCTGCTTCAATAAAGGGGCTTCAGTTCTTGGCGACATCTCTAGCTACTTTATCTACTTCCTTTCTATGTTGGACAATAACGTTGGGCATTTGTCAAACCTTTGTGCATAAGTGTACTTAAATTTTAGCAAAAGCATTTTTCCATGGAACACATCTAAGGGCTCACCATCAGTGTCTTTCTTAATTGTAGCATTTGTTCATTACAGCGACAGTCTTAGGGCTTTCTCCAGATATTGGCCTTATGAGGCCTAAGTCCTCAGGGTGATATATACAGTTAGTTACTATCCAAACCGGAAGGAAGATCAAGAGGAGGAGCACCATTAGAAGGCACAAGGCCTTCCCAAAAGTCTGTGGTGAGATAAGCGAGGTCATCTTTTTCAGAGACTTTTCCACCTGTTTCACTCTCAGTTCAAGGACTTATACCACCTGTTTCGCCTCTCTTGTCTTTATCTTGCTTCTTGGGTGCTTGGTTCACCCTTTTCACACGACTAGCATGGATCTGGTTAGGGGATTCCTCTGTAAGGATAGTTGTCCTGATGATGGAAACCTCTTGTGGCTGGTCCAAATGGGGGTTCCTGTGGCTTTCATCCCTTGGGCCCCCTCTGGATCACGACCTGGTCCCCGACCTGGAAAGGGTGCGTTGGTACCTGTGAAGAACAAGGAGAGGTGCAAGCAACGTTTCTTTCAACTTTGTCCAAAGTTTCAATAAGTTTTCTCACGTATTCTTCCTGGATTAGATCTAGGTCCCCTCTTTCTACCATCCTATTTCACTATACCTGAACTTTGGGGGTGATGTGGTATGTGAAAATTACAGTCAATTCTAGGAGTCCTTACCAGGTCTTGGCAGACCTTGGCCATAAACGCAGGGCCATTGTCTGAGTTAATCTAGAGCAGACATCCCCACCTGGGAATAATCTCCTGTGTAAGAATTTTTTTACAACTGCTTTGGCATCTTCTCCTGTGGTTACAAAGACCTCAGGTCATCGTGAAAACATATCCCCGATCACCAAGAGGTACTCCTGTCTCTTACACACCTTTGGCATATGTGCAAAGTCTATCTATAGGTGAGTGAATGGTGTTGTTGGGTATATAAGGTGTTCATGTTTTGCCTCTTTTTCTGATACATATGATGCATCTGGAGACATATGCCCTTGACAAGGGAGGGAGGCCTGGAATGCATGGTCTCCCCTCTTGGTAGATAAGTCCAGAATTAGGGCCCATCCGCACACCTGCGTTGTTCCAATCTATGTCCGTGGCATATGTCTGCAAATCTTGCAATATCTGGTTTAAAATAGCATTTCTGACATGAGCAAAGGCATTTGGGTGGTTGCATTTTGAGTGGATGTGGCTTCCTTCAATGCTAGGGCATTTCCTTTGGCTATCTCAGTTTGCTGGCCTGTGTGTGTCCTGTAATATAAAATGGCAATGGACCTTTCTTTAAAATATGCACATCTTGTCCTTCAAAGAGCTGGCAAGCTCTTGTGAGGGCTATCAGTTCTGCAGCCTGGGCTGACTGGTAAAGAATTGATTTTGCCTCTAGAATATTGTCTGGTAATTGTACAACAGCATATCCTGCATGATATGTGTTGCCATTGGGCCTTGAACAAGAGCCATCCACAAACACATTCTGTGCATCTGGTAGGGCCACAGAAGACATGTTCTATCTTGGGGACATGTCCTGATGGATGAGATCCAAACAATCATGTTGTGGAACAATCTCATCCTGTTCTCCTTTTATACATTGAGTATTGGAGCTGGGCCTGAGGTAGGAGAAGCATATTTTGTCTTAAGCCTAGGGTTGGAGAGCAGTATAACCTTATAACCACTAAGCCTTTGGGCTGACATATGTTGGGTGTGTAAAGTGGTATCCTGGCCCAGACTGAATGATGCAGCCATCTCCACCACCATCACACAGGATGCTAAAGCTCTGAGACATGCAGGCATGCCTTGAACCTGTACTAGAACCATCTTTGAGAAAAAAACAACAAGGTGGAGCTGGCCTCCATGTTCCCCAGCTAGGACTCCCGCCATTGTTTTACAGTTGTCCCTGGAATCAGGCAGGCCTAGACTAGGGGCCGTTACCATAGCATTTTTCAAATACACAAAAAAATTACATATTTCCTTTTTACACAATCTGGCATATCAGAACCTGTGGCATGTCTCAGGAGATTTTCATAGTAGGAACAGTCAGGTATTCATTGGCAGCAGTAAACAATTATGCCAAGGAAGGTAAGCATGTCCTTCTTGGTCAATGGGCAGGGCAGATCCATGAGAGCCGCAGCTCTCTTGTAACTGACTTTCCTTTCTCCTTTTGTGAGGACAAAACCAAGGTACACAACAGTTTCCTGGCACCACTGCAATTTTTTTCTAAACACTTTATGATCACTTTTTTCAAATACACAGTTTATGAGATCCACACTGTCCTCCTGTCCGGCTGTCTGATTTGAAGTAGGACTGAACCATTACGGGAAGTCCAGGACCTCAGTGTGGCCTGGAGCACAATCAAGTAAACTACAAGTGAGTCCACATGGCCCTGGGGCATTCTACACCAGATAAATTGGTGATTCTTTAAACACAAGGCAAAGATTGGCCGTGTCTCCTTATCCACAGGGACGGAAAAAAAAAACATTTACCAGATCAATCACTGTAAAACACTCTGCATCAGATGGAATGGAGGACATGAGTGATGGCACATCTGGCACTATTGGGGCAATGGGGACCACAAGTTAATCTATGGCTTACAGATCCTGTACAAATCTGTAGCTACCACTGGGGCAATACCTTACTCCTTTTACTTTGCTTAAAGGATACTGTTTATGGTACACAGGTTTTGTCCATGCCTTAAGAATGGCCTTGTAGGGGGTGCAGGAAAATGGGGTCAACATCAAAAGAATTTTCTGCCCATACTCTGTCTGACCTGGAGGTGGGCTGTGGGTGTCTGTCACAATCAGTGTTAGGAAGGAAATTATTGGGACTTTGGTGGATTTCACTACAATCCCACCCTTCTTTGAGGTTTTGATATTAATGTTTACATAAATAAACTAAATGTTAACAAGTATGTTGATGGAAGCTGTCAATGTGTGCTGTAATCTTCATCTTTAGTTCTCGGACATCAAACCATATCAAACAGGTAGATTGATGCTTCACTCTTTTCTGCACTATCTAGAAACTAAACAAGATGAAAGATCTTAGTGAACAATCATTACATTTCCCTCCTAGAAATAAACAAATGGTTAGCAATAAACACATATAAATCACAAAACACAAAACATATGGCCATGTTGTTTAATAAGAGTGCACTCTTTTCTATTCATATTAAATGAGCTCATTAATTAATTAATCAATCACCACGTGGATTTTCATTAAAGGACGTCCATCAAAAATTATCACTAATAATTCAGCATAACCTTTATAGTATGTTTGTAACATTTTGCACAAAGATTATACATTACCAAATCCATTGATTTTTCTATTTCAACCTCTTCCCATACAGATCTTGAAAACTTCTGTATTAACAAAAAACTTATAAAACAATCATTAGTGTTGTATTTTAAAGTATCACACTTCATTACATTCATTAATCAACACGATACATAACATACATCTCCAGTGATCATTCACTATTGTCCAATCACATACTGTTACCTATGTACTAAAATAAAACAAAACAAAAGTACCAACAATCTGTATATGACAGAACAGAAAGCCCTCGGCCAGATCAAAACCTATAAAACAGCTGGCTGCAGGTGGCACCCATCCTAACATGGATGGGTGGGCTGGATGTGATGGGTTTGTTATGTTTACATTTTTATTCATTACTCTCACATATCAGAAATTAATACTCCAGTGATAATCTCAATATCACACCCTAATTCTAATATATATCCACAGATATATTTCCTTAAAGGAGGACATTTTTTTTTTAATATACTATTTCCACTATCAAATGATATTTCATTTAATTCTATACTTTGTGCACTTTCCTATGTACGCGTTTACCATGTTTGGAAAACAGATTCAAAATAATTGTGATCCCATTGTTTATCATTAGATTAGTTCGCTCAGCACATTTTGTTATGATATCCGTGTAGTCACATCATTGTGTCCTTGCTACTAAAGCGTCATCCAGGAAATTCTTTGGGAGGGGGTCACAGCTGCATTGGGCACTCATGATCTAGTACTATAAGTTCCAGCATTCACAAACAAACATACACAATTATCTCTCTAAAATCACTTACATTTTTCCCATTTGTATACAACACATGCATATCATTCTATCACTTTTACCTCTCTTTCATATTTCCCTGCTTAAATTAAGTCTTACCTTCCTTATCTTGTTCTGATATCCCTTTACTGTAATCCCGTACTTCACATACTGTAGCTTCTAAGATCAAAACGGGCAGCCATAGTGCTCATCCCATATTTCCTCTCTGACAACATATCAAGAATTCTGTGCCATATAAGTAAACTTTCTCCCGTGTCATCTATGATTAAAGGTTTTGGTGTGTAGCATTGGATGAATCGGCACCATATTGGGTCCCGTCTCGTGTATGTGAAGGACTTAAGATGTTAGTCAAATCTGCTGCATCAGCGAATCTGACCAACAGAGGGAGCCTGAGCTGGTGGGTTCCTCGGTATGAGAATCATCAGCTTCAGTAGTCCCTATACCAGTTCCTCCCATGGCCTCACCCTGATTTGAAGGGGTCTGTACAGTAGGGGCAGCATGCTGTACTGATGTTCTCTGCGTGTCTATTCATGACAGCGATTTGGGACAGACAACGTGCAGCCCTGAAGAAAGAACATAATGTATAGATAACTGCTAACAAGGCAATTTTTCTCTTTTTTAATAATTTTGTATTGTACGCCCCCCTTTGTATGAAATGTATAAAACCGCCCATTTTTATACCAGTAAACCAGAGATTGATTTTACCATACTTGTGTCTGCATGTATCTATTATTCGGGTAAAATTCATTCTCTCTCGGACATCTGAACTTAAGACAGACTGACGGAGAGATGATAGCCGGGGGTTATCATAGCAGTTCCTAACAAGTGGAGGTCCCACCGAGATCAGAGAGTCATCCCTTCTTGACCCCGGGTAAGGTATACACAATTTTGTTTATCTATCCGGGTGTTCTCGGGCTCTGACTTAGTTCCGATCTCTGAACTATGGCGCACTCTGGGAAGTGGCCATAATAAGTCTCCGGGAGACTTAATATTGTGGAACTGCGGCTTGATCCAGGAACAGCCATTATATGAAATTACGGCGCACTCCGGGAAGTGGCCTATTTCATGGGAAAGAGTCTCCGGGAGACTCAGAAAAGTACTGTGTTAGACATATTGTACTTTGATACTTGTCAGTCTGTCTTGGGTAATCTTGCTACTTTGCTTTTCTCTACTGTCGCATAGAAGTATAAGATAATTTGTTTCTGTCCAGGTGGTAAGACTGGACAAACGCCACTGATTTCAATGTGAATAAGGATTATGTAACTGTACAATGAACTGTGACATACTGTAGACTGTCCTATCCTTTGTTGAGAGTGGCAAGTGGTCACGTGCCATTCGAACTCGCTCCATACTGACAGTTTGACTGAAGTACTCGGTGACCAGCTCAGGTTTATGGAAGGCGAACCCTAAGGCAACTTAGAGTGGCAGCCGAGCACTGTGAGCGTTCTCTAGAACAATAGGGTTAACTGTCTACATTACAACTGACATGTCATGTCCCGACTGTAAGACTGGAATATTGTTAGGCATTAATGACAACGGTTGGGGACTAGTAAAAACAGTGCCAGGAGGTTATAGAGCTGAGATCCTTGGTCTCAAGCCACTGTTAGAGGACATTCCTGAAATTCTAGTAGCAGCCAAACAAGGTAGTAGTATAACGAGAATTGAAGAGGTAGCAAGAAAGGAGGGACACCAACCTATAAGGTGCCCGCTCCAACCCATACAGCCAGAGGGACTTGAGAAAGCCGAGAAACATAGGATTAGGAATCTGGGGTGGTCATTAGGAACCCCAGAAGCTGAATGAATATCACCTAGATTACTGGGCTGCTGATTCAACATATTGGTCCCGATAGAAGGACACATATAAGTGTTATGCCAGGTCAACTACTAGAGAAAACCCTCAAGAAAATTTAATGAGCTAAAGTTGTTCTATAATGTTTTTTTCCCGGAATAGGCGAGATATGCAAAATGTCTTAGTCTGTGTATGTGAAATTAATTATTGTCCAGTTAACCCATGGGTGGACAATCTGGAAGTATGCTGAGTTTTTCTGTGTTGTTACATAGGCTGTGTTTTCATCTATTAAGAGGTTAAATGCATTCCATTCTATAGTGAAAGTGAGATGATAAATGAGTAATGATAAGTGTAACTGGTTTATATATTTGAAGGTTTATGTAAGTTAAACATTGGAAAAGAAAGTTTTTTTTGAAGTTATGAAAGAATACATTGTAAGTAAGCTGATGTGAGAAAAATCTTTTTTTTTCTCTTTGTCAGAAAGTTTTTTTGGAAAGTTTAATTGTAAGAAAGTAATAGCATGTGTTGTATACAGATGGGAAATGTAAGTGTTTCACAGAGGTAATTTGTGTATTGAGAGGCATGCTGGACCTTCTAGTTCCTCTATCCTGCGTGCTCTTTGAGGTTGTGACCCCCTCTTAAGGAATGTGTTCATTGGAGCATGACAGTATGTGCTCGCTTTCAAAAACTCCCCCCCAACTTCTTTGATTTCATAGAAAATAAACTACAATAAAAATTGTATGATGATGATTTTTGTAAAGCATAGGGACTTTTTTTAACTTTTGTGTAGAAGTAAAATCAGTTTTGCTATGTGATTTTAGCATTATTTGGAACAAAGCAAAGATGGCCGATTACTACCAACGCCCTGTAAATTCCTAAACGGTAGCCATTATTTTTTATAATTATTTAAATATTTAGTTCTCCTGTCCAGCCTATTGGGCATGGAAAGGGAAAAAGCTCCACCCACTGAACAAAAACCAAATTTACCTTTCGGTGAACGGCATTTTGTACAAGATAGCTGACCAGGCTAGAACACCTTTACTTAAAAGTATGTGATGGGACAATATTGAATGATCATAGGAGATAGATGTCTATATATGTTATAAATTGGTTTAAGTAATACATGTAATAAAGTGTGATATTTTAAAATACAGGATGAATGATTGTTTTATGAGTTGTTTGTTAATATAGAAGAAACTAGATCTGTATAGAATTGAACCAGTCATTGAAAAAGTAACATCAATATGAGTGTGATATGTGGTCCCACCCTTAAGAAATTTTACAGGTAGCAAGTTTTGTTGTCCCCACATCTCACTCAGGCGACCTACAGGGAAGTCTTGGGCATGGTGTGATGAGAATGATGCCTGGAGAATTGCAGAGGGTGGGAATACAGGTTACAGATGTATAATAAGAGGTGTTGGACATATCTGAATGTTTTGTGTGGAAGGATGATAAATGATTGGACATATTGCTGACAGAGGTAGAAGGGAGAGAACTGGCCACTCTGCCCCTGACGCTCTGATTAGCCAGCAAAAGTGTTATTGGGTTGATGAAAACTGCGGATGCAGTAATCATAACTCCAAAGGTTCCTTCCGCCCACACAAAAGACAATATCCCCTGAAACAAAGGGAACAAAAGTGGAAACACAAGGTGGTACAAGGGAAGGTACCCTGTGGTTAGGCTCAGATTCTAATCCACTTCTGTCTAGCAGTTTTGTTCATCCCCAGGTATCGCATCAGAAGATGAAAGACCCATTCTTGTGGAATCAGGAGATTGGATCTGGATAAAGGTGCACAAAAGGAAAAACTGAAGGACCCTACCAGGCACTCTTAACCGCACCTACCACTGTTAAAGTCAGTAAGCAAACATCCAGACCCTAATATCCCAGAGGGTAACAGAGTGTCCCCAAAAATGATTAGACTAGAAAACAAATCTATGTGAGTGAGTGTTGTGAATGGAGGAACATCTTTTCTTTTAAAATAAAAGGAGAATACTGATTGGATAGACTATATATTACAATCAACAGCGCTTTGTTAGCTACACACGAGATGCAGTCAAGGGCCTTGCCGAGCAGCTTGATGCCACCTCACTGACAGCCTGGCAGAATAGAATCTCCTTGGACATGCTCCTGGCCAAGAGGAGAGGGGTCTGTGTAATGTTTGGCACCACATGTTGCACATTTCTCCCTAGTAATACTGCCCCAGATGGCAGTTTCTCCCGAGCATTGAAGGGCTTGGAGATGCTGTCTCAGGAGCTGGCAGAAAATAGCGGGATTGAGGACCCCTTCACCGGATGGATGGAATGTTGGTTTGGCAAGTGGGGCAAGTTCTTGACCACCTTGGCCACCGCAGTTACGGTGGTGCTGTCAGTATTATTATGCATAGGCTGCTGTCTGGTACCATGCATGAAGGGACTCATCTCAAGGGTAGCAGATAGAGCTGCGGGTGATGTAATATATGCAGCACTGTCCACACAAGACCCTGACTTATATGACAAACCACGATTAGCCACACTGCTTGTATGAGAGAGTGATGCTGTTTTTATCCCCACTGAGACATGCTTCTGGGTTGGGAGCTTAAATAGGAATCTACATTTTGTAGGTTCAACAGGAGGGGGAAATGTTGGGTTAAGTCAGGAGTCTTTTATTAAAATGTAGCTAGAGTAATGCTTTATGTGAACCTATAAAATGTTGATTTTGAAAGGATTTGACGGTATCCACTCTGTATGTTAGGGTTCCACTTTAAATATCTGTTAGTCTGGTTTGTTTCTGGCCTTATCTTGAGAGAATGTCTTATGCTCGGTTCTCATAAAAAAGCTGAAGTTAGCTAATCACACAATATACATTGTATCTTCATAATGTACTAATGAATGTGTTTATTTGAGATGAGAGAACATCCAGTGACAGGGAGGAGATGTCGCTGCTTTTGAGAAAACGAAACTCTTGGATATGTGATGATCTGAATTATTTATTTTCCCAGCTCCAAGATGGATTTCTTACAGCACTGCTTAAATTTTGTTTTGCTTTCTATTGGTCACGTGGGAAAACCACCCATTTAACTGCTTGATTGTTAATAGAAGATATAGACACTGATTAGGATGATTATATGATCATCCCTAGGTTACAACTCAGAACACACCTATGTTTTATGCATATTTATTATATAACATTTTAAGCCCTCACTTTCAGTAGGATTACACATAGGCAGACCTGTTGTACTGTATTTCGGACTTCATTTATAGCCCCAAGACCACAGTGATAGCTATAACCAGAACTGTAGTTCTGACAGAACACAACCCTGCCTGGATTCATGCCACCGGTCCCAGAAGCAAGAAAGGAGGTACTAACGGGGGCAGAAAGCCCTGACCTCGAAAAGGAAAGTCAAGACAAGGGGGTATAAACAGAGGTAGACAACCTTGACCCTGAAAATGAACTGCTACCGGAATTTAGGACAATGGCCCTTAATCCCCCTGATCCTACCCCCATTTCTAGTGATTTTATTCACTTTTCTCATGTGTATTAGTACAGAGGTGGTCATTACCAAAAAAGGGGTAAAACTCCCAGTCTCACAACATTCTGGTATAACACACCATATATATATGTAGCCACCTTTACTTTTGGCTACTGCCATATAGTTCACTGTCCTATAGTATTTTGGCAGTGTAAATTTTTATATTCATAGGGGTACATATATATAGATGTTCAAAGAGGGGTCCAAGGTGAACTCAAAGCCAGAGATCAAGTGGCAGCAGGATTTGAATCACTTATCCCCATAATAACTGTTAATTAGAATGTAGAATGGATAAATTATAATCAACAATGTTTTGGTAACTAACTCAGGTATAGACAACCCATGGGATCAGTATTTTGGGTGGCTCCCCGGGTGGAAACAAGCCCTAGTTCAATCTTTTACAATCATTGCTGCTATATTAGCGTAACAGGTATGATAGTGTACTGTATTATTTTATGTTTCAGGAAAATGTGCAAGGGAATAGATAATCCGACTATGTTCGGGTATATAGAGTCAGAACAGACAGAGCACTTCTATCCCAGACCTTTCTTTTAGTACCTAGGAAGACACCGTAGCCATGAGCAGAATATTATTGCCTAAAACACCTTTAGACGGGTGGACATAGTCTTTTCTACGAAGGACCTGAGAGTCCTATGTCCACTAACTTTCCCAGGGAACTATATGTCCCTGATGACGTCTAGTATGGTCCTGGAAGTATGGAGAAAACCATGAGTATTGGTTTTAAGAGGGGATTGTAAGGGGAAGGGAACTTATTACCCTTAGTCTCTCCATATTGTTTGGTAAATGTTGCTTTAATAGTTTATGCTGACAAGGCTTTTGTCTCTGCACACGGCACATCCTGTTCTGTGTGTGGTTGTTTGTAACCTTGCAGAATGTGCCATCTGTGTGATTACATTCTTACCGTTATCCTTTTTGTTGTGTGAAAGAACAAAATGTGCAGCCTTGAAGAAAGAACATAATGTATAGATAACTGCTAACAAGGCAATTTTTCTCTTTTTTAATAATTGTGTATTGTACGCCCCCCTTTGTATGAAATGTATAAAACCGCCCATTTTTATACCAGTAAACCAGAGATTGATTTCACCATACTTGTGTCTGCATGTATCTATTATTCGGGTGAAATTCATTCTCTCTCGGACGTCCGAACTTAAGACAGACTGACGGAGAGATGATAGCCGGGGGTTATCATAGCAGTTCCTAACACCCGCCTGCCTTATTTGGCTTCTGAGTCCCTTCACAGTTAATCCTTCCTGGAAGGCTACCTGTGCTTGTAAATTAAACCTCAATACTTGGACCCTTGGTTTACCCACTCTAAATAAAGGACTCTTCCCAATTCCTTGGTGGTAACCCCCTGATACAGTTGCTACCCAATATGTTCTGCTTCCCAGATGACAGAATAAAACACCACTTACACATTCATGACACTTACCCGACATTTACAATTAGTATTCTTATACTTTAAACATAATTTCTTATGCTCTAAGTGATAGAAAAGACAAGCAAAGAGGTTCTGAGATATCAGACTCAACCCGTCAGTCTATTTCAATATATGTGTACACAATTAAATTTTTCGTGTTACCAAAACACTTTATTTCTGTGTTACCAAAACACTTTATTTCTGTTACCAAAAAACTTTATTTCTGTGTTACCAAAACACTTTATTTCTGTGTTACCAAAAAAGTTTATTTCTGTGTTACCAAAACACTTTTTTTCCGTGTTACCTGTTGTAGAAATTTAGGATGTGTATTATGTATTGTCACAGTGTCTCCCAGTGTTGGTTTACCGGTATTCGCTGTGTACAGCGAATATGGCTTTAACCGATACTGAGGAAAGGCCAATACAATGGATATCTTCCATCAATTGATAATTACACGCTACCGCCCGATCATCCCGGCCAGCAGGCGCCCTGAGCGGTTATCGCTGGAGCAAACGCTGGTCTGGATCTTTGAGGTGCAATGCACGTTCTGTGGCGCGGGTGTATTACCGTCAATCAGGGGGCCCCTGTCTTCTGTACAGATCGATCTGCTTGGCGGCGGTTTACTTGCCTTATGGAATTAGTATTGCTTTTTATGTAAGGATAATGATCTGTGGGCTTTCTGTGGCATCTGATCAATGTGACAGAAATCTACAGCTATATTCCTTTGTGTTGTAATTTACCCTTTAATGGAACAGTAGCATAAC
>BLSH010450941.1:705918-729152 GCA_018402905.1 Glandirana rugosa | reverse complement strand
CCCTTAAAAAGGACGAAATGCAGGCTAGAGCAGATAGAGATAGAAGTAATAGAAAAACAATGGGGGGGGGGATAGATGGGAATAGTAGAGAAGAAGACGAAAAGAAAGAGCAGTAAAGCAGGAAAAATTCCCTGAATATAAGGGAAAACACTGTACAACTTTTAATAGCAAGCACACCTCTAGGTGGCCCAGAGGGGCTCTTTAGTTTGTGAGTGTATTAGCGGCGACCGCTATGGCCAAGGGCCGCCAATATAAACACAAGGTGAGGGTGCGCGGGAGGATACACAGGAGGATGCGATCCGAGTAACACACCCGTATACTGGAGTTATTGTCACTCGACCCGCGACCTCACGAAGCATACAGATTTACAAATTGAGAATACTGACAACAGCTAATACTTAACTATTACAGATATGAATACAAATACAAACAAGCAACCATGATAGTGGTCTCAACCAAGACTGATAAGGGGTGTAACTGCGCTATGCCCCATTGAAGCTGTGTACTACAAGTCAGCTGCATGGCGTAGCCCATAGAGTGAGCGATATACCATAGGGGCGAGAGGGAGAAGAAAAAAAAAACATTTTTGTTATATATATATAAAAAAACATTTTGTTATAAATATATATTCTTCTGCCCTCTTTCCCCTTAAACATGCCCGATAACATCAAGCCATCAAGAACCATGTAGTCCTAGAGTGCCAGAAAAACTACTGATCGGAGACTGAGGCAGTAGAGTGTCAACCTAAGGATGAAATATTCTATAATATGGTCAGAGGGACATGAAAAAAGGGGTCATGCCCAAAAGGGAACCAACAGAGTGCAACGTTCGGGTGCTTGGAACAATTATGCCCATAAGGGAACCAACAGAGTGCAACGTTCGAGTCCTTGGAACAGTTATCTTAAGCATTGGGAATGTCCACAGCAGGACGGGAAAATAATACACAGTGATCACTTCAGAATGGCATCAGCATTCAGGTGTACTCCTTCACACTGGTGCTTCTAGTGACTTGAGAGGAGTATGGGGGCTCAGTATCATGCTGTTTGTTGTACTTCCCCTTCTTCTGTACTTGTTTTGTAGGCGTTGAGTGCGACGTAGGTGATGCGGTGTCGGCAGGTTCAGGGTAGCGAAATTCACGGTACCAATCCGGGAGATCGAGGGGTGGCATGTGGAGGGCCTCACAGAACGTGTACAGGTCCTCCGGTGACCGGAGGATATGTTGCGACCCATTATGTGTGACCGAGAGCGCAAACGGAAACTTCCATCTGTATGTGAGGCCGCGCTCTCGCAAGGCCTCCAGCATAGGGCGTAATGCTCTGCGATTGTTCAAAGTAATGGGGGAAAGGTCCTGGAAGAGAGATATGTTGTGTTCATTGAACACAATGGCGTCATTCTTCCTGGCTTGTGCCAACACCTCCTCCTTAAGTTTAAAATCTGGCAGGCAACAGATTATGTCCCTTGGGGGGCAGCCTCATTTGGGCGTGATCTGAGTGCTCGTTGCGCCCTCTCAAACTCGATTGCCGAGTCAGGGGGCCTCTCCAATAAGCTGTTAAAGATAGAAGTGAGAGCTGATGTAATTTGCTCGGGTGACACTGACTCTGGGACCCCCTCACCCTTATATTATGTCTCCTGCCCCTGTTATCCAAATCCTCCAAATGGCGATTGGTCGCAATCAGTTGGGCCGTGTGTGCTGTAGAGATCGATGTCAAGTTGCTGTGTCTCTCTTGCGGCCTGCACGTTCATTGTGAAACACCTTCTCATTTAGGGCCAATAGGTCTGCCTTCAGCTCTGTGATCACGGAGGAGAAGGTGTTCTTAATGTCGGCCACAAACAGGGACATGTCAGCGTATGAGAGAGGATGATCAGATGGAAGGAGGTGACTGACCATGTCTTCCGAGGCCATCTGCGAATCCTCGCTGCATGCGTCCTCGTGGTCCAGCGCCATCTTGGAGAGGCCTGCGCTGTAATCTGGTTGTTGTTGGGAGCGGAAAAGATCGGGGATGCTGCAGGTTCTTTGTACAGAAGCTGTGTTCTGCGGTGTCTGTCCTGGTTGGGGTTGGTTGTGCTTGCCCATAGTCGCTTCTAGTCTGTCAGTCCTATTGGGTTAATTTGATCTCACTTCCTGTCTTGGTGACATGTTCACAATATCAATAAAAATTACAACAACAATAAAACATATTTACCTAATTCTGTACCAGTTTAAACAACATTGTCTTGGCTGGAGCTACACTCTAATCATTAGACAGTACTGCATCTTGTACACAATTTTGACATGCTCATAAGTACAAATGTGTAATCTTGATCCTGAATTTTGTATACATTGGGGGTTGATTTACTAAAACTGGAGAGTGCAAAATCGGGTGCTGTTCTGCAAAGAAACCAGTCAGCTCTCAGTTTTTTTTTTCAAAGCTTACTTAACCACTTCCTGACCGCCCACCATGGATTGATGACAGCAAAGTGGTTTGATATCGTGAAACACCATCACCCGACAGTGGCCGCGAGATCACGCTCACTGTGTTCCGGGGGAGCCAGGGAATGGGTAGGGCAGACTCGATGTCTGCCAGCTACCCACGATCGCTCGCCCGCAGTGACAGAACGGGGGTCCGCGTATGTAAACACACGCATCTCAGTTCTGACAGGGGGAAGGAATGTGATCGCAGGCTCCCTGTGTATGGGAGCCACGATCACTACCCTCCCCCAGCCAGCCCAGCCCCCATACAACACACACAGGGAACACAGTTAACCCCTTAGAGCACCCCCTGCAGGTTAACCCCTTCCCTGCCAGTGACATTTATACACTAATCAGTGCATTTTCATAGCACTGATCGCTGTATAAATGCCAATGGTCCCAAAAAAGTGTCAAAATGGTCCGACATGTCAGCTGCAATAACACAGTCCGAATAAAAATTGCAGATCGCCACCATTACTAGTAAAAAATTAAAAAAATAAATAAAAACCCCATAAATTAATTCTTATAATTCGTAAACGTGGTAACTTTTGCGCAAACTCTATTTGTGGGGAAAAAAGGCTGCAAATTTTGTTTGATTACAACGTTGCATGACCATGCAATTGTCAGTTAAAGCGACACAGTGCCGAATCGCAAAAAGTGCTCTGGTCCTAAAGTGGAAAATCCTTCCAGGGCTGAAGTGGTAAACAAGCTGAATTTAGAAGCTGATTGACTACTATGCACAGCTGCAACAAACTTTTCACTCTCCAGTTTTAGTAAAACAACCCTATAGCCTTTAAAACGTGACATAAAACTTGTATTGTAGAACTTCTTCCATATGCTTATCTCATTTTACCTGCTACCAGAATAATGCAGTGTTGCCAAACTAGTCAAATGCCAAGGGTTCACTTGAAGTCGTCACTCACCACATCCATATAGAAAATTCACATCCATCTCTTTGGATGGCGAGAAAGTATCTAGTATTTTTAAGGTGAATTGCCTCTCAGAAAACACCAAATATTTAATTAAATCCAAAGATTACTGTGCTAGACTCTACCCCACATCAGATTGGCCATATTAAAACATGAAAAAGAGTAATAAAAAGCATAAATGGTGTAGAATCTCAAATGAAAAGAACCCCTTAAAAACGAAACCCACAGTATAAATGTAAGCATAAGTTAAATTTATCTGCTCCAGGAAAGGCAATAGGCTTGCCTACCCAGATGTATGGCTAACGTGTACATATTATATTACATCACGGTAGATATTACGAGCTGTGGAGGAGTTCGCAAAAGTGCTTCTAAAGAAGAACAGTGTTCTGGAGACAAAAAAAACAAACAAGAAAAGAGAACATAATACATATAAAAATTCAAAATGCAAATATGTTATGGCCTGGTGTAGTTTGACATGTCTGGCTACACAAATATACATATTACATTCAAAAAAAGACTACCAGTAAGTAACTAATCAATGGGAATCACATGGAAGGCACTAAATCCTTGACACATAAGGGGAGGGTTTAAAGAGCAGGTGTCAAAAAGCAGTCTTTAAAAAAAAGAAAAATAAGAAAATGTACAACAAAATGACAAAACAAATAACAATGACCATACTGTTAAAGATAAAACTCAAAAAAGAGGACCATAAATGCACCTAAGTCTAGGCAGAACAAAAAAATGTGTTTCATTGATTCATTTTGGAATTCATTTAGTTTAATTTTTCATTTGGTTTGCTATTTTCTAATGAATTCCACATTTTTGGAACAATTTGAATTTGGATCGGTAGAAAAATGAGCAGCTGATTCGAATTCTGTGTGAAAAATAGCTGGTTGTTAAGAAGTGGGCAGTGTCCTTAACAACCGATGACTCATCAGCTGTCAGTGGGCTTCCCAGCTGAGAGCTGAAATGTAAACAATAGAATGCCGGCAATAGAAAATTCAGAGAAAAGACAACGTGCCCCCCCTAATCCATACCAGGCCCTTCGGATGTGGAATGGATTTTAAGAGGAACCCCATGCCAAAATGTAAAAAAAAAGGCGTGAGGCCCCCTGAAATCCATAACCGGACCCTTATCCAGGCATGCAGCCAGGCAGGCCAGGAAAGGGTGAGCGAACGAGCGCCCCCTCCTGAACCATACCAGGCCATATGCCCTCAACATAGGGGGTTGCTTTGTGGCAGGGGGCGTCCCCATTGCAAAGCACCTTCTTCCCATGTTGATGGAGACAAGGACCTCTTCCTCACAAAACTGGGTGGCGGTTGTGGGGGTCTTCGGGCAGGGGGATTATGGGAATCTGGAAGCCCCGTTTAACAAGGGGGTCCTCAGATCCCAGCCCACCCCCTGTGCATGAGCATGGTACCCCTACCCAAGTGAAAAAAGATACAACACAAGTTTTTGACAATTCTTTTATTAAAAAATAAAAAATAATTTCCCCCGGTGTAGATGCATCGTAAATCACACCGGCCGCCGCACCACCTGACCCGAAAAAAGAAAATATAAAAACTCCAGCCTTGTTGAAGGATCCCCACCGACTGCCTGCTCCTCCATCTAATATTTCTTAAATAGCTAAGGGGTGGAGTTAGCTATTTAAGAAGTGTCAGATGGAGAAGTTGGCAGTCGCGGGGAGCCTTCAATAAGGCTGGAGGTTTTTTTTTCGGGTCCAGTTGTGCGGTGGGCAGCATGATTAATGATGGGTCTACATGGGGTGACACTGGTTTTTATTTTTGTTTTTTTATAAAGGAATTTTCAAAAACTTGTGTAGTGTCTTTATTCACTTTTTACACTTTTTTGGTGAATGGGTACCATACTCATTCACACAGGGATCTGGCGGCCCCCTTGTTAAAGGGAGCTTCCAGATTCCGATAAGCCCCCTGCCCACAGAGCCCCACAACCACAGCACAGGGTTGTGGGGAAGAGGCCCTTGTCCCCATCAACATGGGGGCTGCCATTGATGACTTATTTTAAAGGTATGGGCTGTGAGGCTCTTTCTGACGTTTGCTGCATTTTTCCATAATTAGAACAACTATGCAGCTAATATAATGCCAGAACACTTAATAAAAAGGTATTTGGTCTGGGTTAACCACTTCCCGACCGCTGTATGCAGAATGACGGCCGGGAAGTGGTTCAGTTATCCTGACTGGGCGTCATATGACGTCCTCAGGATAACATGCCGGCGCTCGCCCGGGGAGGTGCGCATCATGGCGATTGGTGGTGTGGGGGGTCAGTTTGACCTCCCGCATTACCGATGTCAGTAAAGCGCTTCCATCAGAAGCACTTTACCATGTGATCAGCCGTGACCAATCACGGCTCGTCACAGTGTTCCTGTACTCGGCTGCTCTACTCACAGGGGGGGGGGTTTGTGCTGATGGTTTATTAGCACAGCCCCCTTAGGATAGCCACACTGGGCCACCAGGGAGCCTGCCCAGGGACCACCAGCAATGTGCCCACCCAGGACCACCAGGGAGCCGACCAGGGACCACCAGGGAGCCGATCTGGACCACCAGGGAAACCACCCTAGACCACCAGGTAAGGGGCACAGTGCCCAATATGGATGGCACTCAGTGCCACCTTTAGATGCCACCCTAGACCACCAGGGAATGGACCCCTATCAGTACATCTGCCCACCAGTGCCCCTATCAGTGCATACCAGTGCCCCTATCAGTGCGTACCAGTGCCACATATCAGTGCCCACCAGTGCCACCTACCAGTGCCCACCTATCAGTGCCACCTATCAGTGCCCAGTGCCGCCTATGAGTGCCAATCAGTGCCGTCTATGAGTGCCCATCAGTGTCGCTTATCAGTGTCCATCAGAACTGCATATGAGTGCCTGTCAGTGCTGCATATCAGTGCCACCTATTAGTGTCCATCAGTGCTGCTTATCAGTGCCGCCTAACAGTGCTCATCATTGCTGCATTTAAGTGCCGCATCATCAGTGCCACCTCATCAGTGCCAATCAGTACTGCCTCATCAGTGCCCGTCAGTGTAGCCTCATCAGTGCCCATCAGTGATGGAGAAAATTTACTCATTTAGAAAGTTTTGTGAGAGAAAAAGAGATTTTTTGTTTTTCAAAATTTTCGGTCTTTTTTTATTTGTAGCACAAAAAATAAAAACCACAGGGGTGATCAAATACCACCAAAAGAAATCTCTATTTGTGGGAATAAAATGATAAAAATTTTGTTTGGGTACAGAGTCGCACAACCACGCAATTGTCTTTCAAACCCCAACAGCACTGAAAACTGAAAATTGGTCTCGTAGGAAAGTGTTATAAGTGCATAGTATTGAAGTGGTTAATGACTCACTAAGCAATGAAGTGTGGATAGGTATAGCAGAACTTCAAAAGCAACTGTGACTCCCAAAAAGAGTTGAGGCTCCTGACTGGTTTCCACCTTCAGTAGGATGCTGCTTTTAAGTTCAACTGAACAACCCCAACAATACCTGGATTAAAAATACAAGAGAGATGGGCACATACATCTAGTTTAATCTTTGCATTCAAACATTTTTTATTAGTTTGAGTTAAAACCGGATTATATTTTGAAGCACTTGATTCACACAGAAATAAAGTTGGGTGGAGGGCATAGGGGTGTGTATGTGTTTACATAGATGTACAGTATGTACATTCATATTTAAATATGTACAGATATACTGTATACATATACACACCTTGGATTTATCAAAAAGATAGATGTAACAAAGCACTTTTTATGGTAGATTTAGCAAACCAAAAGGGACCAAATAAAGAGATCATCTTTAAGGTTACACTTTAATAAAATAAACTGATGTTACACAACTGCAGATTTTTGGACATGTAGAGCATGATTAAACAGTATATGCTAATTATGAAAACATACATAGAGCCCTGAGTAAAGAAGTGGTTTGTGTATAGTGTGATGCTGCTCATTTTCTCTGCATGTTCACTTACCATGTTTCCTTCAGTAGCTCATAAGGAAGCCACAATTTTCTCAGCTTTTTATACAACTGCCAATGTTGTATGCCAATGTTGCCAATGTGTTGTATCTTGTTTGCCACAATGCAACATTGTGTACAGCTATACCTTGCCGCAATGATCATTATTGCCACTGACACTTTGGCTGCCCCTGGGTAGGGAAGAGCAAGCTCAGCGAACATCTGTTCACTGATCTTCCCCAAAGGTGAATGGACCAGGAACCAGGAGCACTGGACAGGGAAGCAGCTAATTAAAGTGATACTTAAGTCTCATTTTTTTAGTTAAAAATAACAAACATGTTATACTTACCTGCCCTGTGCAGTGTTTTTTCACAGAGCAGCCTGGATCTTCCTCTTCTTGGGTCCCTCTTTGGTGCTCCTGGCCCCTCTCACCTGTTGAGTGCCCCCACAGCAAGCAGCTTGCTATGGGGCACCCAAGCCAAACCACAGCTCCCTCTGTGCATTCAGACACAGAGCCGCAGCCCAGCCTGGCCTCGCCCTCTTTCTCTTCTCATTGGCTGACTGACTTTGATTGACAACAGCAGGAGCCAATAGTGTTGCACTGCTGTCTCAGCCAATGAGGAGGGGAGTCCCGGGCAGCCGAGACACTCCTGCAACATCGCTGGATAGAGATGTAGCTCAGGTAAGTATTAGGGGGGCTAACGGTGACTGCTACACACAGAAGATATTTTATGTTAATGCATAGAATGCATTAAGATAAAAAATCTTCTGTCTTTACAACCACTTTAAACATGAAAATTGACATGGCAATGAGCACAATCTTATGACATGGAGTCTGGTGTCTTTATAGTGGGGCAAAAAATGAATATTAATAATAGGAAAGAAGAGCCCTCATGTGGCTGTCTCTCTGTTCCACATGATGGACCTCTTACTTTTGTTGATTTTGTTAAAAACCTTGTGAGCTGCTATAAAATACACATATTTAGCTGCCAGCACTCCTCACATCCCCTAATGTGGACAAAACGTAAAAAAGATCAAAACCTGAGTGCAGCGCTTCCCCTCTGTCTATTTACTGATAATTGTACATTCATATACAATTCATGTACAAAAATCCTCTAAGTTTGTGCAAATTAGTAACTATAAACAATATAACAAAGTGCTCTTGTGCATAAATGATCCTATGAGTGTCACTAAGATTGATGGCACTCTCACTGTATTATAGTCCCACAGTAGTGCTATAATATAATAATTCAATATAATGATTAAAAAAGTCAGATAAAGTGTCCTTGTGCTCATAAAGATGATATCAAAAAAATTCCAAAGTGCTCCAGAAATCAAGAAATAAACTATAAATTCTTGGATCCACCACCTGCACTTTGTGCTATAGAACACCTCCACCAGATATGCCCTCACATTATGGGTGTGCAAAACATGCCTGTAGTATGCAGCCTCTCAGATGCAGCTCAGATAGTAACTCCTCATCTCAATTCATCTTTGCTATGGAAACCGCAGTCACATCCACTGTTCAGCCGATAGCTCCTTCAAACTCCATTGGTGACATATAGGGAAGCAATAACGCTAGACATAGTGCTTAACCAGTTTAAAACACTTTAATATATCATCAAAGCCAATGTAACACTCACATGTATAAAGATAAAAACACGCCTTGTACATGATGAATGCTCCAGTGATATCACCTCTCCTTTGGGTCTGCAGCTCCCTTCAGGTCAGTGATAATCACTTTCACACTGCTGTGCTGTGTAAACGAATGCGTCCATCGACCGTGCTGATCCCTCCTACCGGTTTCGTTATGCCTCATAACTTCTACAGGGAGATCTGGCAGGTCTTTGGATGCTAGAACTTTATAAAACCTTCCTTTTTTTGAGCCCTTATTCATAAAAAAAATATATGTCATTGCCTAATGAATGACATGTGTATAGTGCTACCCACATAGGAGCGGCTGGAGGAGTCCCTTGTTACATACCTTAACCTCCTCAAGAACCTCAGCCCCACTGACTTGCTAGGTTGAATGTATGCATATGCAATAGCACAGAAAATCACTGAGCACTCAGCATTAATATATTGTCAAAGAAGAAGGAACTAAGCAAAGTTGGTATCAAAGCAAGCATAAAGTTGAATAAATGATGGTAATATTATCTTTAAGTGTACAGAATGATGAGTGGCAAGGACTAAGCACAAGATGATGTTTTGTGTCCAGATCAGCATAAACAGTAGCAAGACCACCTTAGGTGCAGCAGTGAGCAGTAACAAAACTTAAGCTATCAATGCAGGAATTATACCGCCAGAGTGCATTAATGGCAGTTATGCTAGGCCTAGACTGACTGGTATGCACTGTCCCTGAGAAAATGGTAGGAACAAAAAGAGGCCTGTAGGATGATTTAATGGGTGGGGTAGTCCTTTAAGCTGTTCTTCTTTGGGCTCTCATTGGGGCCCTCTAAGAAGCATTGGTGCACGTATCGGTCACCCTAACCAACCACCATTCAGCATAGGGTGGTAATGGCGCAACGTATATGACACAGATGCAGTGTCTAGAGGAGTATAAATGCAAATCAGGTTAAGCACATGTGCAGTGTGGATGTAATATATTTAACCAGTTGCCGATCGCCCGCCATGGCTTGATGGTGGCAGCTTGGCTTGATATCGCAAACCGCTGTCACCTGACGGTGGCTGTGAGATTGCTGATCATGAGCATGGGTGCACCACCAGAGGTGAGCTCACATGCTCACTGTGTTACGGGGGAGCCAGGGAGTGGGTAGGGTGGACTTGACGCCTGCCAGCTAAACGCAATCGCTCCCCGGAAGTGACAGAATGGAGTATGTAAACAATGGATCTCCATTCTGACAGGGGAAAGGAGTCGGATCGTAGGCGCCCTGTGTATGGGAGCCACGATCACACTCCTCCCCCACTCAGCCCAGCCCCCACACAGTTAGCAACACATCCTAGGGAACACAGTTAACCCCTAGAGTGCCCCCTACTGTTAACCCCTTCCCTGCCCGTGATATTTACACAGTAATCAGTGCATTTTCATAGCACTGACTGCTGTATAAATGCTAATGGTCCCAAAAAAGTGTCAAAACTGTCCAACATGTCTGCCGCAATGTCGCAGTCCCACTAAAAATCATAGATCGCCGCCATTACTAGTAAAAATGTTTAAAAAATAAAAACCCCATAAATTAATTCTCATTGTTCATAAACGCGGCAACTTTTGTGCAAACCAATCAATATATGCCGATTGTGATTATTTTTTTACCAAAAATATGAGGAAGAATATATATCGGCCAAAACTTTTTTTTTTTTGGATTTGTATTTTAGCAAAAAGTAAGAAATATTGTTTTTTTTGCAAAATTGACGCTCTTTTTTTGTTTATAGCGGTGATCAGAAGTGACGCAGAGGTGATTAAATACCACCAAAAGAAAGCTCTATTTGTGGAAAAAAAGGACGCCAATTTTGTTTGGGTACAACGTCTCACGACCACGCAATTGTCAGTTAAAGAGACGCAGTGCCAAATCACAAAAAGTGCTCTGGTCCTAAAGGAGGAAATCCTTCTAGGGCTGAAGTGGTTAAGGGCTTGTCTCCAATGGCTTAGTTCCTGCTAACAGTGTGAATGATGAGTGATGAGCCCTCTCACCTGTCCTTGTGAAGTGTTTTTGATCTTGGGGTGCACCGCTCTCTTTCTTTCTGAAATGCCTCCGGAATCCAGCGGTGGGAAGCTGTGGGTGAGAGGACACTGTGGTCACTGTGTAGCAATGGTGTGGTGCAATCACTGTGGTTGTTGATGTGCAGCAAGGGTATCTCTCTGTCCTTGGACTGCCGCTTGATCTATTCCACCCCCCCGGGTTAGCATTGCTACAATCTGTCAGCGGCTGTAGGTTTGTGCGCTCTGAGTCTGTGGTGCCAAGAGAGTGAAGTTTTCCCTGGCAGTTCAGTAAAATCCATCTCACTGCTTCACTGCTCCCCTGCTCCTAAGTGCATCCTGGGAACTGTAGTGTAAAGAGTCCACTGGTCCCATTTTATGGCTGATGTCTCAAACTACAATTCTCGTGATTCACATTGTTCTGCATGTAAAGGCTCGTACACACGATGTAACGATCGTATACAACAGGTCATTCAAATGACCATTGTATACTAATCCCACCGTTAGTATGCGCGATTAGAACAGCCGATGTATGATGGTCGTACAACAGGAGTTGGATGAGCAGACTAGGAAACTTTGGTAGCACCAACAAGCAGTCTTACGACCGTTGTATCGTGTGTACAGAGAAGTTAGTCCAACAAGTTGTACTGCGCAAAACATGCATGCTCAGAAGTCAGGAACGGCCGGACACAAATTACATGCACCTGAACTTTCTCTTTATACATTCATAACACGTCACTACATTTGGCTTGGTCGTACGATCGTTCAGTGCATGTCAGTACGCAGGAAACAACAGCCAACCTTCGATTTGGACCGTTCAGTCGTACGATCATCGCATCGTGTGTATGAGGCTTAAGTCTATAGGCTGGCTTGACTATGGCTCTTCCCCTGCTGGTTGGAGGGGATAGTGCAGCATGACATCAGCATTACAGAAAGTAGAGCAACAGAGGGCATTGTCTCCTTCTCCATGTCGCAGCACCTGGTGACATTTAGTTTGATAAAACTTGGTTTATTTAAAAAAAACAACAGCCATTTTTTTTAAATAAAATACTAATTCTCACATTTTGTGTTAATTATCTCCTGCAGTCTTTCTGCAGTCACTTCTGTCTACATGCATGGGTTTACTGATGGTGACAACAGTGTCACTGCGACATGTAACTGCCACTTGTAGTTTTCACCAGAAAATGTTTTCAAGGTGACAATACAGAAGCCCAACTGGGAAACAGGAACAAAGTTTTGCTGCCCCTAACTGGAAGTGTTTGAACAAGAGCATCCATAGCAGGATCACTAGGTATTATTTTAACTAAAGCAACAATTTTAAAATAATAAAAACAACTTTAGAAATTATATCAACATGTTGAAGCTGAATTCTGGGCATAAATATGTAATTCAAATATATTCCTAAAAAGCAACAAAAGGATATAAATTTGCTTTGTGTAAACCAAATGTCTTTGCAAACCCAGCCATTACCATATAAAAGTAGCAGTGACATCATCATTGTGCTGCACAACCTATCCAAAGTGCAAAGCTGTGGGAGGGACCCAGCAGGCTCAACCACTACAGGCTGCCTGCAGAAAACTACAAGGGGGGGAGGGGCAGATAAAAGACCAATCACCATGTACAAGGGGAGAGAGCAGTAATGACCAGTCTTTATTACAGGGAGCTCCTGTTCAGAGGCAAAGGGGTTGATTTACTAAAGGCAAATAGATAGTTTTCCCCTGAACTTAGTAAATGTAGTGAAGCTCATGTGCATCACATGCAAGCTGTTTTTTTTTTCATTGCACGTGATAGGATATTCTTTGGAAAATATTTTTTTGTAAATAATACAACACATTCACTAAGCTCTAGGGAAATTTTACTTGCAGATTGAACTGTATGTTTGCCTTTAAATCAAGCCCACATTTTAATCCTGGGTACTGCGCAAGTATGGAAGAAAAAACAAAGCACGCCAATTACAAATGCCTTGTATTTCGACTGTATTTCCTTATCCTCAAGTTTGGTTGTAAACCTTATATGAAACAATTAGTGATTGGCTTTACATATACTGTACACTAATATTACAAATACTTTCTGAGCATTCCATTCCAGCAGTTTAGTTTTTGTAAGATAAATTAACTTCTTCCCCCCAGTCAATGTAACATGTCTGGACTTACTCATTTCATTTTAATAAAAGCTTTAGTTGTATAACTGATTGTAGTTTCCCAATTTAATAACACTCCTACTTTTAGTGAATTATTGCAAAGAACATATCTATTTTAAATAAATTGTGCTCATCAAGGAGTGAAACACAAGCTAATTGAGTTTGCATTTCATATAAATTGATCCAAATTGCTTTAATTAGCAACACTTTATGTTGGGCTCAACTTTTTTCTTTACTTTCATGAAGTTTCTTTTAAAATATTACATTTTTCTTTTGCCAGCAATGCTGTTTTCGGGAAGGTATGGGAACTGTCAATGTGAGGCTCTGATTAGGTAATTTTATTTTCTGTGGCTTCCATTCCAGTCTGGAACATTCAGTAGTTTATTAGAAACACAGACTCGGCTGACCTTCTGACAAGGAGAATAAAATAAAAAAAGTTTTTAAAAGGAAAGAGCCAGTAAATTTCAACAGCTAAAGCTTGGATCATCTATTTCCCCCTTTTCCAGTATATAGAGCAATATATTTGACTGCCAAGACCATTAAAGTACATATAACCAGGACTATGTTTAATACAAATTAGAAAATCAATTACATTCCTAGAAAAAAAAATATAATGGATACTGTTAGAGGGATTTTTTTATACATTTCTCACAATTGAACAAAAATACCTCCCAGTATTAGCAATGAAAACATTTATTGTATAGTAATTCATGATAATAACCAAGCAATAGGGATCTTCCTAACTGGGTTTTCTGCAACTTTTTATGGATAACTGCACTTTGCACCCCTTTATTGCTCTTTGAACCCTCAAATTGTTTTAGGTGTATCTCAAAGCAAAACCCTTCTTTATTTAGTTTTGGATAGCGTCAAGAAGGGTTACACTGTCAAATTTTTATTTCTGTTTCTGTCCCCGATACAGCGAGTCATCAATCTTTTTGTACTGGCGACTACTTGCAAGGAGAAAGAACAAAAGGACAAACTAAAATTTTAGCGTTGTCCCCAGAAAAATAGTTGATGGGAAATCTTCCAAGAAGGACACTTGTTCTGGGGACAAATGTCTAAGGTGGTAATTCTCCTCACTTTGGGAGATATTCTCTCATTATTCTGTTTCATCTCTGGGACAGAATGAACAAAAATGTCCCCAATGGTACTACAAAATTGAAAAAAGAAGGGTATTAACTGTTTACTGCAAAACTAAAGAAAAGTTTTGTGACTATACATACAGTACATCTTAAATAAGTTAGCCCAACCTCATTACTCAAAGCTGATAGACATCACAAAAAATATTATTCACTATATTTGAGTTTTGAGAGATCACACCTACTTTTGACAATCTCTGTTTTCAGTCCTGAAATTCAGATTCCAGTGCTGTGAAGTTTGGAGCTCTTTGTCCTTTTAAGTTTGATATGAACATTTTAGGAGGGTGTGGGTAAACATAAGGTTATCCCCATTCCTGCTCCAGGACCATTCAAAATTGGAAGTGGTTTCAGCTATTTCAGGGCCCTTTTAATTTGGAGCATGAGACCTGTTACCAGTAACTGTCAGTGTACCAGATAATTCCTGCAGCTTAATATGTTAAAATGAAAATCAAATTAAAAAAATATGAAAATACATACATATCTTTAAAGTGTAACTACATGAAAAAACTTTTTTTTATTTTTTTGATAACATAAGGAAGGGTTATAACCCCTGTCACTTATTTTTTTGCAATCTGGGTCCCATATGGGGAGATTTCCCTACACTTCCTGTCCCATAGCCAAAACAGGAAGTGAGCAGAAATATCTCTAAGGTCATTTATTTTCTATTACTGTTCTGGTGTCAACCCAAAATTTAGGATTTTTGTTTTACTTTCACTTTCTATGATAACGGTAAACAGGACAAATAGAGAGGGTGAATCTCCCTAATGGAGGCACAGACATCAATAAAACTGACAGGTGTTCTAATCCCTTTTTGCACTATTCAAAACTAGGAAAAAATTACATTTAGTTACACTTTAAATGTACGAAACACTGTTTACTATCAAATAAAGTATATACAATCTGAATGCATGAGATCAAAGTATTATTTGAAAAACTGACCCAATCTTCAAAAAATCAACAATATATAATGAAAAAGAAGAAATAGGATTTATGGGTCCACGTGAGCATTTGCCCTGTTGTATACTGTAATCTAAAATGGTGCTTATCATTAGCTCAAAGTATCAAAATAGCAAATCATCACTTAAAGTGTTTCATGTTTTGATTCTAACCTTCGGACTTAATTAAAATCTTAGGCTTACAACATACACAGATAAGTCTTTGTGGTGCTTGAAGCTAATATATTTCTAATGAGGAGATAAACATTGCACATAAACTTTAATAACTCTTGTACAATATTTTTGCATGCAATATTACAGCAATTATTCCCCGGAAAGTTATTGAAGAAATATCTAGTATTATATACATACTGTAACTATATTGTACACACCAATATATGGAAAGCCAAGTGTGGGATGCATACCTCTTTTTGCTTACAATATGGATGTGAAAATCACAGACCTTTCCTATTATTCTTAGTTTTCATTATGAATATCCTAATAAAACAGGGCCCTGTTTTATGTGGCTTTGGAAGTTTTGTCTTTTTCAAAATCTTTGATATATTGAGCTAATAATTATTGGACTATAGTATAAAAGAGGGTAAGTACTCCTTTAGAACTACAAGGTGTTTTCCTTCTTTTGTATTGCTTATTGTTGTTCACTATTAACCTAAGTAAAAACATACATATTTAAAAAAAAGTAGTGCTCACCATGTCCATATCCCTAAACTGATTAGGTGCCAAATAAATACCATGGAAAATGAAAAATGTAATACATTTCAGAAATAACTTAAACTGCCAGGTCAAATGCTGTTTCTAGAAAATAAATTCTTCATCTTTCACAAGCATTTGTGACTCCTTCTGTATATTGATATCGGCATAGTTCCCCTCTATTTCATTCTATTTTTCTAGGCACCTGTTATTTTTTAGTGTTTGTTTTAGTACAGCTATTGCTTTTTATGTTGAAAGTAGACATTATCAGCTACATGTTACCCTTCAAGGGCACATATTTTCCCTTATCGTCCCACATCTGTTTTCTTTCTGTATGTTAAGAATGGCACTTGAGAAAAACCTTGAGAACCCCTTAAGATGACACTGCTTCTTACTTTAGGTGATATATATATATATATATATATATATATATATATATATATATTGATGTTATGCAAGGCGAACTAATAGATGGATGCTATGTGTCGCCTAGCATGTGTTCATTTGGAGTAGACTAAGGAGGAATCTGGCCCAGGTTTTACCAGCCACCGTGGCAGGGTTGGTTCTGGACCGGATTTTGTGGTCCACTGAGGTCCACTATCAGCTGTGTGATAAATAGACCAGGAAGAGAGCAAGAGAGAGCTCTGCCCTGGGACTCATGTGAGCGATCAGCCAGAGAAAGCTGACACAAGGAGCTTTGGCTTTTGGGATTAAAGAAAAGGTTTGCAATACCTTTGTTTTGTGGGTGTTTGGGACAAGCCCTACACCGCTCAATGCTGATATTCAGTTAGAGCCAGAGAGGCAAGGATTTATTTTGCTGTTTTGTTTATTTTTACTTGCAACCTTTTATCAATAAACCTGGCTGCAAGACAGATTTTAAGGAGCTGCTGTCTGAACTGTCTTCATCCCAGAAAAGCTGATCCCCACAAGAGCTAATCCCTCACACGTGGTGAACTCGGCAGGCAGTTTTCTGAAAAATGGAGAATGTGGTAAAACCCCTGTTGCAAGCCACTGCGACCCAGAAAGAGAACAATCGCCAGCAACAAGAAACCCCTCACCAAGTTGCACAGGCCATTGCAGCACAGCAGGAAGTGAATGGTCAGGCCGTGGCGGCCCAGCAGGTGGCAAATTGGAAGTTTTCGGAGGTCCTGCTGGAGTTAAAGAAGGGGGTCTGCAGCTCCTCCCCCGGTGGAACCAAAAATGGTATGAATTAGCTATTACCTGCAGAAGATGACACCTGCCGATGATGTGGAGGCATATCTCACAACATTTGAGAGAGTCGCTGTGTGGGAATCATGGCAAAAAGAACAATGGGCAGGATTGCTAGCACCTTTTCTGACAGATGAACCCCAGAAGGCCTACTTTGACTTGGAACTCGATAAGGTCCAGGACTATGAGTCTCTAAAAAGAGAGAAACTCACAAGCCTGGGGGGCACCATGGCTGCCCAGGCCCAACAGGTGCATCAGTGGTTCTACCGCATGGACAAGCCACCCCGCTCCCAAACCAACTGGTGGACCTCATGGAGAGATACACTGCTGCTGAAGACTTGTTGCACCCATCTGCACCCCACTCTTTAGGGGGGAAAGGTCGTCCAGCAGATCCAGTAAGACTGTTCCAGGGTTCAAGGGCTTTGGGAAGGATGATAAGACTGCTGTTACAGCTAATGAGACTGTGGACTCTAGACCTGGATACTGGCCAAAGAAGCCAGAAAGGTCTTTGAGACCCTGGAGAGGACTGGGTGTAGACCACATACAGTGCTACCGATGCCATGCATTGGGACATATTGCTGCCAACTGTACCCTGAATGATGAACCCATGCAATTTGATTATGCTGTTATGAATAGACACCTTTCTCTTTTTGCACAGTCGCATGTACTGCATCACGTTAGGGTCGCATGGAAAAGCAAATGTGTGTGATTTCTCTTGATGGAAAGCCAGTCACTGCACTGCTTGACTCTGGTAATGTTGTGACATTAGTGGATTGTGGACTCTAGACCTGGAGACTGGCCAAAGAAGCCAGGAAGGTCTTTGATACTCTGGAGAGGACTGAATATAGAACACATGCAATGCTATCATTGCCGTGCGTTAGGTCAAATTGCTGCAAAATGTACCCTAAATGATGAACCAATGCAGTATAATAATGCTTTTATGAAAAGACACATATTTCTTTTTGCACGGGTCACATCTACTGCATCACATCAGGGTTGCATGGAAAAGCAAATGTGTGTGATTTCTGTTAGTGGAAAGCCAGTCACTGCACTGCTTGATTCTGATAGTTTTGTGACATTAGTCAAAAACAATTGTGTAAATCCTGAAAAATTAACCCTAGCACTATCGGGGTCATTTGCATCCATGGGGACACTTGGGACTACCAGACTGTGGTGGTTGAGATTGACACCCCTTGGGGCAGTGTGACACATTCAGTGGGGGTGGTACCTTCACTGCTTCATGAAGCCCTAGTGGGGAGAAATTTTCCCCATTTTGGAGGTTATGGGAAGGCACATGGAGTCTGGAGGATAGAGCTCTCCCTGCTGGGGAAGCACGGGAACTCTCACCAGACCCTTTTTGCCAAATGGAAGGGGAGACTGTTGGCAAAACCAAGGAAGAAGGAGACCCTCTTGCTTTTCCTGTAATGGCTGGGGAGCCAGAGGAGCTGAAAGATAGCTCCCAGCTTGAGGTTAACGGACAAGAGAACATCTCTGACTCTAACAGTGAGAGTGGACAGAACGTGGGGCCTGACTTAGAGGTCAGGAGAGAGGATTTTTGTACAGAGCAATTACGAGATGTCACCCTCATTAGAGCCAGAGAAAATGTTACGATGATGGATTGAGAACCTGTGGATGCTAATTGGTGGGTGTCTTTTTCCTACATGGCTCTTAAAAACAAATTGTTGTATCAGGTGGTAAAACACGGTGAGGATGAGGTAGGACAGCTAGTGGTTCCCAAACCCTATCGCAGGATGGTGCTAGACTGGGCCCATGGTCATATAATGGGGGGACATCTGGGTATGGTGAAGACCAGGGAGAGAATAACCCAAAGATTCTTCTGGCATGGGATGTATGCAGATGTCAGGAAATACTGTGAATCATGCCCCGTGTGTCAGATATCTGCACCATCACCCCATTTTTGCAGTCTGCTTGTCTCACTCATAATTGAAGTGTCTTTTGAGAGAATTGGCATGGATCTGGTGGGGCAAGTGGTAAAGTCTGCCCGGGGTCACCAGCACATTCTGGTAATCCTCGATTATGTGACACGCTATCCTGAAGCCATCCCCTTGCGGAATACCTCCTCTAAGGCTATCGCCAAGGAATTGGTCCAGGTGTTTAGTTGTATGGGGATCCCAAAAGAGTTCTTAACTGATCAGGGCATCCCATTTATGTCTACAGTTACTAAGGAATTGTGCAAGTTGTACAAAATCTCCCATCTCTGTACCTCTTTCTATTATCCCCAAATGGATGGACTTGTGGAGAGATTTAGTAGAAATCTCAAAAGTATGCTGAAAAAAGTGGTTGACAATTGGGATTTTTTTCTGCCATATCTCATGTTTGCCATAAAAGAGGGGGGTTCTCCCCATTTGAACTCTTGTATGGTAGACATCCCAGGGGACTGTTAGATGTTGCAAAAGAAATGTGGGAAGGAGAGGCCACCCCGTATAGAAGCATCATAGAGCATATCTCCTTGATGTAGGATCGAATTGCAGCTGTCCTGCCCCTTGTACAAGAACATATGGAGCAGAAGGGTTTATAATCGGGGTGCCAAGACCTGAACTTTCATCCCCGGGGACAGAGTGCTGGTACTGGTCTCCACTGTGGAAAGTAAATTCCTGGCCAAGTGGCAGGGTCCCTTTGAGGTTAGGGAAAGAGTAGGGGAGGTAAACTACAATGTTTACCAGCCAGGGAAAAGGAAACCGGAGCAAATTTATCATGTTACTCTCTAAAAACCGTGGAAGGACAGAGAGACTTTACTGACCATGTCCCCTCCTCAAAAGGACAGGGTACCAGTGACACCTGACGTCCCCATAGCTGAGTCCTTATCCGTAGCACAACAAAATGACATTAAAGAGTTTGTGAGTAAAAATAGAGACGTTTTCCCCCTATTACCTGGACTGACCTCAGTGATCCAGCATGACATAATTACGGAACCAGGTGTGTGCATAAATGTGAAGCCCCATAGAATCCCTAAGGCTAGGCGCAAGGTGTGGTGAAAGAAATCAAAACCATGTTAGAGTTGGACATGATAGAGGAGTCCCACAGTGACTGGTCGAGCCCCATAGTGCTGGTCCCGAAGTCCGATGGCACTATCAGGTTCTGTAATGATTTTAGAAAGTTGAATAGCATGTCCAAGTTTGATGCATACCCGATCCCTCGGGTTGACAAACTTATAGACCGGCTGGGAGGTGCCCAGTACATAACCCCTAGACCTAACTAAGGGCTATTGGCAGATACCCCTAACAGAGTCAGCAAAGGATAAGGCTGCCTTTTCTACCCCTGAAGGGTCATTTCAGTACAAGTGGATGCCATTTGGTTTACATGGTGCCCCTGCATCATTCCAGAGACTGATGGACAAAACACTAAGATCACATCGCCCCTATGCAGCAGCCTATTTGGATGATGAGTCTCATTTTCCCCGGGTACAAGCTGTAGTGGATTCCCTTTGGAGAGTGGCACTCACAGCCAACACAAAGAAAAGTGACTTAAGATTAGAGGAGGCCAAATACCTTGGCCACTTTATTGGTTGTGGACTAGTTAATCTGCAGGCCAGTGAAATTGAGACAAATAAAAATGGCCCCAAAATGCTAACTAAAAAGCAAGTGTGTGCCTTCCTGGGGATCACGGGGTAATACAAGCGGTTCATACCTGACTTTGCCACCATTGCCTCTAACAGATTTGAGGAAAGGTAGAGGGTCAGTCATGGTGAAGTGGAATCCTGAGGCCGAAAAGGCATTCCAGAGGTTGAAGCAAGCCCTTTATGCACAAATGGTGCTTGTGACTCCAGACTTCTCAAGGGAGTTTGTTCTGCAGACCGATGCCTCTGATGTGGGACTAGGTGCTTTACTTAACCAGATGAGAGACAGTGAGGAGCACCCGGTTGTCTACCTAAGCAGAAAACTGAACAGGCATGAGAGAAATTATGCCATTGTCGAAAAAGAGTGCTTAGCTATCAAATGGGCCTTAGACGCCCTGAGGTATTATCTGTTGGGGAGACCATTCAGGCTAGTCACTGACCATGCCCCCCTGAAGTAGATGTGTGACAACAGGGAAAAAAATAGTCGGGTGACAAGGTGGTTCCTGACTTTACAGGCATTCAAGTTCAAAGTGGAGCATAGAGCAGTTGCTCAATGACATTATGTGAGGTGAACTAATAGATGGACGCTATGTGTTGCCTTGCATGCGTTCATTTGGAGTAGACTAAGGTGGAACCCGGCCTGGGTTTTACCAGCCACCGTGGCAGGGTTGGTTCCGGACCAGATTTTGTGGTCCACTGAGGTCCACTATCAGCTGTGGGTTAAATAGACTAGGAAGAAAGCAATGCTTTGCTCTGCCCTGGGACTCTGAGAGCGACCAGCCAGAGAAAGCTGACACAAAGAGCTTTGGCTTTTGGGATTAAAGAAAAGGTTTGCAATAACTTTGTTTTGTGGGTGTTTGGGACAAGCCCTACACCGCTCAGTAAGGAATGCTGATGTTCAGTTAAAGCCGGAGAGGCAAGGATTTATTTTGCTGTTTTGTTTATTTTTACTTGCAACTTTTTATCAATAAACCTAGCTGCAAGCCAGAATTTAACCCCTACAGATCCGCGCTATTGCCGAAGTACGGCTCCAGCGCGGATCTGAAATGCCGGGACGACGTCCATGGACGTCGTCCCCTGTGCACGCTCCCGGCGCGCCCCCTGGTGGGCGTGCCCGTGGGTCGGGCGGACTCGATGTCCGCTCGAGACCCATGATCGCCTGACAGAGCTGCAGTACGGGGAACCGCCGATGTAAACACGGCGGTTCTCCGTTCTGTGACAAGGGACATGACAGATCTACTGATCCCTGTCACTGGGATCAGTTAGATCTGTTATGTCCCGGCCAGCCCCGTCCCCCCACAGTTAGAGCACACCCAGGGAACATTGTTAACCCCTTCACTGCCCCCTGAAGGTTAACCCCTTCAATGCCAATGACATTTACACAGTAATCGGTGGATATTTAAATTTCTGATCGCTGTATAAATGTCATTGGTCCCAAAAATGTGTAAAAAATGTTCGACATTTCTGCAGCAATATCACAGACCCGATAAAAATCACAGATCGCCGCCATTACTAGTAAAAAAAAAATCAATTCCCATAGTTTGTAGACGCGATAACTTTTGCGCAAACCAATCAATATACGCTGATTGCGATTTTTTTTTACCAAAAATATGTAGAAGAATGTATATCGGCCAAAACTGATGAATAATTTTTTTTAATGGATTTGTACTTTAGCAAAAAGTAAAAAATATTGTTCTTTTTTGCAAAATTGTCGCTCATTTTTTGTTTATAGCGGCGATCAGAAATGACGCAGAGGTGATCAAATACCACCAAAAGAAAGCTCTATTTGTGGGAAAAAAAGGGCGCAAATTTTATTTGGGTACAACGTCGCATGACCGCACAATTGTCATTCAAAATGCGACAGCGCTGAAAGCCAAAAATTGGTCTGGGCAGGAGGGGGGTTTAAGTGCCAAGTAAGGAAGTCGTTAAGGAACTGTTGTCTGAACCGTCTTCACCCTAGGGAAGCTGATCTCCACAAGAGCTAATTCCTCACAATATATAGGGGCTTTCAAGTCAAACCAAAACGTTTGAGTTATAAACAGTGTTGAGCGAACCCGGACTGTAAAGTTCGGGTCCGTACCGAACTTTCGGGTGTCCGTGGCACGGACCCGGACCCGGACATTTCAAAAATCGTTCGGGTTCGGTCCGGGGTTCTGCTATTTTACTCCACGTGTTGAGAAGCTGCAGGGCAGCCAATCAACAAGCGTTTCACTGGTTTGCCCTTAGAAGCCATCACAGCCATGCCTACTAATGGCATGGCTGCGATTGGCCAGTGCATCATGTGACCCAGCCTCTTTATAAGCTGGAGTCACAGTGCTGCAGTCACATGCTCCTTGGGTTAGTGTAGGGAAAGGAAGCTGAAAGCTTGAGGGACAGATTTGAGACATTTTAAGACCTGATCCTGCATCCTGAGATAGATTACTTTACTACTGCTGTCTGTGCTGTTTCTCTGAGGACAGATAGCAGAAATTAGAGATTTCACATACCGCTGCTTTGAGTTGCAGATCAAGCTCTGCATAGAAGAACG
>BLSH010450941.1:680941-701315 GCA_018402905.1 Glandirana rugosa | reverse complement strand
CACTTCGTCTGACAGGATCCTACCAAGTCTGTATGATTGTTTAGAAAGATGTAACTTCGAAAGGTCTGTTATCAATTTACGACCCTATTCACATATTTACATCGTCCCTTCATACAGTTTTTTATTTCAAAGGTGAGGAACTTTAAACAATAAAATAATAAATATTGATCTCAACTCGCTTGGAGACCTTCAGGCCCAAGACGACCAGGCAGGCTTGAAGCCCTGTTTCAGGCCCAGGCCCAGGCCTGCCTTGGGCTTGCTAGCGTGCCTGTTGCTTAGGGAACTTTAGTTATCCCTGGGCTTGAAAATCCGTGTTTTTACCGCTTGCCCTACCCTTACCCCCATTTTACTTCCTTTTGCAGCCCTCTAGGGCTTTCCAGGACTTTGTTACAGCCATTTTTGTGCCTAAAAGTTCGGGTCCCTATTGATTTCAAGGGATTCGTTGTCCGTGCGATCGTTCGGGTTCCGTCCGGACCCGGACCCGGACTTTGTCCCGAAGTTCGGACGGACCAGCAGAACCCGGACTTCCAGAGGTTCGCTCAACTCTAGTTATAAATAATAAAATAACAAATTTCAAGGAGTGGAAACTTTATTTTTTGACATACTTCCCTGCTACATTTATACACTTATCCCAGCATTTAACTATTGTCTGGAAAGCTTCAATGTAGAAAGATTTGTTAGTATGTCTGAACCATCCTAGGACAGTCTGCTTCACTTCGTCATCAGTGCTGAAATGCTGACCTCTGAGGAACACTTTTAGGGGTCCAAACAGGTGGAAATTACTTGCAGCAAGATCCCGGCTGTAAAAGGGATGTGGCAATACCTCCCAGACCAGTCCCTGTATGGTTCACATAGTGCAGTGAGCAGTATGAGGTTATGCGATGTCCTGTAGAAACAGGTCACCCTTAGTGATCAAACCAGACCCGTATGCACATCATTCAGAACACAATAGTAATATTCACTGTTGATAATGGCACCACAGGGTAACAAATCCACATGAATAACACACAGAACGATTAGTCTCTTGTGCAATTTTACAGTAGGTTGTATGTTGATTATCTCTGCTCTTCATTCCAGTGTGTCTGTGTCTAATTAAGTGAGCCTTCCAGGGCCCTGAGCCAAGGCAAGCATGCTCATTCTCAGCATATGCCCACTGAAGCATAGACCGATCGGGTATTAGAGGTGCTAATAAGCAGGAAATTACAGGAGGCAATTATCAAAACAAATAGAGTCAGCCCTCTCTTCCTGTCCTTATACCTGGGATGAGCTTTGATGAGCTCTAAGACTGAGGCTGTGTGACATCCAGAGTGGAGTGATTTCAACACATGCTTCTTTTGACTTCCTGTAATGGGGGTCAAAACTGTCTGGTGAGTGTGCTGTGCGCTTATATGTTGCAATGGAGAGCATCACTAAAAGGCATTTGTGTGGAGACACCCTGGTGTTTTTCTGGGACCTGTCACTTCCTGTCATATGCAGACAATTACTCAAGGAAATTAATGAGCAGCGCTTCAAAAGACTGAGTGTGATAATGTTTAAACATTTATTAAAACCACACAAACTCCCATTGGTTTTACACTTACAAATAGATTTAAAAAATTGCACATTAGAAACAAATGGAAGATAGGCTTCAAGTGGGTCAGCAAACCATCGTCACTGCGTCGGGACAAAGCTCTCACCCAAACCACCGCAGACTCATGACAGCTGAGCATCCTCTCACTGGAACACCATCAGAACTTCTCAAATAGGTTGCCGTACAGCCAGATCATCAGACCTGTTTTGTCTACAAAGACTTCTACTGTGATGAGCTGTACAGCACAGCAACTCAGAGCCTGAAATACGCGCCCATATGTAAATGAGGATCGGGTCCGCCTCGCTCTCAGGCAGTGACACATTGGTGCAAAAAGACTCAATATCCGCCATATCCTTTCACATAGACAGATAAACAGTTCAATATTGGTTGCATACTAATAATGTGCCATATCTCTGCATCCAATATATATATACAGATACTATATACTGTAGATATCGATCATGTTTCTTACAAAACCAAAAACAAATAAAGTATACACTAAAACTTAAAATTTAAAATTTAAAATGATACCCATTCATATGCTTTGCTAAATTAGACAAATACAATTGCATTACTTCTAATAAAATATACAAACATCAACTATATCATAAAAAATTATGTATCTCTGATATATCCTATTCTAAAGAGTAAATTAATTCCACATCTCAAATAACGCTCACAAGCCTTATGCCATAATCACATTGAAGGGATACCATGGTAGAGTGACTTTGATGAGAAATACCCCCAAAGCGATCAAATATCACATTTTTCTAGTATATAACACAATGCATACGTGTAATAAACATATATACATGCATATAATAAAAATCAAAAACGATATAAATGTGTAGAGGGATATAAATAGACTTGTAACCCATTATCAAATATTATAACTATATACTGTGTGTCTAAATCCTTTAGTAAAGATATTGATATTGAAAAGATCAAAAATGCCAGCCCAACATATTTCAGGAACCACTAATGAAGCAATTTAAGTCTAAATCTACATTCAACCCCCCCCCCCCCCAGATTAAGACTTTTCATAAGGAAGATTCACAGGGTTTCTCTTTGGGACAGATCTCGTATATGGTTTGAACCCCTCCATGGAGAATATACAGTATCTATCCCACAGAATTGCATCAGTGTAGGGTCCCTATTATGTTATTATGTTTTTCCCTAAAATGGAATGAAAGGCTATGTTGTCTAAAGCCTTTCTTGATGTTTGTAATATGTTCAGATAAACAAACCTTCAACAATCTTTTTGTGCGTCCAATGTATGCTAGGCCACATGGGCACCAAATACAGTATACTACAAACGGTGTTTACATGTAATGAATTCATTTATGCTGAAAGACCTGCCCTCAGAACTAGAGAATTCACTCCGGCATAGGTTTTTGTGTCCCACTGTTTTACACACTTTGCAGTTTCTGCAAGGAAAAAAGCCTTTCTTATTATAAAAAAAATTCTGTTTACCCGGAGCATCTAATATCTTTTTAACTACCCGATCTCCAAAGCTCGGGGCCCTTCTATGAATGAAATTTGGTCGTTCAGCTAACACTGATCCCAAGTTCTCATCGCTCAATAAAATATGCCAATGCTTTTGGAATATTTCCTCAACTTCCCTATATTGACAATGGAAGTTGGACACAAATCCAAATTGATGTAAGTCAGTTTTCCCACCCAACTGCTTATTGGCCAGACAGTGTTCCCTGTGTATATCTCCCACCTCACTAATAATCCCATCCAGTGCACTACTACTATATCCTTTTTTCACAAATTTAGACTTTAGAACCTGTGCCTGTGCGACATAATCACTCTGTCTGCTACAATTCGGTCTAACCCTCATAAGTTGACCTTTAGGTATATTTTTAATCCATAAGGGTTGGTGTCAACGAACAGATAGATAGCTATTCCGGTCTGTCAGTTTAAAGTAAACTTGTGTTTCGAGTAGAGTTGAGCAAACCCGAACTGTAAAGTTTGGGTCAGTACCGAACTTTATGGTGTTTGTGTTCCGAACCCGAACGTTTGAGAAAAAGTCCGGGTTCGGGTTCTAGTATTTTAGCACGCATGTTGAATAGCTGCAGGGCAGCCAATCAACAAGCGTTTCACTGGTTTTCCTTAGAAGCCATCACAGTTATACCTACTAATGGCATGGCTGTGATTGGCCAGTGCATCATGTGACCCAGCCTCTATATGAGGCTGGAGTCACAGTGCTGCATGTCACATGCTCTCAGGTCAGTGTAGGGAGAGGATGCTGCCGGCGCTGTGAGGGACAGATTGTGAGGGACAGATTGCAGATCTAATAACTAGGTAGAGATTACTACTACTGCTGTGAGGGACAGATTGCAGTGATAATAACTAGGTAGAGACTACTACTACTGCTTTGAGGGACAGATTGCAGAGCTAATAACATCTCATCCTCGTATATGGTTTGAACCCCTCCATGGAGAATATACAGTATCTATCCCACAGAATTGAATCAGTGTAGGGTCCCTATTATGTTATTATGTTTTTCCCTAAAATGGAATGAAAGGCTATGTTGTCTAAAGCCTTTCTTGATGTTTGTAATATGTTCAGATAAACAAACCTTCAACCATCTTTTTGTGCGTCCAATGTATGCTAGGCCACATGGGCACCAAATACACGCGAGCACCAACGCGATTGTGAGTATGACAGATGAGAGCGATGGGGAAGACTCACTGTCAGATTCCGACTCACCAATCGAGTTAGTATTCGACAGCGGCTCCATGACAGAAAGCTCTGACGATTGGGTGGTCCCTGCTAAGGTCAGGCATACCAGATCCCGTTTAGATGTTGCTGAGGTGCAAGAATCGCAGGGCTCTCATATGGAGCAGAGAGCCAGTACTAGCACCGCTACCCCTTCTGGTGACCTGACAAGCAACCAGCACTGCAGTAACACTTAGTGACATGGCAAGTCCCATAAGTGCAGTTCAAGCTGGTGTGGCTAGCACAAGTAATGCCCCGCAGCCACGAAGAACACAGGCCCGCAGAGCCCATAGTGCCCTTCCTGACGCACTTGCAAACCCTAATTGGCAACCCACCACTGATGCAGTGCCCGAACTTCCCCCATTCACTGGCCAACCCGGAATTCAGGTGAATACAGTTGATTTTAGGGCCATTGATTTTTTTTTGTTGTATTTCACCGAAGATCTCTATAGATCTATATTGGACCAAAGCAATTCATATGCTGGTCAATACATCGCCACTAATCCCCATTTGTCACTTGCCAGAAATTGGAAACCAATTACGGTTTCAGAATTTAAGACCTCACCCTCAACATGGGCATACATAAACTACCTGACTCAATTCATCACATGTATGTCTACTCTGTTTCCATGGCCAGGACATGATACGAGCAGATTCTGCGGTTCATGCACTTCAGTGAAAATCGACTCGATTGTCCATATGGAGACCCTGAATTTGACCGGCTCTACAAAATTCGGCCCCTCATAAACCACTTCAACCAGACGTTAGCAGCACATTTTATTCCCAACCAAGTTGTGTGTGTGGACGAGTCCCTGATTAAATTTGATGGCTGTCTTGTTTTCAAACAGTACATCCCCAACAAGCGTGCCAGATACGGGGTCAAGATGTATAAGCTCTGTGACAGGGCCACAGGCTATACATGTAGTTTTATGGTTTATGAGGGCCAAGATAATCACATAGAGCCAGAAGGATGCCCAGACTACATGGGGAGTGCTGGCAAAATTTTGTGGAGCTTGGTGTCACCCTTATTCAGAAAGGGGTACCATTTGTACGTGCACAATTACTACACAAGCGTGCCACTTTTTAGTCACTTACTTGATCACCAAATTGGCGCATGTGGCACCGTGGTGACCTAATTGTCAGGGCTTCCCCCAATGGCTGGTAGATTCCTGACTTAATCGGGGGGAGAGAGCCTGCTTGAGATGTGGTAATTTGCTTGCGATGAAGTGGAGGGATACAAAGGATGTTTTCATTCTTTCCTCCATTCATGCAGACATGGCTGTCCAAATTAGAATGGCGACTGGTGTTGTGGAGAAACCCCTCTGTATCCACCAATCTAACCTTAATATGGGAGGGGTGGACCTCAATGACCAGTTATTGGCGCCATACTTAATTGCCCGTAAATCCAGACGCTGGTACAAAAAAGTGTCTATTTACTTCTTTCAATTGTTTTTGCTGAACGCTTTTGCGCTACACAAAGCGTCAGGACAGACTGGACCTCTCCTGCAATTCCAGGAAGAGATCATCAGAGCCCTTCTGTATCCAGATGGTTCTGCACCCCAAGTTCCCAATCCACATGCAGTGAGCCAGCTGCATGGATGGCATTGTCTACATGTCATCCCTGGTATCCCTACCCAACGATACCCCCAAAAAAGATGTAGTGTCTGCCGATGAAACCAATACAGGTGTCAAACCAATGCACTCCTGCGCTCAAGGAACCAATAACCAAAGATAGTGGTACAGCAGGGGCTCCTCATTTGATGATAGCCACACTAGAATAATGGCGGATAGCACATATAGGTCTTTCTGCCCTCTTTCGGATCATGCGCATCCAGACACACTATAGCAAAGAAAAAACAAGAGAGGCACACCGACCTTGTGCCGTACCATTAAAAAGTTTAATATAAAAATAGATAAAATCAATATACTCACAAACGGATCTGAAGCAAAAACCTTTTGGAATACAACAATAAATCCAATGGGGACGATGGTGGAGCCTCAGCAGAGGGCCTGGACGTTCACCACAGGACAAGGCTGACGCGTTTCCAGGGTGAACCCTCTTCATCAGAGCCTCTGATGATGAGGGTTCATCCTGGAAACGCGTCAGCCTTGTCCTGTGGTGAACGTCCAGGCCCTCTGCTGAGGCTCCACCATCGTCCCCATTGGATTTATTGTTGTATTCCAAAAGGTTTTTGCTTCAGATCCGTTTGTGAGTATATTGATTTTATCTATTTTTATATTAAACTTTTTAATGGTACGGCACAAGGTCGGTGCGCCTCTCTTGTTTTTTCTTTACGAATACAGGCGTGACACCCGATATTATTGCCCCACCGGTTTGGGCCAGCCTGGTCTCTGCATCGGTCACTGTTTCGAGTGCTACCATTCATTAGCTGAGTATTAGCGTAGGGAACAGCACTACATAGAAATAGGACACACTTTCACAGGGTCTCCAAAGATGTCACCGCATTTTTGAAGACCCTAACCTTTACTGTTCATTGTTCGTTGTTCTAAAAAAAAAAGCGTACCAAAAAAAATTAAAAAATAGTTTATGCATATCTGTAATGTTTTGTTGCGGTTTATTATAGTGGGGTTTTTTTTTGCAGGTATGCAAAAAATGTAACATGTAATTATTTTTTTATTTAGGGTGACAGCAATAGCGTTTGCTCCCACCATATATAAAGTAGAGACTCCAGCGCTGTTGGAGGTGATTTCACCACCACAGTTAAAAAAAGAGCAAATATACCGGAGCATAGGGGCAGTGGGTGGAAATTGGGGCTGATTGCCCCTATGCTCCGGTATATTTTTTTAAAAGTGGCTATGCCCACCATTAGAAGTGGGAGAATGAAGGGAGGTTTTCTAGTGGTGGGCTTGCCCACCGATTGATTCTTTTTTTCATGAAAAAAATAACATTACAATATATGCCCAACAAGGACCAGCGACATACTAGTATGTTGCTGGTCTTCTCAGTCTCTCCTGTCCCACCGGGGGAAAGTGAGAATGCAGCTGGTGGTTCCGCCAGCTTACCATAGAGCTGATTGAAGACTAGAATGGCTCCAATCATCTCCATGGACTAAGAAACCGGAGGCTACGAGCATTTTGTGACTTCGGTTTCGCCAGATTTAAACAGCGCCAATACCTATTTTTATCATAGGGGATATTTAAAATCCCTGTGATAAAAATAAAAATGATGAAAAAAAAAAGAAAAAGATGAAAGGGACAGTGTAAAAATAAAATAAAAAGCAAAATGAATAATAATATAAAAAAAATGCACCCCTGCTCCCCCCCGTGCACGAGCGCAAAGGTGGACGCAAGCGTTAGTTTTGTGTCGTATGTAAACAACAATTTCACCATGCATGTGAGGTTTCACCGCAAATGTCAGATCGAGGGAAGTAATTCTAGCAGTAGACCTCCTCTGCAGATCTAAAGTGGTAACCTGTAAAGGCTTTTAAAGGCTTTTAAAAATGTATATAGTTTGTCGCCGCTTTGCGGGTGAGCGTCATTTTTAAAGCATGTCATGTTTGGTGTCTATGCACTCGGCATGAGATCAACTTTTATATTTCACCAAACATTTGGGCAAAATAGTATGTTTTTGTGCATTAAAATTCAAAAAAGTGTTTTTTTTCCCCATAAATTGCGTTTGAAAAATCGCTGCGCAAATACTTTGTGAAAAAAAATTGTAACACCCACTATTTAAATCTGTAGGGCCTCTGATTTTAAAAAAATATATAATGTTTGGGGGTTCAAAGTCATTTTCTATCAAAAAAAAACATTTTTTCATGTAAATAAAAAGTGTCAGAAAAGACTTGGTTCAAGTGGTTAGAAGAGTGGGTGATGTTGAGCATAAAATGCCAGGACAGTTCAAACCCCCCCCGAAATGAAACCATTTTGGAAAGTAGACACCCCAAGTTGTTTTCTGAGAGACATGTTGAGTCCATGGAATATATTATTTGTTTGTCATAAATGATTGAAAAGTGACAAAAAAAAATTACACAAAGTTGTCACTGAAATTATATATTGCTCACCCATGCCATGAGTATGTGTGGAATTACACCCCAAAATACATTCTGCTGCTTCTCCTGAGTACGGGGATTACCCATGTTGTGAGTCTATCCGTGTACGGGACCCCCGAAGACGAATCACCTCCTTCAGGATTTCTAAGGGCGAAAATGTATGCCTTCACCCCATACTACCTATCCAGGTTTCAGAGGCCATGAAATGCCCAGATAGCAAAAAAAAACCCAAATGACCCCATTTTGGAAAGTAGACACCCCAAGCTATCTGCTGAGAGGCATGTTGAGTCCATGGAATATTTTATATTTTGCCACAAGTTCAACTCAACATGCCTCTCAGCAAATATCTTGGGGTGTCTACTTTCCAAAATGGGGCCATTTGGGGGGGCTTGTGCTATCTGGGCATTTCATGGCCTCCGCAACTGAGATAGGTAGTGTGGGATGAAGGCATACATTTTTTCCCTTAGAAATCCTGAAGGTAGCGATTGGTTTTTTGGGGTTCCTTATGCAGATAGACTCCCAAAAAGTCTCACATATGGGGTATCCCCGTACTCAGGAGAAGCAGCAGAATGTATTTTTGGGGTGTAATTCAACATATACTGATGGCATGTGTGAGCAATGTATCATTTCAGTAACAACTTTGTGTAAATTTTTTTTTGGTCATCTTTCAATCACTTATGATAAAAAAATAAAATATTCAATGGGCTCAATATGCCTCTCAGCAAATTCCTTGGGGTGTTTACTTTCCAAAATGGTGTAATTTGGGGGGGGGGTTTGTACTGCTCCTCCATTTTAGCACCTCAAGAAATGAGATAGGCAGTCATAAAATAAAAGCTGCAGAAATTACAGAAAATGTACCCTAGTTTGTAGACGCTATAACTTTTGCGCAAACCAATAAATATACGGTAATTAACTTTTTTTTTTACTTGAGACATGTGGCTAAATGCATTTTGGCAAAAATTTATGACTAAAATTTAGTTTATTGTATTTTTGTAATAACATAAAGTTGAAAATATAATTTTTTTTTAAATTTTCGTTCTTTTTTCTTTATATTGCAAAAAATAAAAAGCGCAGCGGTGAACAAATACCACCGAAAGAAAGCTCTATTTGTGGGACAAAATGGACACAAATTTTGTTTGGGTACTGCATTGCATGATTGTGAAATTACCAGTTAAAGTGGTGCGGTGCCAAAATGAAAAAAGTGCTCTGGTCCTAAAGCTGGAAAACCTTCCGGGGCTGAAGTGGTTAAAGACCGATTTGTTTCATAGTCCACTATCAACCTGATTCATAGTGGGAAACCAGGATCTAGGAGTAGCGGGATGGCTTAAAAAAATGCCTTCATATTAAGGTTTCAGATATACTTGTGTGTATCAATATACAACTCTAATTTATTCAAAGGTTTTTTTGGGGCACATTTGAGACCAATATTCAAGATGTTCAGTTCTTTATGGCTCAACGTAACCCCACTCAGATTGTATATTCCTTTACCTAAATGTCCCTCCTTCTTTTTTTGGGTTTGCTTACATCTCCCTTTTCGACAGCCCCACTGTCATTTTGGAATGGGGTTGTTGAGAGGGGTTGTTCTGATAATGGGGGCCCCCCCTTCCCCTGCCCCGATGGTACGGCGGATGAAAGTTGAGTCTTGGTAGTTGAACGCCCCTCCATCCCCTCCCCCAATAAAAAAAAAGGGGTTTATCTGGTAGTGGTCCTATCATCATATGAGAGGCTAGAATCTGGTTTGTACTGGAACTGTATACTCCGATTCTCTAAAACTAGGACAGGGACTATAAGGAGGATAGTTATGCCCCAATTGGTCAGGTCAGTTGTTGTAATCATGGTCCCGATTACCAGAGTCATAGCGGGCTGAGTTAGACCGTACTGTCTCAACGGTCATATAATCAGTATTTTCCAAATGTCTTCCTTCATATTGTCTATAGTTCCCTTTATTCAATTTTTTACCCATATTCCTAACCGAGGTCTTATAAGCCTCGGCCTGAACAGACACGCTATTTTGACCAACCATATCTTTGGGATCTGCTAAATTTCTGCCACTATTAATAGAGTTCTGTCACATATATATTATGTCATGCCTTGAACAGGGATCGATCCTGGGACCTGTGTTTTTGTGGTCTGTTCCTTACGGCCTTAGCAACGGAGTAACAACAATCTTTGTGGAGTCCTGGGTATCTACTGCTTCTGAATGGTGACTCTGGCACCTCAATTAGTTCCCTATAAAACATCACTTCCCCTTCCTGTCCTTGCCTGAGTATAGGTTTAAGTTTCTACTAGCCATTATACCTGTTCCTGTTACTAACATTGCTTGTTCCCGACTATGCCTTTGGATTACCCTCCTGTACTTCGTTGCCTGATTGTTGCCGAACCTTGCCTGTCTCTGATGCTGTCTCTGGTTTATCCCTTGGACCTCTGCCCGGATTTGCTACTATCCATGAGTCTTTTATGTATTGCTGTTCCTTGATTGGGATTGGCTGCACTTATCATAGAGGTCCCAGAATTCTGGCTGCAGGACCGCAACCGTCCTCCACCTGATACCGGAATAACAAGACTACTGGTCAGGAAACAGGAGTGGTGGTCGGGGTTCCTGACAGACCCAACATATTATTACTATTAAAATCTTGACGATCTCTTTTAAATTTTTTGACCTTTTTCTTTTGGATATCACGATCTACCTTATCCAATTTATTTTTTAATGCAGCACTAAATTCCTTCATTTCATTTGAGTCATTAAAATGTTCAATTTTATGTTGCAAATCCTTAATTGTATCACTTAATTTCTGTAATTTAACTTTTTTCCTTTTTTAGGACCAGTGTCTGGAGTTCTCTGCCAGCTCTGTTAAACAAAATCCAACCACTCATCCATAAAGGTTTTATCATCCAGGCCATCTTGTGGGGCTACTTCCCACTAGAGTTGAGCGAACCCGAACTGTAAAGTTCGGGTTCGTACCGAACTTTGCGGTGGTCGGGACCCGAACCCGAACTTTTGAAAAAAAGTTTGGGTTCGGGTTCTGGGATTTTTTTCCTGCTTGTTGAATAGCTGCAGGGCAGCCAATCAACAAGCGTTTCACTGGTTTGCCCTTAGAAGCCATCACAGCCATGCCTACTAATGGCATGGCTGTGATTGGCCAGTGCATGATGTGACCCAGTCTCTGTATGAGCTGGAGTCACGTAGTGCTGCATGTCATATGCTCTCAGGCTAGTGTAGCGAGAGCATGCTGCTGGTGCTGTGAGGGACAGATTGCAGATCTAATAACATCTCATCCTACATTACAGAATGATCTAATTGTGGACTAGGTAGAGATTACTACTACTACTGCTTTTAGGGACAGATTGCAGATCTAATAACATCTCATCCTGCATTACAGAACAATCTGACTGGACTAGTTAGAGTCTACTGCTTAGAGGGACAGATTATTGTTCTAAAATCATCTCCTAGTTCTATAGGGTCAGGTTCCTGCTGGTGTTGTAAGGGACAGATTATTGTTCTAAAATCATATCAAACTGCTATAGGGAGAGGTTCCTGCTGGTGTTGTAAGGGACAGATTATTGTTCTAAAATTATATCAAACTGCTATAGGGAGAGGTTCCTGCTGGTGCTGTAAGGGACAGAATATTGTTCTAAAATCATATCAAACTGCTATAGGGAGAGGTTCCTGCTGTTGCTGTAAGGGACAGATTATTGTTCTAAAATAATCTCCTACTGCTATAGGGAGAGGTTCCTGCTGGTGCTGTAAGGGACAGATTATTGTTCTATAATCATCTCCTAGTTCTAAAGGGAGATGTACCTGCTTGTTCTTTAAGGGACAGATTATTGTTCTAAAATGATCGCCTACTCCTATAGGGTCAGGTTCCTGCTGTTGCTGTAAGAGACAGATTATTGTTCTAAAATCATCTCCTAGTTCTATAGGGTCAGGTTCCTGCTGTTGCTGTAAGGGACAGATTATTGTTATTTCCCTATCCCCATTTCTTTATAGGGCACTTGTCCTACTCTTACCCCTACTTTTCTTCCTTTTGCAGCCCTTTAGCACTTTCCAGGACTTTTTTACAGCCATTTTTGTGCCCAAAAGTTTGGGTCCCCATTGATTTCAATGGGGTTCGGGCTCCGGGGTCAAGTTCGGACTGAACCCGAACTTTTCCATGAAAACCCGAACCCGAACATCCAGGTGTCCGCTCAACTCTATTTCCCACCTCATGCTTCTAAAGATAAGGTTTTCCCTTAAATAATGTTCAAAAGTGAACACATCCCACCAAGGTTTTTTTAAATCTACATTTTCTTCAATTCCAAAGTGTTCTATTGAAAAAAATTGACTTTGCATCGAGCTGTCTGCCCGGAAGGAAATTAATCACCTCCATGGCCGCAGGTGATATAGATATATAGAATGATAAACTCAATAATGGGATTTTAGACGACGCCCACAAACAAAATCCCGCACACCTCGCCAAAGATCTACTTTCACATTTAAAGAAATCTCAAATAAAAATATTGGTTGAATAACAGCTACTTTCAATAAATAAACATATGCAGACAATTACTCAAGGAAAGTAATAAGCAGCGCTTTAAAAGACTGAAAGTTACACACAAACAGGAACACCCAGGAAATATGATTTAAAACTTAAATAGTCCATCAGATGCAATTGGAAGTCCATACACCATTAGATGTAAGGCAAAATCGGTCTTCACTCTACCACACCTTGTGAACAGATATCAGTGATCACCTTTCCCCACATAGATGGAAACACACTAGAAATATATGCCCAGCATTCTCATGCAATGGCAAACAAGAGATTGGTCAATCAGTGGGAAATCTGACAATCTATTTATGGCTGAATGGGAGGATAGGGTCATCTTTAGCTCTCATAGACCACAAATATTATTCCACCATAGATATATTGATTACCTGCTCATTTGGAGAGGTTCAGAGCCTTCAGCATTGGAGTTTTTGAAATATTTAAATCATAATGATAATAATATTGTGTTAGAGTACCAAAGCAGTGATATGGAAATACATTTCCTAGACGTCAAAACAAAAGAAAACTGATGTAGGGCTCGAAACACAAGTTTACTTTAAACCGACAGACTGGAATAGCTATCTATCTGTTCGAAGTGGACACCATCCCTTATGGATTAAAAATATACCTAAAGGTCAACTTATGAGGGTTAGACAGAATTGTAGCAGACAGAGTGATTATGTTGCACAAGTTCTAAAGTCTAAATTTGTGGGAAAAGGTTATAGTAGTAGTGTACTGGATGGGATTATTAGTGAGGTGGGAGATATACACAGGGAACACTGTCTGGACAATAAGCAGTTGGGTGGGAAAACTGACTTACATGAATTTGGATTTGTGTCCAACTTCCTTTGTCAATATAGGGAAGTTGAGGAAATATTTCAAAAGCATTGGCATATTTTATTGAGCGATGAGGACTTGGGATCAGTGTTAGCTGAACGACCAAATTTCATTCATAAAAGGGGCCCGAGCTTTGGAGATCGTGTAGTTAAAAAGATATTAGATGCTCCGGGTAAACAGAAAATTATTTATAATAAGAAAGGCTTTTTTCCTTGCAGAAACTGCTAAGCGTGTCTGAGGGCAGGTCTTTCAGCATAAATGAATTAACTACATGTAACACTCCGTTTGTAGTATACTCTATTTGGTGCCCATGTGGCCTAGCATACATTGGACGCACAAAAAGATTGTTGAAGGTTTGTTTATCTGAACATATTACAAATATCAAGAAAGGCTTTAGACAACATAGCCTTTCCTTACATTTTAGGGAAAAACATAATAGGGACCCTACACTGATGCAATTCTGTGGGATAGATACTGTATATTCTCCATGGAGGGGTTCAAACCGTATGCTAGATCTGTACCAAAGAGAAATCCTTTGGATCTTCCGTATGAAAAGTCTTAATCCGTGGGGGGTTAAGTGTAGATTTAGACTTAAAGCGGAGTTCCACCCTGTTAAAAGTCAGCAGCTACCAAAAGGGTAGCTGCTGACTTTTAACAATCGGCCACTCACCTGTCCCTCGTTCCAGCGATGCGGCCACCCGAGGGCTCACTCGTGTCCCCCTCCCCTCAGCAGCACCGGCATCACAAGTGAGGGCACCCGGCTTTGGCTTCAAAGCCGGGTGCTCACTGCCCATGTGCGAGTTGCGCTGCGGCTTGTGAATGGCTCGGCGTATCTTCTGGGACCTGTGACGTGTCCCAGAGGATGGCCAAGAGGGAGGGGGGAAGGTGAACTTCCTTCTGGCTCCTCGGCGCCAGGAGACGAAGTGGACCTGGGGCCCTGTGAAAACAGGGTCCACGGCCCCACCCAAAAAAATGACATGTCAATTGTGGCATGTCAGGGGGTCACCTTCACTTTTGGGTGGAACTCCGCTTTAAATTGCTTCATTAGTGGTTCCTGAAATATGTTGGGCTGGCATTTTTGATCTTTTCAATATCAATATTTTTACTAAAGGATTTATTTTTTTTTTGTTTACAAAAAGCTTTATTGGAAGGTAAGGTACAAAAAGTAGTTACAAAGTATATATCCAATGTAATAAAAGAGGTATACAAATTATATATAGTATAAAATATATCAGATATTACATTACAAATAAGGGTCAGTTAGTCTTTAGATATTGTATCCCAAAGAGTGCATTTTTGTTCATATAAATTAATTTGGTCTTCTAAAGTACAATATATATATTCTGTAAGTCTAATTGAAGACATTCTTGACATGACTTGTTGCCATGAGATACAGAGTGTACGCCACTTGCATGCGATCATCCAGATGACTGCACTACAAAGGGTATGCAATAATCTATTGGTGTGACATGAAACGATTGGAATTTTCCCGAACAAAAGGCATATTTGAGGGGTAAGGGAAATTTTATCACTTGTTATTTGGTCTGCAATTTTAGTGACCGATTTCCATATTGGGTCTAAGTGTTTGTAGTCCCAAAAAATATGTAAAAGGGTTCCTTCGTTTGAGCAGCCTCTAAAACAGTTAGGGGAGCAGTTAGGATAATATTGATGTATTCTAGAAGGGGACATATACCATCTAGTCATTCGTTTAAATGGGGATTCACGGATAGCAGGGGAACAGCAGCTCTTATGGAGATTACTGATCATTGTCTGCCAGTCTCTTGTAGAGATATTGCAGTTGAGTTCTTGTTCCCAATGGAGCAAAGGTTTAGATTTTTCTTGAGTTTGCGGGATGCTACAAAGTTTGTATAAAACAGAAATCTGTCCTCTATCTCTAGAGCAGGAAATATATATTTGTTCAAAGGGAGAGGGGCTATTGAGGTTGTTAATTGTGTAGTGGGAGAGATAGAATTCTTTAATCAAGTTATAGTTCGAGAGTTCCGATTCACGGAGGTTATAAGTGTTACAAAGTTGCTCAAATGTGGTGAAAAGATTGCTTTGTGCAAGGGATTTCAAGCTGGTCAGTCCCGCCTGTTTCCATAGAAGAAACCCATCGGGGTTGTTGAAAGCAGAAGGAATGCGGGGGTCACCAAGAAAGGAAGCTAGTATAGATGTGGGAGGGGATAATTGTAACGGGTCTTTATATTTGATCCAAATCTGGAGAGAGTGAGCAACAATTCTATTTAGCTTATAAATTTTTTTTTAATTTGAAATATTGGACCAAGCTATGCTCTCTAACCTGAATGGGAGAATGGCGTTGCATTCAAATGTTAATCATGGAATCGTATGGATAGGGCTAGACCATTGTGCAAGTTGAAGGAATCGGGCGGAAAGAAAGTATAGCCAGAGGTTAGGTATGACCAGACCTCCCGATGTTTGCGGCCTATGAAGCTTGTTAAAGCAGAGTTCCCAGAATTCGGAGGTATATAAACCGGTGGATGCAGTGCCTGACAGGCGATCTTGATGGGCTGTTTAACCCTTGATGTTCTGGTGAGCCTCAGTGTGTGTAGTTTATTCACGTGGTGACACCGGTGGAGGATTTAACTGTGGAAGACTTGATTTTACTGCACTGAACAATTCACTTTATGGACTGCCAGAGCACATAAAATACCTTTGTTTTGGATGTGTTTTGTTCACATACAACTGCGCCGCTTTTAGGACTATTGATTTTTAGTTTTACACGTTTTTTTTTTATTTTGAATAGTGGCTGCACTCTTCTATAATTTTATATAATTTATTTATTAATTTATTCATTTATTTTGAATATTGCACTTGTACAAATGTCATTATATGTACAACACTCTGATTATTGAATTATTTTAGCGCAGTATTTTTGATTTATCATTCTATGAAGCAATGCATTATTACATCTGGGCCTGCCCCCCATCCACACAAATTTGTTAATAGATCTCTGGATCAGTTCCAGTTTGTTTTTAGGAATTAAAATGGGAAGGGCTCTGAAATAATATAGAAGTTTAGGTAGAATGACCACTTTGATAGCACAGATTCTTCCCAAAAAGGAGATATGATAGTTAAACCAATTTTTAAGATGGTTAAGAATATTATTGAAGAGATTGGGATAGTTAGCTTGAAATAACATGTTGTATAAAGGGGTGATATAGATACCCAGATATTTGAAAGAGGAAGAACACCATTTAAAGGGAAATTGATTTTTTAATTTTTCTAATAGGTTAGGTTGAATATTAATAGTGATGGCTGAACACTTATCTAAATTAACTCCTAAGCCCGATACATTGTGAAATAGTTCTAGAACTGAGAGTAGATTTGGGATTGATTCCAAGGGGTTTGTGATGAATGACATCACGTCGTCTGCATATAAACTCAATTTGAATTCACTTAGGCCCTTGGGGTAACCTTTGATTTTAGGGTGATCTCTAAGAGCTTGTGCCAATGGTTCCATAGCTAGGGCAAATAGGAGAGGGGATAAAGGGCAGCCCTGTCTAGTGCCTCTTCTCAAAGGAAAGAATTGGGAGTTACATCCGGGAATTTTGATTCTAGTTTGGGGGTTGTGGTATAATGCATTGAAACCTCTGATAAAGTTATTGGGGATGCCGACTTTAGCGAGAATGTAGTTTAAATAATTCCAACTTACGTTGTAAGTGAGAGGGTGTAGTGAGAGGTTAGTGTCTTGAATGATGTTCGAAATAAGTTTGGTGTTGTCAATAATTTTCCTGCTGGGGATAAAGCCGGTCTGGTCTGGGTGTACTAATGATGTAATTACTGTTGCCAGTCTATTGGCTAGAAATCTAGCAAAGATTTTAGTGTTGTTATTGAGGACAGAAATAGGTCTGAAGTTTTGTGGTAATGAGTGGTCTTTTTGGAGTTTTGGGATCAGTGATAGGTTTGCTAGAAGCATGTCTTCGAGGAAATTATTTCCTTTCAAAATGTGGTTGCAAATATTGGATATAGAAGGGGTTAATATGTTCAAGACTTTTTTATAATATGTTGTGGAGAATCCATCTGGGCCCGGTGTGGTGGATTTTTTGAGGGGTTTAATAATTTCTTTTATTTCTATCTCAGTGCAGGGGGTCTTAATCATATCAATTTGGGAGGGCGAAAGAGAGGGAAGCTTACTTAATTTTATCTAACCAGGTTTGAGCTGTATTGTTTGGGGGAGGGTGTGGACTAGAAAGTAAGCTTTGATAGAAGCTGGTGAAGATGTCCATCACTTCCTGTGGATGTGAGACTGTCTTACCATTTTGGTTTCTAAGCTTGTAGACATGTGCATGAGAAATTTGTTGTTTGAGTTTCCTAGCGAACATTGTGGGGGTTGAATTGCAATGGAGTAGAAATTTTGCCTTTGTGAATCTGAGGATTTTTTCTGTGTCAATGGAAAGTAATGAGTCTAAGGTCTGTCTTTTATCTTGAATTTGTTTATCTAAGTCGGGAGAAGGAAAATTAATGATTTTTTTTATATAGCTTGTCTAAGTCTAAAGTCAGAGTCTTAATATCTCTTAATTTCTCTCTATTTTTGGTGGAAGCGATTTTGATTAACTGGCCTCTAATAACGGCTTTATGAGCCGACCAAAGGGATTGTATTGATATATCTTCGGTGTAATTATTATTTTTTATTTTTTTGAAAAAAAAAAATTATTTTAAATGATAACAGCAGAGATACAAATATGCAGACATACATCATTCAACAGAGTGTCAAATAGCAAAGTAAATTACTGAGCATCATAGGTAGTAATCATAAGAGTTAAACTGCCAGTTTTGTATCCAATTTTTATGGGGGGGGTGAGGGGTGGGGTAGGGGATGGTAGGTGGTCAACCTGTTCACCTATGGTTAGTCAATTAATACAATATTCAAAGCAAAATTGAGTTCTGAGCAATGCCCAACATAGTGTTGAGTTTCCAGGAGCGGAAGCTATGTATTGACAACAAAGTATCATGCCCATAATTACAAAAGGCAAATAAGAAAAGTGGGTTATAACTGAAGACAATGTCTAGGACAATTCCCTGTAGGGGAGCGTCAAGGGGATTCACTTAAGGGATCACAATCCTGTTGTGCTGGAGAATGTGGCAACGTGGAGTCGGTGTTGACTTTGAGTCTACCCATTTTATTGGTAAAGTTCCGTTTAAGATACCAGTCTGTAAAGCAGAACGGTTGCATGAACTTTTGGAGCTCCTCTTGAGTAAATGTTGCTTCCATATACTTGCGCCATTTCGCAAAGAATTTGGGTGGTTGATTTAAAGTTGCGTACAATGGTGTCAAGTCTTTCGAGATGAAAAAGAGATAGCATAGCCCATTTTGCAATTCTCAGCCTAGGAGGAGTAGGTTGGATCCATTGCTGCATAATGGTCTGGAGGGCAACTAGAAGAAACAGATGAGTTCATCGCGAGAGGCTAGAGTTTGGGGATCTTGAGGAGGGTGTTGCAGAGGGGTCATAACCAAAGAGGCAGGTCAATGGAGATTTGGGAACTTGATCCTGATTGGTGTGTTGCATATGTTCCAAAATGGCGTCCCAATATGCCTCAATGTGCGGGCGTCCCAAAGGCGATGCAAGAGCATAGCATGCAGTACAAAACACCACGGGCAACAATCCTGGTTGGGGTTCCCTTTGTTATGGCGAAATGGGTAGTAGGCTCTATGTACAATCTTGAATTGCGTTTCACGCCAGGTTTCTGAGATGGTAAGTTTGCGGATATGACGATAACCTTTTAGTATTTTTTCGGGCAGTTCGCTATCATTGAGAATAGAGGACCACTTGCGAAACGGGGCAAGATTGTATTTGGCAGATTGATGAGTTATAAGAGAGGAGTATAGCTCCGAGATGGAGTAGGGGTCTCGCTTAATTGCTGCGTCTATAAAGTAGTGTTGGAGGGGATCTGAACTCCGGCGGTAGCAGGATCGAAGATAGTCTGTAAGTAGAGTTGAGCGAACCTCTGGAAGTTCGGGTTCTGCTGGTCCGGCCGAACTTCGGGACAAAGTCCGGGTTCGGGTCCAGACAGAACACGAACGTTCGCACGGACCCCGAACCCCATTGAAATCAATGGGCACCCGAACTTTTAGGCACAAAAATGGCTGTAACAAAGTCCTGGAAAGCCCTAGAGGGCTGCAAAAAGAAGTAAAATTGGGGTAAGAGTAGGGCAAGTGCCCTACAAAAAAATGGGGATAGGGAAAATAAATTAAAATCAAATAAAAAAATAGGAAGGGGGGTGGATGTGGAGTAGGATCCTAGAGGTTGACTAGGCCGTGACCGTGGCAGTGTAGGTGGAAGTGGCGGTGGTAGAGGAGTAGGAGGAGGTAGCCAACATGGTATTTTTTTTTGTATTGAGGCCTATTCAAAAAAACAAGTATGTGAATGGCTGTGTGAGTCCGGTCTAAATGTTTATTCTGCACAAGGTACAGACAAGTCTTGTGGGATCCATGCCTGATTCATTTTAATAAAGGTTAGCTTGTCCACGTTGGATGTGGACAAACGGCTCCGCTTGTCTGTGATAACGCCCCCTTCCGACAATACACTGGCTGCAGGGCAGGCCAGCACCTCCAAGGCATAAAGGGCAAGCTCAGGCCATGTGGCCAATTTGGAGACCAAGAAGTTGAATGGGGCAGACCCATCAGTCAGTACGTGTAGGCGTGTGCACACATACTCTTGCACCATGTTGCTGAAATGCTGTCTCCT
>BLSH010450941.1:656862-677369 GCA_018402905.1 Glandirana rugosa | reverse complement strand
TTCATATAGGAGAGTAAACTGATATGTTCGGTTGGGTTACAAAGATGACAGGTGATACATGCTGTGGAAACGGGTAACCTTATGAGTCCCAGATTGATTTCATCGGAGGAACAAGGAGTTGTGCCGACCAGTCGAATTTGGGAAAGTTAGGGAACGTGCCCTTATAAGGGATGGAGGGAGTGTGGTCAAAATGATGGTAGTCGAATGTCTATCACAACTCGCTTGGGCCTGACATTGCAAGTCCAGGCATGGTTTGAAAGCCCACAGGCCCTGGACCTGGGCTTGCGCCTGTAAAGTTTTTTGTAAGCCCAGGCCCCAAGACCATAAAATGAGGTGCACAACTCTTCGAGTGACTGCAGCATCAAGTGACTCCAGCTTATATAGAGGCTGGGTCACATGATGCACTGGCCAATCACAACCATGCCATTAGTAGGCATGGCTGTGATGGCTTCTAAGGGCTGCCCTGCAGCTTCTCAACACGTGGAGTAAAATACCAGAACCCCGGACCCGAATGTTTTTTGAAATGTCCGCGTTCGGGTCCAGGTCCCGGACACCCGAAAGTTTGGTACGGACCTGAACGTTACAGTCCGGGTTCGCTCAACACTATCTGTAAGCTGATGGTAGTAAAACTGGTGTGAGGGAGGTAGGGAATATTCCCGTGCAAGGGATTGAAAGGGTTTAAGCTGACCAGCCGTGTTGAGGAACAAGGAGGCTACTTTAGTTAGACCCTGAGTATTCCAATGGGCAAAGGTGTCGTACATAGTGGACAGTAGAAACATTGGGTTGGCTTGTATAGTCAAATGAGAGGATATACTTGAGGGAAGACCAACTAATCTCCGCACCTCTCTCCAAGCAACGACGGTGTCTCTAACGAGGACACTTGTTTTAAGATGTGGTGGCAGAGTTTTTAGGTTTGCGTGAAGGATAGCAGGGAGAGAGTATGGAGATGTCATGGCACCCTCGAGCATATGATTAGAATACCTAGAATTTCCTGATAACCAGTCAAGCCCCTGTCTGAGTAGGCATGAGAGGTTGTAAAACCTTATATTAGGCAATCCTGCCCCCCCCCCCCTCCTCCTTGGGGAGACGCGCTATACGTGGCTTTTTGGAGAGCCATAGGAAGTTTGTAAGTGCCGTATGTACTTTCTGTACATCTGAATGTTTGAGTAGGAGAGGTATCATTTGAATGGGATATATCAGGCGTGCAAACGATACCATTTTAAACAAGTGGCATCTCCTGAAGAGTGAAAGAGGAAGGGTTGCCCAAGCTTCCAGCACCTTTACAATTTTAGTAATAAGAGGCTTGTAATTGAGAGAATATAACGAAGAAGGGTCCCTTCCTATATGGATACCCAAGTATGTTATATGGTGGGGTGCTATAGCAAAAGGAGAGGCAGGTTTCCACTCATTCGACTGTCGGGGCTGGAGTGCTAGCACCTCACTTTTGGCAAAGTTGATTTTGAGTCCTGAACTCAGTCGAAAGGCCGCAAGTATGTCTCTAAGTCTGGTAAAGTCTGATTGTGGCTTGGTGGAAAATAGGAGTATATCATCCGCGAAGAGTGCTGAGCGGAAGGTGTGTTAGCCTATTGTAATGCCAGTGACACCCTCGGGGGAGTAAAGTAATCTGGACAAAGGTTCAATGGCAAGATTGAAAAGTAAGGGGGATAGTGGGCATCCCTGGCCGGTTCCTTTTGCCAGGGGGATAACGTCTGAGATAAAGTCTGGTGTGACTATTCTAGCTGTGGGGGACGCATACATTTGTTGCACAAACCGTATGATTTGACCAGGGAAACCAAGGACATCCATCACCCTGAACAGCCAAGAGAAGCTAATGTTGTCAAACGCTTTTTCAGCGTCGAGCAAGATTATAGCCATGTCTTGATTGGGGTGAGTTTTAGCATATTCCAATGCAAGGAGGACCTTGCGGATGTTCAGGGTGGCGGAACGTCCCGGTACAAAGCCGGCCTAGGCCGGGTGGAGAATGGATGGAAGGAGCTTGGCTAGACAAGAAGCGATTATCAAGCTGCATAGTATAACATGAACAAAAAAATTACTCTGCTGAATTGTTTCATCATGAGTTCTTCTAGACTCTTGGACTCTCAAAAACTCAACCCTTAGCTATTTAACCACTTAACAACCGCCCTATAGACAAAAGATGTCTACAGGGCGGTTGCTTAATTCTGGGAGGACATCTATTGACGTCCTCCCAGAATCGCGGTTCCCGCGTGCCCCCTGGGGCGCGCACACGGCAACATCCATGACCGTCGGGTCCAGGGACCCGACTGATCACGGATCGCGGTGAATGGCCGCTGTGAGCGGCCTTTCACCACATGATCGCGCCGTCCAATGACGGCGCGATCACATGTCAACAAGCCAGCGGAAGCGCCGGCTTTTCTCTCTCCTCTCCGCACCGATCGGTGCATTGCGAGAGGAGAGAGGGGGGAGAGAGGAGGTGCTGCAGCACTGTGGGCGATGTGTAATGCCCACAATGCTGCCTAGTGACACTTAGCAACCACCCCACCATAAATCCAGCGATCATCACCCAGCCATCCACCACCCACCCAGCGATCATCACCCAGCCATCCACCTCCCACCCAGCGATCATCACCCAGCCATCCACCACCCACCCATCCTCACCCAATCCACCCTCACCCACCCATCCATCCATCCATGCTCACCCATCCATCCATCCATGCTCACCCATCCAGCCATGCATGCTCATCCATGCTCACCCACCCAGCCGTGCTCACCCATCCATCCATCCATGCTCACCTACCCAGCTGTGCTCAGCCATCCATGCTCTCCCATCCATCCATCCATCCATGCTCACCCATCCATCCATCCATGCTCACCCAGCCATCCATCCATGCTCATCCAGCCATCCATCCATGCTCACCCACCCAGCCGTACTCACCCACCCAGCCGTGCTCATGCATCCATCCATCCATGCTCACCCACCCAGCCGTGCGCACTCACCCATCCATCCATCCATGCTCATCCATCCATGCTCACCCATCCATCCATGCTCACCCAGCCATCCATCCATGCTCACCCATCCATCCATTCGTGCTCACCCATCCATCCATTCATGCTCACCCATCCATCCATGCTTACCCACCCAGCCATCCATCCATGCTCACCCACCCAGCCATGCATGCTCATCCATGCTCACCCACCCAGCCGTGCTCACCCATCCATCCATCCATGCTCACCTACCCAGCTGTGCTCAACCATCCATGCTCTCCCATCCATCCATCCATCCATGCTCACCCATCCATCCATGCTCACCCAGCCATCCATCCATGCTCACCCAGCCATCCATCCATGCTCACCCAGACATCCATCCATGCTCACCCACCCAGCTGTGCTCACTCATCCATCCATCCATGCTCACCCAGCCATCCATCCGTGCTCACCCAGCCATCTGTGCTCACCCACCCATCCGTGGCTCATCCATCCCCATCCATGGCTCATTTGTGCCTCATTCATGCTCATCCATACCACATCAGTTCTCATCGGTGACACATCCATGCCACTACAGTGCCCATCCGTGCCACTACAATGCCCATCCATGCCACTACACTGCCCATCCGTGCCACTACACTGCCCATCCGTGCCACTACAGTGCCCATCCGTGCCACTCTACTGCTCATCAGTGCCAATACCCTGCCCATCTGTGCCACTACATTGCTATCCATGCCACCACAGTGCCTCACAATAGTGTAAAAGATGGTCAAATTAGATTCAAAATATATGCCGCTAGAATACCTGACGGTGCTCCCTGCATGTTGGGCCTCTGTATGTGGTCACGCTGTGTAAAAGTGTCACACATGTGGTATCGCCATACTCGGGAGGAGTAGCAGAATATATTTTGGGGTGCCATTTTTGCTGGGTACATGCTGTGTGTTATAAATATTGTATAAATGTAAAAAAAATGCGTCTTCATTTTCTTTCCACATTTTCCAAAAACTTGTGGAAAAAAATTACATGTTCAAAAGACTCACTATGCCTCCTAGAATATACGTTGGGGTGTTTGCTTTCCAAAATGGGGTCATTTTTTGGGCGTTTCCATTGGCCTGGTGCTCTAGGACCTTCAAAAGTGCAAGAGGTAGTCAAGAAATTATATGTGTAATTTATGCTCCTAGAACACCTGATGGTGCTCCCTGCATGTTGGGTCTCTGTATGTGGCCAGGCTGTGTAAAAGTGTCACACATGTGGTATCGCCAAACTCGGGAGGAGTAGTAGGATGTATTTTGGGGTGTAATTTGTGGTATGCATATGCTGGGTGTGAGAAATAACCTGTTAACATATGACAATTTTGGGGGAAAAAAAATTCATTTTGCAAAGAATTGTGGGAAAAAATTACAACTTCAGAAAATTCACCATGCTTCTTACTAAATACCTTGGAATGTCTACTTTCCAAGAAGGGGTCATTTGCGGGGTATTTGTACTTTCCTGGCTAGGGTCTCAGGAAATGAGATAGGCCGTCAGTACATCAGGTGTGATCAATATTCAGTGATTGGCACCATAGCTTGTAGACTCTATAACTTTCACAAAGACCAAATAATATCCACTAATTTGTTTTTTTTTAACCAAAGATAGGTAGCAGTATAAATTTTGGCCAAAATTTATGAAGAAAAATTACTAATTTGCAAAATTGTATAACAGAAACGAAGAAAAATTCATTTTTTTACAAAATTTCGATCTTTTTTTAATTATAGCGCAAAAAATAAAAAACCCAGCGATGATTAAATACCACCAAAAGAAAGCTCTATTTGTGTGAAAAAAAGGACGCACATTTCATATGGATACAATGTTGCATGACTGAGTAATTGTCATTCAAAGTGTGAGAGCGCTGAAAGCTGAAAATTGGTCTGGTTGTTAAGGGGGTATAAGTGCCCAGTGGTCAAGTGGTTAAGCAAGGGAGAAATCCTTAGGAGAGGTCAAGAAGTGAGACCACCTTTGTGGGGTCACCTATCCAAGCTCCAGGCACCCCATAACGGGAACAAGCTGCGCCCGGAGGGGATAGGATGGCTCCCCCACCTCAGACCACCGAACAAAAAGAGTGCTTAAATCTAGTCACATTAGTTATTCCTATGGAAAAATCGGGGTAGTCCCTCCGTCTATTTCCAAAACAGAACTCACCTAATAATAAGTCCTCTGCGGACAGTGACAACGTAAACAGCGCACAGATTGAATAATAGAAAGAGATACAGTGAAAGAGAAAAATAGCAGAGAAAGAAAGATCCATAGAACAGAAAGGCACCAAGAGTTAGTCTAGTTTGGCCGAGCCCCGGGATAAAAGAAATACCTATGAATGCTGCCCAAGGCTGCCCTCAAATCTACCGGTCGTGTCCGAGAGAATACTAGACAATTTCTCCTGTGACAGGATCCAGGAGATTTTTTGAATGGTGGCTGGAAAAGAGACCCTAGGTTGTTTCCAAGATTTGGCTATGTTAAGCTTTACCCCGAGCAATATGAAATCTACCAACTTCCTGTTGAGTTTAGGTTTGGGATGTAAGCATTAAGCAGAGCTATCTCAGGAGACTTAGGGACCTGTGTTTTGGTCAATTTCTCGATTAGATTAAATATTTTCCTCCAGTATGGACATATTCTCTGACATTCCCACCATATATGTGGCATCGTTCCCAATAGGGAGCAACCTCTGAAGCATTGAGGATCAACCGAAGGATAGATATGGGCTAGTTTCGATGGGGTGAGGTACCATCTTTTAATAACCTTAACACTTGCTTCCATAAGAGTTATATTTAAGATACCTCGAAATGCGCTAGAAAAACAACCTTGCCAGGTCTCCAGGTCCCATGAGAATTGGAAATCTTCCTCCCAGTGGTTCATGTATGATGCTTTCTCTGTAGATGAGGTGAGCGATGTATAGATCACTGAGATGCCTCCCCTCTGTGCCAAGGCCTGACCACACCAGAGTTCATACTTTGTAAATTTTGGCGGAAGGGGTTTATCCTTCCAGATTCTTTGTAAAAAATGGTGAATTTGTTGGAATCTGAACCTCTCGGAATTTGGGAGATCAAAATTGTTAATGCAATGGCTTAGTGAAAGAGGTCCCTTTGGTGAGAAAAAATGTCCTATCCGATATAACCCCTTGTCCAACCACCACTTGAATGTTTTTATATCTAGCCCTGGAGTGAAATCCGGGTTGCGGAAAATATGCGCTAATGGGTACAGTGGCGAAGTCAGTTCCTGGTGATTCCTTAACGAGTCCCAAAGAGCAAAGGAGTGTGATAGAGTTGGAGAGAGCATAGAAGGTCTCTGTTTCGGGGGGATCCACAGGAGGAAATCTATTGTATAGTTTGGAACTGCTTGCCTCTCTATCTGAACTCAATCCGGCTTCTCGTGCCTAGAGTAGACTATGGATAATTGAGCTAATCTTGCTGCTTGGTAATATTTGATGAGGACAGGGAGTCCTAAGCCTCCATTATTCCTATGGTGATATAGGGTGGATTGAGGGAACCTGAAACCAGCAGTTCCCCACACAAATGTCAAAATCCTGCTCTGAAGGGTCCTTGGGTGATCTTTCCTGATTGCAATAGGTAATGCTCGGAACACATATAGCACCCGAGGAAGAAGGGTCATCTTGATTGCATTGATTCTACCCAACCAAGAGAGTCCCACATTAGACAACGATTTTGTGTCACCCTCGAGTTTCTGGTATAAGGGGGGAAAATTACTAGAGTATAGGTCCTCTATCTTAGCCGTTAGGTTAATGCCCAAGTATTTAATTGAATTTAAATTCCATTTGAAGGGGAAAGAATTTTGTAGCGAAACGACTGTTCCAGGTGATAATGATATGTTCATCGCCTGCGATTTGAAATAGTTCACCCTGAGTCCTGAGATTTCCGCAAATTTGTCTAGAGTACGGTTTAAATTGGGAAGGGAAGTGTGGGGGGATGTGATGAACAAGAGGATGTCATCCGCGAAAAGCCCACATTTATGGTTCTGAGTGCCACAAGAAACCCCTTTGATATCTGGATTCTGCCTTATCGCTATAGCCAGTGTTTCAATGGCTATAGCGAAGATGAGAGGGGAAAGCAGACAGCCCTGTCTCGTCCCATTAGCTATATTTATCGGGTTAGAGTAGAATCCCTGGAGTCTTATACGTGCTTTAGGATAAGAGTATAGAGCTTTAATAGGGCCCAAGAAGCGTTGGCCAAAGCCCCATTTCTCAAGTAGTGTGAAGATGTAATCCCATGAAACCGAGTCGAAGGCCTTCTGCAAGTCTAGTGATAGTACCATTCCTCGCTGTTTCGGGCCCCCTTCCCAATTTGATTGTAGGATAGAAATCAGGTCTACTGCCCTACGTGTCTGGTCTGGGCCCTGTCTCCCTGGGATGAATCCTACCTGATCCTTATGGATGTAAAATTTAATGAAGGTGGAGAGTCTATTGGCTAAGATTTTCGTTAGAATTTTAACATCATTGTTAATCAGAGAAATTGGCCTATAGTTGCCCACTTCCTCTGGGTTCTTGTCTGGCTTCGGAATCACTGTGATAAAGGCTGAATTTAGCTGTGGGTCCAGAGGGGTCCCCTGAGTTCTGGAGTTAAAGAATTTAGTTAGAAACGGAGAGAGGGTACCAGCGAAGGCCTTGTAATACGGTACCGACAGCCCATCAGGGCCTGGTGCCGAACTTCCCCTCAGGTCCCTAATGACCCCCATAACCTCTTCCTCTTTGATAGCCGCCTCCATGAGCTGTCTGTGCTCTACCACCAGGGCTGGGGTGGGAATGTCTTTTAGGAACATCGAGGAGCGAGCAGTATGATATGGGGAAGGGGAACTGTATAAATCTGAGTAAAATTTATGAAAAATGTCAAGAATTTTTATTGGGTTGGCCGTGAGGCCCTGACCCGGGACTCTAATCTTAGGGAGTGAATATTGGATGTTTTTAGGGGATAACCTCGCTGCCAACATAGTGCCTAGTTTGTTTTTCTGAGAATGAAATTTTTGTCCGCTCCAGCGGATAGCCTTTTCTGCCTTAGTCGTCAAGGCCATATTGAGTTCTAATCTTGCTTTATCTAGTTGAGCGACTGGAATTTTGGAGGGGTTAGCCTTATGCATCGCTTGTAAAGACTGGTAGGTCTTTTCAAGTCTGACTATGTCTGCTGTTCTCTCTTTCTTTATTTGTGAGGACATTTGAATTAGTTTGCCTCTAATGAAAGCTTTGTGGGCTGCCCAGAGAGTTTCTGCAGAAGTTCCTTCTACATTATTGAGGAGGAAGTATTCCTCAAGGGCCTTGTTTATTTCTATAATTCTGATTGGGTCTGATAACAGGGATTCATTCCGTCTCCAGAGGGACTGTCTCACATAATGCGGATCCGAGCGTATTTGTAGAAGCACTATGGAGTGGTCCGAGAGTGCGGTATCAACTATCCGCGAGTTGAGTATTAGAGGAATCGTGTTGGTCTGGACCAACAGGTGGTCAATTCGGGCATATGAATTATGAGGGAAGGAGTAGTGTATAAAGTCCTTCCTGGTTGGGTTGAACTCTCTCCAACAGTCTGTCAAATTGAATGAATGAAACAGTTTGGCGAGTTTAAGACTCATCTTGGAGGGGCGCGTCAATTGATTTCCCAGAGGTCTGGATTTATCCAGACCTTGGTCCAAGGCGATATTGGAGTCTCCGCCTAGGATAACCCTACCTTCCAAGTGGGGTTGGATCGAGTCAAGCAGGGTTTTAAAAAAATTAAGTTGGGCTTTGTTTGGTGCATAGTATGATATAAGAGTGTATAAGTTCCCCTCCAGTGTTCCTTTGATTAGGATAAACCTCCCCTCGGGGTCTCTCAATTCTGAATGTAAAGTAAAGGCGCACTTTTTGGAAATTAAGATCGCCACCCCTTTAGTTTTTTTGTCAGCTTTAGCTAAGAAGAAGAGGGGGAAGTGTGCATGCAGGAATTTTGTAACACTGGGGAAAGTGAGTCTCCTGAATTAGTACCACATCCATTTTGAGGGATTTATAATGATCAAAAACTTTCCTTCTCTTGACTTGGGAGTTAAGACCCTGAGCATTATGGGAGGCAATTCTAAGAATTCTCTGGGTATCATCCGACATGGGGCCTACGGTTTGAACAGCTCGTGACTACCGCATCACTCACCCCAATCCTGGTAGCTTCCTTCAAGGAGAGGAGGAGCCTGAGGGTGCCCTGGAGCCACTGGGCGTATCCATCGATCCTAGAGCCAACAATAATAGCAAAAACAGTTAGGTGCGCGATGAAAAAGAGAGAAAAGGGAAAGCCGAAGATAAAAAGGAGAGAGAGAAGACAGAAAGATAAACCATGACTCCTATTGAATACTAAAGGGGGTGGAGTCCGAGGGGTGAAATACCCCTTCAAACCCACAATCCCTGCCCTCAGTAGAGGGAAAAAAACATTGCCAAGACAATGGTACTGGCAAATGTCCGACCCGTCCGGGGCAGACAACTTACTCCAGGGAGATCCTGGGAAATCCCGGGAATAAGAGGAGGGGAACCCTCGCAACTGAGGCAATCCCCGACTCACTTGGAAAGAAAATTGTAAGCAGGAAGGACAATTATATCATAAGTAATTATAATAGCAAACATTCTGAATTGTGTAGGTGCCCCCGACATATCAGTCAAGTGGGCTTGGGCTTGTGACCTACATTGTGGGTTAATACCAACCGAGGCCTACTTTTGAGCAAGGCTCAAGGAAAAAACGTCCCTTGTCCATTAGGACTTCTAATGGTAAAAGAACCTGTGGGATGGGCTAAATAAACACAAATTATAATATCTATACGTGCATTCAGACAAAAAAAAGAAAAATTTAGGAAGGGGAAAAAAGAACTAGAAAAAAATAAATTATCCCCCTCTTTCCCCCTTGTTCCGGGAAAAGTGAATCCTGAGCAAAAAGGAGCAATGTCCCCAGGGACCTTGGCATCGAGCTAAGGGGGTCTATTGTCCTTGGGTTTCTTGTTCCTCGGCTTGGACCACAGTGGTGATGCTGGGCTTGCAGGAAGAGGTCTCTTCACAAGGGTGCCGGATTGGTCGGCGGTGTCCATTGGGGCATCTTGTGAAATAAGTTTCAAACTTAGGAGGAGTTTTTCCCCTTCCGGGAAGCTTGAAAAAGCATGTGTATTGCTTTTGTAGAGGAATTTAACCGCAAAAGGAAAAGCCCACCAATACTTGAGATCTTTTTGTTGGAGAACTTGGAGGAGCGGTTTGAGGGCTCTCCTCTTTTGAATGGTAGTGGGCGACAGGTCTGCGAATATCGGGTGCCCCTTACAGGTTAAATTATGGTTGTTCCGAGATACTTTCATTATTTCTTCTTTAACAGTGTAGAAATGCGGCTTCACTATGATGTCCCTGGGGGGACCCGTCCTTCCTAGGGGGACCCAAGGCTCTATGTGCCCTATCCATCTCCAGCCTGTGTTTCGGCATGTTGGGGATCAAGGATTGAATCAGATCCTGGACAGCGGGTATGGTTTCTATGACCGATTCTGGAAGGCCCCTGATCCTGAAGTTATATCTTCTTGATCTATTTTCCAGATCGTCAATTCTTGCCAGGGCGATGTCCAATTGGTCTTGCAGGACCTGGATATGGGCTGAATTTTGATTGTTACTAGAGACTGTGCTGTCTAATTTTTGTTCGATGGCTTCCATTCTGGAGCCTAGATTATGAAAGTCTGCTTTCATGTCCCGAGTGATCCTGTCGGCCGTGTCCGCCAGGCCCCTCTCCAGCAGGGTAGAAAATTTGAGAATCAAGTCTGCAGCATTAAAGGGTGATCACTAGGAGAGTGGTTAAGATTCCGAATCTCCGGCTGAGTAGAGGTGAGGTGGCCTGCTGGCGTAACTGGAAATTCCTCCATCGTGTGGCAGATCAGGGACTCAGTGGATGCTGGAGAGATGGATAGAGGAGGGTGCGTAGAGCGATTCGGGCCCGGTGTAAGCATGAGGGTGGCTGGAGCCAAAATTGGTCTGTGGTCTGTGTATGCCTCCTGTTCATTGGATGGTGGAAGAGACCCAGTGGAGGCCATATCAAAGGCGAGTGCCTGGTTAGCCCCAGAGAACTTATGAGTGAGAGACCTCCTGGCGTTCGAGTTCTGCATTCAAAAAGGGAAAGTGAGACACTCTGAGGGTGCAATGTCCCAAGGATTTGAGAACTTCAAGCACTTTGGAAACACTCAGGCCTAGTGTGTTCCCTCCTCAGTCTTATTCCTATTTTCCCTGCAGGAGGGGTGGCGGGAGGGGGATCCCAGGGGAAATCGGGGAAGAGAGGGGGCTTGCAGGAATGGATATATTGTGATCCTTCCCTGGAGCTATATTAACGATTCCCCACGTGTATAGACACTGCTAGGCCGCTCTGGCGGCCATCTTTGTACACCCGGCGTCTGGAGAGAGAGAAGGATACTGTCAGCGTTGGGCGGTGGGAGCCTTCTTCCTATTCTCCCGGACCTTGGGGGTTCATATGCTTCATAATCCTCCCTCCTTACTCGTCTTGGGGGTGGTCACCGAACGTGTGGCACTCCGTTCGGGTGCTAGGCCGCAGCCGTGGCCACGTTGGTGCACCTGTGTCTGCAAACGGAGCTGCTGACAGGCCGAGGACCCTCCGTTTGGTGAAGCCCGGGGTCTCCTCGGATGCCTGGAGTCTTGGTCGGGTAGGGAGGATCCGGCCCATCTGTCCTGCAGCTCTGTTGTGGAAGCCGGGGGCTGCCTCAGCCAATGAGGGTGCGGAGCTCCTGGTTAACGTGACATCCAGGTGCTCCCGCGCATGCGCACTGATTTAGATAGAATTTTAACGTTGACATTAATTAAAGCGGAGGTCCGGGCTAAAAAAAAAATTAAAAGTCAGCAGCTACACATACAGTAGCTGCTGACTTTTAATATTAGGACACTTACCTGTCCTGGAGTCCAGCGATGTCGGCACCCGCCGCCGATCTTCGGATCGGGGGACGGGTGCAGCCGCCTCCATCGCGGGTAAGGGAACCCGGACGTGTAAGCAGTACAGCTTCACGCCGGGCACCTTACTGCGCATGCGCGAGCTCTGCCGCGCTCTGCTACTGGCCAGGCGGCCAGTAGCAGAGCGAGCAGGGAGGAGGGAGCCGGGCTTCTGACGTCAGCGGCCGCGTCCGCCGGCCAGAGCTCCCGGAAGTGTGGAAAAGGACACCTGTCTAAAGACAGGTGTGCTCTTCCCCCTCCCCCCGAAAGGTGCCAAATGTGACACCTGAGGGGGGGAGGAATCCAACCAGCGGAAGTTCCACTTTAGGGTGGAACCCCGCTTTAAGAATATTGGGCGGTACAAACCTGGGCATAGGGGGTCCTTACCCGCTTTAGCAATCAGCTTGATGTGAGCCTGTGTGCCTGAGGGGAGATATGGGCCTCCGTCCCACATCCCAGCAAAGACATGCTTGAGTGTAACAGGGATAAAATATTTTGTTATCTTATAGAATTCGGCTGTGAGGCCATCAGGGCCTGGGGCTTGAGCCGAGGCCAGGGATTTGATAGTCGTTTGGATGTCTTCGACGGATATGGGCGCGTTGAGGGTTGCGAGTTGTACCCTATCCAGTTTAGGTAGGGGGATCTTTGCCAGGGCTATCGTGTGATCCATTGGGTCTGGGGAGTACAAGGAAGTATAGTAGTCTGTGAGAATTTTACAGATGTCAGTGGGAGAATTGGAATGTTTGCCCAAGCTATCCTTCAAAGCAGGTATGTGAGTGGGGCGTCTGAGGGGTGAACATAACTTGGCCAACAATTTTCCTGCCTTGTTGCCGGATCTGTGAAAGTGGAGAGTGGAGTAGGATGTTTTAACAGCTTCTTGTTGTTCTGCCCAAAGGTCAAAATCATGTTTGGCTTTTTTCCATTTTTGTATGTTCTCAGTGTTTCTACTCATTGAGAATTGCTGATGCGCCTTCCGCAGGGCTTCACTGGCTAGTGTGTATTGTTGTTTTGAATGTTTTTTGTATTGGGTAGTGTAGGAGATCATTTTTCCTCTTAGGAATGCTTTACCTGCGTCCCAAAAGAGATTTGGGTCGGTAATGTGTGCGCTGTTTGTAGAGGCATATTCTGCCCAGGACGTGTAGAGCATATGACGGAAATCATCATTGTCAGCTAGGCAGGATGGAAAACGCCAGGTGGGGGGGAAGGTTTAATGTTGGTTAAGAGTACTGTTATGGGGCTATGGTCAGATATTTTGGTGTCAAGGATCTGGGGGCCATGGACTATAGGCGTCAGAGCAGGGGAGGCAAAAAAAAATAATCTATTCGGGAAAAGGACTGGTGGGGGGGGTGAAAAGAAGGTATACTCGCGGTCAGTGGGGTGTGATAGGCGCCAGAGATCAACAAAGCTCATAGAGTTTATTGCTTGCGCTAAGGGAGGCGAGTGCGGTGGCACTTTGTGTGTCGCCTATGGTCGGATACCCGAACGGTCTTCCATTGGTGACATAACTGAGTTAAAGTCGCTTCCAACCAGGTGGAGGGTGTCAGGGGTAGTTAATATCCGGGAGACCATTTCCTGAAAGAAGGGGGTGTCTGGGGAGTTCGGGGCATATATATTGGTGATGGCTATGTCTTTTGAAGCTACGGTCAAGCGAAGCGAGAGTTTGCGGCCAGTCAAGTCAGCTTTTACCTCGCCAATCTTATATCTTAAGTTTTTGTGCATCAGGATAGCCACTCCAGCCTTGCAGCCAGTCGCTGAAGATCCAAAGACCTCACCCACCCAAAGTTTGCACAGGCGGGTAAGATCTTCTATGGACAGGTGCGTCTCCTGAAGGAGAGCCACATCCACTCGCAAACGCTTTAGGTGTCTGAGAACTATCATGCGCTTACCAGGGGAGCGAAGTCCCTTAACATTCCAAGACACAATCTTCAGGTGATTCCAAGAGGGTTGTATAGCCATACCAGAAAAGGGTATGGGTTATAGGCCATTGGGCATGATCGCAATGGCAATATTGGGAGATCATTGGTTATCCGGGGTTCACCGGAAGATTGCTTGTCTCCTGAGAAATCACAGGGTGAACAGGTATTTGTGATCAACATAAAGTACCAGCAGATCTGTGAAAGGAATTGGGGGGGGGTTATGGTAAGGGGAGTAATAAACAGTAGATAACTTCACTTTTTTCCTCATGGGAACCAACTAATGTACAGAACAGAGTAATAGCCAGTCCACCTCTCCCCCTCCAGGAACGGATCTCAGACTCAAGGGATGGGGAGGGGACGTGGGGGGGTGCAGGGGAGGGGGGTGGGGTGACTAGGGGTCAGGGTGGCTAGGTGGGTTCTTGAATTTGGTGGGAGCCACAACAGGGAGGGTGGGCCATATCAGGGCATGTCACTGTGGGATCCTCCTAGCTGAGGAGAAGCGGGCTGGCTGCTCACCCGGTCCCAAAGAGAACAAGCTTGAGAAGAAATAAACAAGAAATAAGGAGATAACACGGAACATTTAGAACCAGTTGCAATGGATAGCAGAAGGGAGAAATTTCCCTGATGTGAGAGAGGTACCGTATTAGCATCATGTGTCCTCAAGAAGTCTAAAAGTGGTCATGGGAGACCAAAAATAAGTAGAATATATATATATATACATACATATATATGGGGACAGTCAAAAATAGAGGTCAAAGAGAGCTTAGGGGAGCTGGCAGGGAATGGTATACTTATCGTCTCCCGGGTGATTTAATCGATCCAGAATTCGATTTCCTCAGCGGGTTCTGGAACGGTCTTCCAGGGGGTTCGCCCAGCTGCGTTTGTATGGCGGCTTGGTTGGAGAGCGTTGTTGTCTGGATTGGGTGGTATGAGGAGCAGATTTGAGGGATCCGTCTGCAGAGTCAGAATGTTTCATTTCCTGGGCCAGGGTGTTATTTATATAGCGGTCAGCTTCTTCAGGGGTGCTGAAGGTGAGATGTTCCCCTCATTGCAGGTGGACATGAAGAATGGCTGGGTAGGCCAAGGCTAATCTGATTTGTTGGTTGTAGAGAGTGGTGCATACCTCCGAGAAAGCTTTTCGCTGTTTCATCACCTCTATGGAATAGTCTGCAAAGAGTAGCAGTTTAGCCCCTTCAAAGGTTAAAGAGCGGAACTTGCGGAATTTTTGCATAATGACGTTCTTGTCCGCGTAATTGAGGTACCTGACAATAACAGGGCGAGGCTTAGCGTGGCTTTCAGTATATTGTCCGATGCGATGGGCCCGTTCAACTGCACATGGAATGCGTAGGCCTAGTTGCTCAGGGATAATTTTAGAGCAAATATTTATTAGTTGACCATTGGGTATTGATTCCGGGAGTCCAATAATTCTCAAATTGTTCCTTCTCGAACGATTTTCTAAATCGTCCAATTTATTCCAGATATCCCTGTGTGAGGTGGTCAGGCGTGCGACAGAGGCAGCGTTGGCTGCAGCCTCGTCTTCTAAAATGGAGATTCTTTCCTCAGCTTGTGACAGTCGCTGGGATTGTGCCTGTAGTTCCAGGTGGAGCTGTTCCAGCCCTTTCTGTACCACAGTATCTACAGTGGCAGTGAGGGTGGGGGCTAGGAGGGCGACTACTGCCTGTGCTATATTCGCAGGGGCAGCTGGATCTGTGTCTAGGGATGTGGAGCTCGTTTGCGGCTGTGTTGGGAAGCGGACGCCTTCAGAGCGAACGGCTTCCGAACAAACGGCTTCTGAGCGGCCGGCTTCCGAACGAACTGCATCCGGAGCGCATGGCGTGGCTGCTGCCATATTGGTTGAGCTTGCGGCCGCTTCTCCCATTCCTGGGGGTGCAGAGGAAAGAGCTTGGGCGTAAGTCCGCTCGACAAAGCGGTCCATGGAGGTCCCACCAGCTGCTTAGAGGAGAGGGGGGTCATCCCAAGGTCAGAGCAGAGCTTTAAAGCAGGTTTTTGGGGAGAGTGTGGCGGGAGCTGTCTCTGCTCACCTCCTTCCCATCAGGCACCGGAACCGGAAGTGTAATTAATTTTGAAGTATTTTTCTAGAGAGGACGTTAAATCATTTATAGTTATAGGATCCGAGAGTAGAGAATCGTTAATTCTCCAGGTGAATGGAATTGGGGACAGACCCACATGAGAGGTCTTGAATTTAGAGATTTGGTGATCAGACCAGGGGCAGGGGTGTATTTCTGCTCTTGTAGAGTTGGCCAGAAGTATCGGTGTACAGAAAATGTAGTCTAACCTGGCGTAGCTATTATGGGGGTGGGAATAAAAGGTATACGATCTGCAACCTACGTTGTGGGCTCTCCAGGAATCAATTACTTGGAATTCGTTAAGCGAACGGGTTAGTGATTTGGGAAAGGCCTTAGTGCGGGGGGTGAAAGAGCTTCTGTCCAGAGATGGGTTGGCCGATAAATTAAAATCTCCGCCTATAATTAAATGGGGGGATTCGTGTAGAGCGAGAGCATCAAAAAAGGAACTAAAGAAAGAGGTGTGTGAGGCATTAGGAGCGTATACTGATGCTATTGTAACAGCTTTACCTCCAAGTGAATCTTTAATTATAATGTATCTACTTTCAGGATCCTTAAAAACTTTATGGACATCCAATATAATATTGTTTCTAATGAATATTGCTACGCCTCTAGATTTGGAGGAGTGACCGGTGTAGTGGTACTGTCTAAAGCCCCTGTCAAAATATTTGGGGGGATTGTTTAATTGAAAGTGAGTTTCCTGAAGGAGAATTATATCTGCACCTAGGCGTTTATAGTGCTTGAAGGCTTTTTTCCTTTTGTGAGGGGAATTAAACCCCTGTACATTATGCGAAATTATTTTGAGACCCATATCAGTAACAGAGGGGAATTATAAGTTGAGTTGTAAAAAGGGGGAGGGTGAGACGGAACCACTACACCTTATAACAGTCAGCAGGAAGAAGACATAACTGGGTGATGTTATACAATGTGTACCCGATATGTAAGCATAGTTTCCTCTATTGGATTTAAGCCTTCCAACATAATAAGAGAGCAAAAACAATAAACGGATAACAAATCTGTAACAAACTTGAAGGGGATCAAATTTAAATATAAGCTTGATCTCGCAAAAACTAAGCTTGGACAAACATGTCCAAAACTTGGGGCACGCACCCCATGGGCCGCAACCGGGGACGCCCCACGCAAAGAGTGTGCTTGGGCCGTGACCGGCAGCGGCACATGGAGGAAGCAAAGCCCACCTGGGGGGGGAATCATGGCCATTCCCGACCCTCCAGATAAGATAGGCAATTAAATTTAAGAACTAGAAATCAAACATACTTGTACAAAATATGGCATTACCTTGATTTGTAAATATATAAATCTTTGAGTTATCACACAATCTAGGCAGTGTAACATGAAAATATAGTACAGTTAACTATTGAGCAGCTGTCGATGTTAGAGACCGCTGCTCCCTCCAGATCTGACCCGCATGCTGTCATTATAGTTAAGGAAGAAAAAAAAAATTACTGATGGGGTATCTGTCCTGATAAGAAGTTGATGCTCAAAAAATGTATGAATAACATCAGACCAAAAATGGAGTATTCTCATGAGGGGTCATAGTGAAGTGCTCAAACCGGAGAGATGTAGTTGTCACTGGCTGTGTTGAGTTATAGAGTGCATGTGCTTGAAGATCAACAGAGTGGAGGAGTGATTTCTGTATTTTGCTGCCATCTATCAGTGAAAAATGAAGTTGCGGTCGGTAATACCATAGGTATCAGGAGTCTATTTTTTGGCAAAGTTATTCCAACAATATTGAAAGCAGTTTTCAGTAGTAGTGCGAGAAAGATGAAAATGTAAGAGAAGAGGGTAATAATGAAACATCTCCGGAACTTGTTAACTTACAATCAGACAACCGAAGCGAAAACGTTGCTCCGCATAAACACGAAAAAGGTGACCAATATATGTCACTAGTAGTTTTGCATAATTAGCAGTATGAGGCAAAAGGAAGGACATCTGTCATTATCATGCTTCGGTATCTCTAAAAGGTTGACGCCATCTACGTTGGTCACGGCGGGAGGCCGGGGTATTCCAGATTGGATAAGGTCATGGGGTATTTTGTAGTCTGAGTGGCGGATCTGGCTCCAACAGACCCAGCTTGATTAGTAATTCTTTTCCTTCACTTAGGTTAAATACTGTGTAGGTTGTACCATTGTGAGGAATTGTGAGTTTAAAAGGGAAGCCCCAGCGGTATTTTATTCTGGCTGATTGAAGGATAGAAGTCACCTCCTTCGTTTTTCTTCTTCTCTCCAGAGTTGCAGGAGAGATGTCCGGAAATATTTGGATTTTACATCCTTCTAGTATGATGTTAGGAGTGCCTCTGGAGGCTCGTAAGATTTCTTCTTTGACTAAAAAATCTTTCAGACACATAATAATGTCACGGGGAGGTTTGTCTGCAGGGGGCTTGAGTCTGAGCGCACGGTGGATTCTGTCGCATTTAAAGGCCTCTACTGGTGTGTTTGGCAAAAGCTCTTGAAACAGTTTATTCATAGAAGGGACCAGATCGGTTACCGTTTCCGCAACCCCTCTGATCCGCAAGTTATTTCACCTGTTGCGATTGTCCAAATCCTCCACTTGGGGTTGAACGACGGAGAAACTTTCCGCTAGTGATTCAAAATACTTTCTCAGGTCATTGTGAGCGAGAGATAGCTTGTCGTGTTTAGTTCCAGGTGGTCCGTCCGGTTGCCCAAGGCCACTATTGGTGGAAAGAGCATTGGTGGATTTGTGCACCTCTGCTTGGTGGCTAATTTTTCATATATAATTGTAAGGCTCTCGTCGAGGAGAATTATCACTGTTTGGAAGTGCGTTGGGGGGATAGGGACACAGCGGCAGAGGCCTGTTTTTTAGCACCGTACTGACTCATCTTCCCTTTTTGAGCTGAGCGTAACAGGTAGTTAGTAAGGTTATGTTGGTTAGAGCGGCGGCTTTGTGCCTTCTTACCACCTGTCATACAAGTCTATGTCATGGTAGAGAGGAGAGAAAATGTGTCCCTCTCCGCTCCCTCTCCTCTTCTGCTTTCTTACAATAGACTGGTGTTAAAGTATAATGGTCTTAAATGTTCATCTGGAGGGATCAGGAACAGTGAAGCGTGTTAAGAGCTAGAACATTTTCAAGCGTGCATTGGTGGGTGTAAATGCGAGGACCCCATTTAGTAAGGGACAAGTTCAGCAGGGGTCAAGGGACCGTAGAGCAGCAATCCTCCAAATAGAGCCCAGGGGCAGAGCAACAGAGGGGATGCCACTAGGCCTCAACAGGCCGCCACACGGGTCTCCTTCCGTTTCCTTTAGAGGGCTTCTAGGGGGAGTTGGGGAGCAATCCCCATCAGGGCAGGGACCAGAGAGGATAGGGAAGGCACCTGGGTGGGTGGGTAGAGGAGATGGGCACCAGGAGCTGGAGTGTAGCGAATGACCGCGATAGGCTGCAAAAGCAGCAGCCTCGATTTTGGGAGCCGCGGCCGCCGGTCGCTGATTGGGCCGATACGGTCTTAAATTGTAGCTGGGAATGAGGGGAGTGAGGATGGGGTGGTATAATTACTCACCCTTGCTTGTGACGCCTGGATGCCCGAGGATGGTAACGGGCCTGTGTGGAGCTTTGCAGAAGACGTCTGCTCTCGATCCCGGCTAGCCACGCCCCCTTTACTAAAGGATTTAGACACACAGTATATAGTTATAATATTTGATAATGGGTTACAAGTCTATTTCTATCCCTATACACATTTATATAGTTTTTGATTTTTTATTATATGCATGTATATGTGTTTATTACACTTATGTATTGTGTTATATACTAGAGGAATGTGATATTTGATTGCTTTGGGGGTATTGCTCATCAAAGTCACTCTACCATGGTATCCCTTCAATGTGATTATGGCATAAGGCTTGTGAGCAATATTTGAGATGTGGGATTAATTTACTCTTTAGAATAGAATATATTGGAGATACATAATACTTTATGATATAGTTGATGTTTGTATATTTTATTAGAAGAAATGCAATTTTATTTGTCTAATTTAGCAGATTAAACATATGAAAGGGTATCGTTTTACATTTTAAATTTTAAGTTTTAGTGTATACTTTATTTGTTTTTGGTTTTGTAAGAAATATTAAGCTATGATCGATATCTATATGGTATCTGTACATATATTGGATGCAGAGATATGCTGCATTATTTGTATGCAACCAATATTGAACTGTCTATGTGAAGGGATATGGCGGATATTGAGTCTTTTTGCACCAAGGTGTCACTGCCTGGGACAAGACGGACCCGATCTTCATTTACATATGGGCGGGTATTTCAGGCTCTGAGTTGCTGTGTTGTACAGCCCATCACAGTAGAAGTCCTTGTAGACGAAACATGTCTGATGATCTGGTTGTACGGCAACCTATTTGAGATGTACTGATGGTGTTCCAATGAGAGGACGCTCAGCTTTCGTGAGTCTGCGGAGGTTTGGGTGAGAGCTTTGTCCCGACGCAGTGACAATGGTTTGCTGACTCACTTGAACCCTATCTTCCATTTGTTTCTAATGTGCACATTTTTTTTATCTATTTGTAAGTGCAATACCAAGGGGGGGGGGGGGGTTGTTTTACACGTGTAATC